>JAWZYU010000011.1:19815000-20415000 GCA_038380435.1 Ryuthela nishihirai
GAAAGGTACTAACGGCCTGCACCACGAGAAGGCGGGGTCGGACATTAGGTGCAAGACCTGGCCGGTTCTGTGCATCGTCACTAGGATTGGTACACAGCTCTCCTTCCAGTTTATGCCTAGCTACCATTTACAGGCCCGTCTTTTTAAAAGGTGATGATATTTCGCCATTTACAAAAAGACGAAAGTGAAATGATCCTTTAAGCCAATGCTTTAAGATTAAGTACGTGGAAGATAAATTAAATGTAATTTAGATGCTTCTGTTCAATTATGTCTGTTTTGGAAAAAAAAAAGGTTTTTAAATCTTTATGCACTGAGGAGAATTAGAAGTACGAACATCATTAACAAATATATAAGTCAATTTTTTTCCTATTTTTCTCTTCATGTCATCATCCTATAGAAAGGTTAAAATAAGAAGCAAATAAATAAAAAGTTTTACGATTAGTAAGCAAATAAAATAGAAAGGTTAAAGCAAGTAAAATATAAAGGTTTAAAGAAGTATGCAAATAAAATAGAAAAATATGCATCATTTGGTCATGGATTATTTTCCAGACTTGTCTTTAGTTAAAACTAATATCTAAGCAATCAGTTTTTCTATAAATGCGTTTAGAAAAAAAAAAACATTTGCTACAGTGAAGTAAAAAACGAAACAATTCTAGATGGAATCCCGATGATGTCTACAAAGCGAACGGAAATTTTAAAGAATGATTTCAAGTAATTTGTTTTTTTTTTCTGTGATCTAAATTCAACCAAGTCCGAGACTTATAAACAGTCTCGAAAAACCCGATGTTTTTATACTAGGATGTAATGCAATGAAATTCCGTATTAACGTTTAATATTATTTCAGAAATATATATTTTCGTTAAATATATTTCAGAATTCAGCATTATACGCTTTTTAAAAGCTCTTAACTCATTTCATTTTTCATTAGTTTGAGTTGTTGATAATATTTGTAAACTCTTGCAAAGCTCAAAAAAAATTTTACCAGAAAGTTAACAAAGCAACAAAAGCATAAAACTAAAAAAAGTATACAAAAAAAATCTGCGAAACTTACACAAATCTATAACTGTTGACTTCAGCTAATAACGGTACATGATAGTACGAGTTTAGTTATGGAAAAAAAGGTCCGATCTTTAACGCGTTTGGTTGCTCCTTGAGTACCATACCCGGAAAACATGAGGGGCTTTCAAAAGGTTCTTGACATGCATTTGCAAGGCAAAAATCATTGCACTTACCTCAACAAAACATTTACTGTCCTTCTAAATACTCTCCTCCAGCATCTATGCAAAGTTGCAGATGTCTACGCCAATTCTGAAACGCTTGATGGTACTCCTGTTGAGGAATACTCCGCAATTCTGAATGAATGACATTTTGCAAAGTTTCGACTCTTTTTGAAAGGTTTTGACTTAAAAAAGTCTTCCCAGGAAGGTCCTTTTCAATTTTTGGAAACAGCCAAAATCGTATGGTGCAAAATCGGGTGAATATGCAGGACGGGTTTGCCGGGTTTTTTTAGCACTGGCATTGTCATGAAGAAGGAGAACCCTTGACATACCTGTTGTTGAAGGCTGCCCTTCGTCTCCTTAACCATTTCGGGGAAAACAATGATGGTGTAGTATTGGCCATTTATAGTCATTTTTAAGGTAAGGTGTCCATGGCCACCAAAATTTGGGAATTTAAAAAATTGTGAATACCCTTTTCCTTAAGTGAAAGACTTGTTCGAGGATTTGGGAACGAAGTTCAACTTTCGCAATCCAAACATAGTCATCAATCTTTCTGGGAGCTGTACAGCAATAAAACCGAGTCTCATCCCCTATGACAATGTCTGTTAATCGTTTGGGACCACTAGGTTCAAACATTGCCAACATCACCTTGCACGAATCGACCCTAGCCCATTTTTGTTCTTCTGTCAGTTTGTGGTGATCCATTGGGCACAGATTTTCATTAGTGTGACACAGATCAACCACATTTTTCAACCATTTGGCACAGAACTTTTGGAACTTTAAGTGTTGATGAATAATTGTTTCCCCACTGCCAATCGATACACTGACATGTAACTTATTACCTGAACGGTGATGTGTGGGTTTTCCTTAACGAGTTCTTGAACAGCAGCGATGGTTCTCTCGTTCATGGCCTCCTTCGGTCTGCCTGCACGAGAGAGGTCTTTGAAGTTCTGCCGTTCTTCTTTTTTCCTGATACAGGTTTTCCTTCCGCCGAGATATCGCTCTCCTTATAGATCCTTTCTAGACAGGATCTTGTCAAACCTCTATAGTTAAATGGGCTGCTTGATGAATAGTTTTAAAGCTTTCTGCCATGACCTTCGGTAATAAAAAAAATTTATTTAATTTTTATATAATGTAGCAACTTTAAATAAAAGTCTGCAAGCCCTATTATTCTGTTATTAACTGTCTCCGGCCAGATGTATTGTCTTAAAATTACTATTTATTTTCTTAACTGACATTAGTCGATAATTTACAGCACTGCACATGTGATATAACAGTTACTCACCTTGGTAGCCAAACATTTTCGGACCTTCCAATAAAGTCCAAAGGACTGGTTGTGCTGTTTTACCTCTGAGTGGCCCTTTTTTGCACACAATGGTCAATTCACAAGGACATCAATAGCTCAGAGAAGTATGGAGAAGAGTACCCAGTGGGAGCTGTTAGGTGACAAGTTGGATCCTCTCGTGAAGGCCATCCAGCATGCTGTTTAACGTTTACAGGGTACGGCTCTTTTGCGCACGGGACTATGGCTTTACGTCCGATGAACAGCATGTTTTTCAAGCCCAATGGTGTCCCCTTCCTGACCGAGGGAAAGTGGGGGTTTAGCCCGAATAAGGCATGGCCTCCACGCTGCCCTCTACCAAAAAGCGCAATTTTTTTATGTTGTCTTATACTCAGATTTCGAATTCTTTACAATCTTCCTGTATGATGTATTACAGTGTTCCGGTGTACTGCGGCATAGTGGGGTGCCGTAGCAGTAACTTATACTCTGTTTCACATAATGAATTGGGCGGTGAAATCTGAAGATTAAAGAAGACAATAGCCAATGAGAAAATGCTCTTTGGGAGAAAAAGTGTACTTTAAAAAAAAATTCTGCTTTTAAAAATGGGGAAAAATGTCTACTTAAAATACAATCTTATAAAACGAAAGCATATATTTCTAATCAGTAATGTTTGTTTTCCTTATAATTGATAACATATATATATATAACTAACGAAAATATCTCAATTAAAATGCCAAAAAATATACATTTTAATGGTATGAATTGTTAAAATCGTTTAGTTGCGCACCAAAAATATTTTGGGTAAGAAATTGGAAGAAATGATTCAGATTCAGAATATTGATAATTTGTCTTATGAGCCGCAAATTCTTTAGGAATGAGCCGCAGGTTGGACAGGCTTAGTCTAAAGATTACTTCAATTCATAATAAGCTCATTTTTAAGTTTTTCCGATAGTATTTCTTCATATCTTTACTTTTTAATCATAAGAAATTAATGTGAAAAGACTACTGATTTCAAAGTTAACCCTTTAAAGAAAACTCTGAGAATGTTTTCTGACACTCTAATCGCAAGGTATTCTACAACGGACACTAAAATATAGACTTATGTCAAAAGTTCATGCTAAAATTCTGATTAGTACAAAAAATTACCTAAGAGCAAAAGCAATTTTTATGCTTCTGACATATTGTCAGAAAAATGATTAAATTGATTTCAAAGGCAAAAATTTTCATAATTACAAAAATTAAAATTATTTCTTATACAAAAGGTATTTCTTATGCCGTTTATTTCGAACAGTTGGAAGTTCAGCCTTTTTAGAATTTTATATTTATTTAAAATAATTTTTCTCCTTTTTCTGAAAATGCTTTCATATTCCAAATTCCAATTTTTTTTATATTATTTTATATTCCAACTTCCAATTTTATATTCCAATTTAATCATTCTTCTGATGACTCTTCATATTGTCACTCGTACATTATTAACCAAAATGAGAATTTTGTATGAATTTGAGATTTTCTTGACACTTTCAAATTTTATTAGGTAAAAAAATTACTGCTCTCTCTCTATCCTCGTCAACATGAACAGTATTGCATCGAAACATGTTTCAGTTAAAATTTATATGATATTTTGAATCTCTCACACATATTACATACAGATACAACAGCTCTTAAAAATTTAGGTAGATATTTTTGATCCTCAATGAGTGGTATTTCCTTTTAATCAGACACATTTGCTTTACTGTTTTTTGGTATAACGCAAACTCTTTTAGCAAACTATTATTAACTATCCAAGGGAGCTAAGCTTAGCACGGTATAAAGCAAATAAGCTGATTAAATAAGATTATTTGGAAAAGTGTGCTTAATACTGAAGCTAAATATGTTCTGAATAATGAGAATTACTCTTTATCGTGTCAACAATAAAGAAATGTAAACAAATACTAATTTCAAACGTTCAATAGTGAAATGTGAACTACTAATGCCAAACATTAACATTTATTATAAAATGAGACATAGTATTGGAAGGTATATTAGATTTTTCTAAGGACTTGTCATAGTACATCATCATTGCAGGTGTCGATTTATTTCTGCCCAGTTTATACAGTACTTCATGAATGCATTGTGTTCTACGGAGGTCCTGAATTCATTGTTAAAGGCAATATTGTAAATAGTGCGTTAATAAGGCATTAATTTCTTTACAGTTCTTTGCTTCTCGATTTATGTATTTACTGAAAGGATAGTATAGAGATAGGAGATAAATGCAGTTAATCATTAGCACAACGTAAAACGTTTTTCAAGTCTTTAGCATATTGATATGTAGAGTATATGACTAATGTTTGTTGCCTTACGCATATATTAATCATATATTACGCAATCATTAACATTCAGTAACTTGCAGAATGAAAATTAAGTTCTTTGTCTCTGCATGAATTAACATGATTAAAGGTATTTGGCATCAGCATTCAAGGTTTGAAAATAAAAACAAATAAAAAACACTTAGAATTAAATGGCTTATTACCCTAAAAAAGCTTGAAATCTCTAAAGATTGTTCATTTATACTTATCTAGTGTGTACGTGATAAATGCATTAATATCAAAAAAGAGGAAAGTCTAACAAATGCATGAAAAGATATCATCTCTTATTCCTAAAATTGAAATAAAAATTTATCACTTTGCATTATGTAGTTCCCTCAAGATTCGCTTCGGCGTAAATAATAACACCATATACTCTACATATCAACACGCTTAAAGACTTGATGAAAAAGGTTTTATGTTGTGTTAATCATTAACTGCATTTATCTCTTCCTGTAAATACCTAAATAGAAAAGCAAAGAACTGTAAAGAAATTAATGCCTTATTAACGTACTATTTAGCTCATGAATATGTAATGTTATCATCCAGTGCTCTGAATGCAAATGTTGCGAATGATACATTAAGAAAAAAGAAAAGGGCAACTATTAGCGTCTTTATGTCATCTGTAGTCAATGCATCTGAACAAGCATCAAATGCAAAATAGGATGGAGGGAAAAAACCTACAAAAATATTGGGATGAAAGAAAACATATAAAGAAAGAGAGCAAAAAAAGGAAAGCGGCAAAAGGAAAAGAAAACGAAAGAGGAAGCTCGAGAGAGAGAGAGAGTGCAAAAAAGAGGAGACAAAAAGAGAAATGAGATCCTGGTTGAATCCAGAAACCTCATCACGTTTCTAGCTGGCGAAGAAGTTTTTCGAGGCTCTGCCGTTTATCGATTCGCATGCGACGGTAATAATTTCCATGTCCGGACATTTTGTTGGGCTAGCAGCCGCAAAGCAGAGTTGTAGCCGGCAGGGCTTTCGTTCCAGCTTATACGGTAGAACAGACTCTCCATGGGAGAGCCGAGTCCATGTTTCTCACAACATATCACCTTCTAGTCCCAGAAGGAAGTAGTGAAGGACCCGTCTCTTCGCTAGAAGGGAGTTGGCGAAACTGTAACGAGTTTACTTCGTAAAGTAAATGGAAGAGAACAACGTAAATGTGTCATTTATTATTCTACTCTTTGACGAGTAGAGAAGTGGAAAGTGTTGTTGGGCACAAAGCTTAATCTGTGCATTTCTAAAGAAATGAAAAAATAATAAGCAGAATTTCTAGAAGCATGCTGTTTCTTATTATGCAAATATATTAGGAAACAGGCTTCTGTCTCCCTAAGTTATATGTAAGCGGATTTTATTTACTAATTTATCTTCTTTAAGGAATGTTTTGATTAAAGAACAATTTATTATTAAATTAGTGAGCTTTATGTTAAGGGCATCTGTGATTCCTCATAGTCAAAGTTAAATCAGATAATTAACTGTTTCTGTAGATCAGATGGCATGGGAGTTTAAAATGTAATCAGAATACTCGATGCTCCTCGGGCTAGTAAACATATTTCAGTCTAAGCAAGAATTCTAAAGTATTAAAATTCTCCAATTTAACTGGTGTTAAATATTACTAACATAGCCAGTGGAAATATTTAGATGTTCTTATGATTATCATCAATATGAGTTCCAATGAGTCATCAGAATGCAAAGTGATAAAATATAAAGTTGAATTTATTTGAGATGAGAAATAAGAATTTATTGATTCTTTATTATTTTTTCGTTTCCTGGTAAATCACACAAACATTTGTTTTCTTTGAAGTTGAACAGATTAATAATCTTCCTTTTCTTCCAATCATTTCATTGTTGTTTACAGTCGTTTGAAGACTTTTTGCATGGTATGGCTTCTCCATTAAATTTATCATAGTATTATATTCTTCTTGAGGGCCTTTATGTTTCTTTGCTGTTTAGATTATCTCTTCTATAATTTAAGAGATTAGTCTGGGTGATTGCGTCATAGTTTAGCCACTATCTGACATATTTTTAGTCGTGTTCCAAATATCCTGGGATTTCTTTTAGCACTGTTGTTATGCCATTAACAATTTTGTCGTTTCTGGCCACTTCAGATACAGGTTTAAAAATTTTGTTCCACGACTTCTGCCGAGATTTTTTAACTGAATTACTAAAAAAAAAATCTGTCTTTTAAGATAAAATATTTTTTATCTTCAAAAAACCTTACAATACGCTTCTTTTATCATTCAATATTTTTCTGGATAACAGAAGGTTTACTGTTTATCAACTCACACAAATATATGTATTGGATTAGTAAAGCTAATTATTTTGGTAACCAGAACTACATTTCTAGTGCAGTGTTGCACATCATGAAAATAAGGGATTTATTTCTTAATTCATTATTTTGTACCACGTTCATGTAAGCGTAAATATAAGTTCGAATGCACTTCTTATCTGAATACTATCGCTCAACCAAATATTTAGTTCCCAGGTTCATGTCTCACCTGGGCCACCTTTCGAAATTTATCTCCGCCAAACCGTCACCTGTCCTAGGTCAGAAAGGCAACACCGAATGCTTGGAAAGACTGCCGCCAATCGGTTGGTACGTTAAGATATCTAATATAACTTCCAATACTACGCCCTGTTCAGAAGTGCCATACCCTGTGCAAAATGAAAAACTCTCTAAATGGCCATGATGGGAGGCTTCCATCTGTCTCTTAAGAGCTATCCAATGGATCTTCTTCTTACAACCTTCTCTGTGCGATCCTTGTGACCTGGCGATTTAGCTCATTGTACACAAAAAAGTGCCACTCGGAGGTAAAACAACCCAACCCTTTCCCCAACCTTCTCTGAGCTCCTGGGTTCCTTGCGACCTCGCCATTTAGCCCACTGTAGGCAAAAACAGTGCCGCTCAGAGGTAAAACATATCAACGAAACGAAATATTTAGTTTTTTTGAAAACTCTGCGTAGAAATATTTACTTAGGATATACTAATTTACGTTCCGTTAAGATTTACTTAAAGCCCTTGCGTTTTATCACAATCGTGAAAATATTATTTCTATTTATTTGTTTCGTAGCCAAAACATCCACTCCAAGCTTAAGCAAACAAAGCCTAAGACAAGTTTTTGCCATCCATACACATCTCAAAAAAAGAGCAAATGCAAAGAAGAAAGAAACAATAGTTTATTCATGAGCAAATCAAAACCAATCTTTCATTATTTCTCGAAAAGCATTTAAAATATGAACAAGTATCAAGCCTTAACCAAAATATACTATTTCTCTACTACGTATAAAAACAGAGTTGGAAAAAGCAGAAAAAGGTGAAACTAAATAAACAAGTGGATATGCAAAACAATCCGAAAGAGCTTAAGGAATCGACGATGAAGAATTCGAGATAGCTACCCATTACAAAACATGTCTTCTTCTTCCTCCTACGCCATGTCATTACCATTCTCAACTGTTTCAGCTTTCTTCCTTCTCCTTCATCTCAAATACAATACTCACATCGAAAGATAAGGAGAGACGAGAGCGACAGGAAAGAAATAAATCTTCATCCCTGGAGGCCGTTTAGTTGAGAGAAAACATTAAAGTTGCAGTCACTTGGATCTTCTAGACCTTTCGAATCAAGTATCCCATTCTGCGTTCTAGAGCACTGCCGATAACGACCTCTGGGCATATATAAGCAGAATGAGAAAAGAAACTCGCAGTTCTTAACTAGTTCGTGTATCGCTTGAAAAGTCTTTATTTTCTAAATGCAACTCAACCAGTTGTAGAAATTGGAATATTAAATTAGAATTTTTAATGTTCAAAGTTTCAATATGACACTACTGAAAGTGACAATAATGTTATTTGCATAAAAATGGATATTACGCAGAAGTTACTTTTTGTTTATGTAATTTTAAATCCGCTTCGGCCAAATGATGTTGGAAGTGTGAAAACATCGATAACAATAAAGACTAAGCAACAGAAGATATATCTTTCCCTCTTAACGATTGTCGAAAAATGAAGTTATTCCTTTCATAACTTTTTTAAATGTGTAGTTTACACGCAGTACATCAAAATAAAGTAAGGAATGATAATATTCACAATGATCGTGAAATGTATGCACATATCACCAAAATGTGAACAAAAAATAAACTATTTAGCGTTCTCATTTAATTTAATGTACAGTTTTAAGAAAAAAATCAGCATTCAAATACCGTATACTGTGACGGAATATGTAAAACAGATATTCGACAAAGGGAATTCTTTCGCAGATGCTAGATCATTTCAAACTGCAACACTGCATTGGAAGTCTAGAATAGTAGATTGGTTCATGATGTCTCAAACAAAACTTTTAAATACTCAAACTGTGGAAATATGTTGGAAGGATGGAGTTTGATCAAACAATCACGAAGGCAGCCATATTTTGTGGTATCCGCCATTCTGTTAGCTGAAGACTATAGCAGCAGTTCCAGACAAGCCAAACAGTTATTAGAAGACATGTTCAATGAATTACTAGGATTATAACCCAAATGATGATCTCCATATTGAACTATTGTTTCGACGGAACAGGAGAGCAATATTATTATCTCTTTCTTCAGAACTCATTATAGCCAAAGGAAGGCAAGTATTTCTCACAACTGATTTCAGTAGGCTTCAAATGGCCGGACTCTTTGCCTATCGACCCATTGTATGAGTGTCCTTTAACCTCCAGAAACACACAGATCCGCTTGAAATGTCTTCACATTCATGTATATTGGACCCAAAAATATTTATGTTACGTACTGTTCACAGTACGTAACATGTATTATTTTCTATGGTCAATCCAGCGGTTAAGACGCTCTCATGCTTCTAGAAAACCTGAGTTCAAATCCCAGTCAGGACAACCAAACTTTTTCAACTAATTATTTCAAGTGTTTTTCGTCTAAAGGACGTTTTCTTGTGCTAATATATTTCAGCCCTTGACATCGTTGTAGGAAGCTCATTTGTTGGTGGAGGTCTGACTGTGTTGCAGTGTTTTCATTAGGTGACCATAACTACCTCCATGTGTTTCATGAGGATTGTGAATATTATGAGACATCGTGATGAAATCCTTGATCCCTAAGTCGGTCCGATGTCTTAAACCCTATGCTGATGCTGTAGATGACGATTTCCTTCTAATGGACGATAATTCCCGTCCTCACTGACCAACCAATATTTTACAGAAGAACGTATCAATGAATGGAGTCACCTGCATTCTCTCGGAATCTAAACCCGATAGAAAATCTGTGGGATGCTTTTGGGAGATGTATTAAAATCCTTCAACCCCATCCCAAACCCTCATGACCACAGGACTGCTCTTATTACTCAGTGGAAGTTTCACCTCTCCCATTCTCTAGATCATCTTATTGAGGACATGAACCAATATTGCCAAGCGTCCATTAGTATTAGAGAGGGTCACATGTTCCATTAACTGGGCATTTTGTTTCAAACTTCGCCATTTCACATTCTTCCCTTCATCCTTCTTTTAGGGTATACTGAAATCATTTTGACTATAATTTTCTTCACTTGTCACAAAATTATCTTTGTATTTCTTGCGAAAATTTATTTAATATGCCCAAATATAGTATATTTCGAGATATGCGCATTTTATTGATCCTTGCTTAACTTTTCGACAAAGAGTGTAATGTAAAAAAAGATCAACAATATTTCAATGAAATATAAAATTACAATTTTCATTTTAATATTTGTGTAACAAATATCTAGATTAATACTTAATACTGATACCCTAAAAAGTAAGCTGATACAAGAACAAGGGTGCCCCTTCATTTCCAAGTAGACGTATTTATATATATGTTACCGCTAAAGTGCAGAAATCAGTTATTCTACAGATTATCTAGGTATTGTGCAGATTAACTAGGGTGATCCGTTAACGTGCGGAAAATTATTTCATTTCTCAAATTACCTAGGTAATCTGCAAATTACCTGGATAATCTGCACATTACCTACTAGGCACTCGTTAAAGTGAAAATAAGATCTTTGCTGGAACAACAGGAACGTTTCTGTACGCTTAAATTAACATAATGTTATTTATCTAGTGTCCGAGAGTAGAGTTGAAACCAGGGTCATCCCTCTGTCAACATGAATCAGTCGTCCGAATTATAAAAAACGCCCCCAAAATGAGCAGGCCAGGTGAGAACGAATCATTTTAGTGATTCGTTATCAAGAATGAATCACTTTACCGATTCGTTCTCACTTGGCCTCCGCTCATCCGGGGCGTTTTTTATAATGCTATAATGCGGACGAGTGAATCACGTGACACGAAGATTCATATTCAAGAGATTCACCACTATGAGAGAAACAAACTTTTGAACTTTAACGATACGGAAGCCGTTAATGTGCACATTACCTAGGTAAAATGCGGAAAACTCTTGATTCCGCACGTTAACGGAGCAAATCAGTTAATCTGCAGATTATCTAGGTAACGTGCACATTAACGGCTTTCGAGCTTTAGCGGTAACATATATATATATATTTGCATTCATATCATCAAAATCCCAATTTGACGATGATTCTCTGAGCTTTCTCATTCGTACAGAGAATGCTACTGTATCAAAAATAATATGTGAATAATTGTGACGCAGAAAGTTCATGACGAACAAAAGAATCAGCAAAATTCTATCAGATAGTTAAGGCACATACGTAGAATTTATTTATAAAAGAATAAAGATATAGAAATACAGCAAAAAATTGAATCAGTTTATCCTCATGTTGCCTTCAATTATTCGATCCCTTGGTACAGTAACAAATAATGTATAACTGCAAGTAGTTATGGTAATTAGATTAATCAAAACGTTTATGAGCAAAATAAGTAAGTTAAATTTAGTCAACTCTTTGCTATAAAAAGTATAATTTATGGGTCAAAATACGTAATGATAATGCTTCCTTCAAGCCCCTCTTCCAATCAAATGGCCATCTGCTAATTCAGCAAATCTGATTCATCTTCTACTAACTCAGCTAATCTGACTTATCTTCTTAACTTCAGCTGCTTGAAATCAATCGTTTAGAGAAGGGGTTCTCAACGTGGGGTACGCCGTGAGAGCTCAGAGTTCGGTAAATCTAGTGACAAAGTGGCTAAGTTGACATTATTATACTATAACTATAGTTTTATCAATCTACATAAGGGGTACGCCAGTTACATACGCATTTCCAGGGGGTACGTGAAGCATAAAAGGTTGAGAACCACTGATGTAGACCATCGCCAAATAATCTATTCTATAAAAACTTCTTTTGGACAAATTAGTTTGAATTTGTAAAGAGATTACATGTTGAGGATATTTTAGTGAAGGTTTAAAAAATGATTTATACAAATATATATATATACAACTACACTGACTGTCACTGTATTTCTGTTACTAGGGATTGGTTTAAAATGAGAATTAACCACAAATATTACATAGAATAACTATATATATATATGCGTAGTTTAAAAAATCAAGAGAAAATTATGTTATTTTTAATATTAAAATTCATGTTTATATTTGTGAGAAAATGATTGACTGTCAATATAATTCAACTGAAAAAAATAATGATATTAATTGTTTCGATGCAAAATCTGAATATAAATTAAGTTATAAACCTTGCCTAATTAAACCAATGAAATACGATCAACGCCAGATACATTATATTGCTTAAGAAAGGATAACATTCTAATTTCTCCGTATTTTTCTTAGATATAGTTCAACATTAAACCTGCGCCTTAAACTGCATTTAGGTTTAAAAATAAAGTAATAAAGTGTATGGTCACTTCCAGAGAAAATAGCACAGACACTGTGAGACAGACCTGGAACTAAAAAAAGGAAGACAGAGGTAGGGCCAAGAGACTGGATTTGCATTCCAGTGCAATATTTTCCCCTCCGTCTTTAAAATATTTCTTTTCAAATGCGTGAAATATGCCCAAGTTTAATATTTCAGTCTACATTACCCTTACTAGCATTCTAAAAAGGTGGGGGGCATGACCCCCTGGCATCCCTCTCTTTAGATCCGGCCCTTGTAAGAGTTGTTGGGTTGGGTGTTTTACCTCTGAGCGGCACTTTTTTGCACACCATGGGCTAAATGGCCAGGTCACAAGGACCCCGAAGGCTCAGAGAAGGTTGGGGGAGGGGACCCACTGGAACAGCTGTTGGGAGACAGATGGTAGCCTCCCGTCAATGCCATCCAGCGTGTTCTTTAACGTGCACAGGGTATGGCTCTCCCGCACACGGGGCCACGGCTTAACGTCCCATACGACGGACGGCGGCCTTTCCAAGCCCATCGGTGTCCCCTACTGACCATGGGCAGGGCGGGGAATTTTGCGGAGATAAATCTCAACGCTGACGCAGCTGGGACTCGAACCTGGGAACTACAGATTACGAGCCTGGCGCGCTACCGACTGAGCCCCCCCCCCCCCTTGTAAGAGACATTGAGAATTAAATGTATTGGATTTTAACTCGCCCTTGCAAATACAAGCTTATACTTTTCATCTTTCATAAAAATTTCTCCTTTCAACCAGATATTAATAAATACCTTTGCGAGATGAAGAAATGACATACATGGTCTTTAAGGCGAATAACGAACTATTCCACAATTATTATTTATATTATTTGTATCTTGAACCTGAAATAGTGTATTTATTTCACTATCACTTGTCTGACTGATATAATCAATGTAATGAAATTGTTACATTTTATATCTGATCTGTTATTAAATCACAGTTTTTAAATCAAGAACATATACAGTATATGTCTTTGATACACTTTGAATTAAAATTCAAATATTCATAAAGATGTATTACACTGAAGTGCCATTGAATTAGGAGAGTCCCACTTCCGACCTAAGAGACAGTCCGACAGTCCGACCTACGAGAGTCCCACTTCTAACGGCATGATACCAGACTCAACATCTTGCCTGAGCTAAAGAACATCGAAACTGGACCATCGAAAATTGGCAACGGATAGCCCGGAGTGATGAATCCCTATTTAAAATTCATCACGCCGATGGGAGACTGAGGGTATGGCGCCAACCCCATGAAGCCATGGATCCTGCATGTCAGGTCGGGACAGTACCACCTGGTGGTGGCTCAGTGATGGCCTGGGGTGTCTTCAGTTGACTCTCGATGCATCACGGTATGTAGAACTCGTGGCTGACCATTTACACCCATTTATGACCATCATGCATCCCAATGGAGATGGCGTCTATCAGCAAGACAACTGTTCATCTCATAGGTCCAGGTTGGCTACTGCATGATTGCAGGAGCATTCTGCTGACTTTGAAATAATGAATTGGCCACCTAGAAGCCCAGAGTTAAATCCCATCGAAAATCTTTGGGATACCGTCGAGCAGAGTGTTCGGGCCCTTGTCCCATCAGCGACCACCTTGAGAGAATTGTGGACAGCTCTGGAGGATGCATGATGGGTCGCCATACCTATGGAACATTTACGCAAGCTTGTGTAGTCCTTGCCTCGTTGTGTGGCGGACGTTATCTGGGCCAGAGGGAGTCCAGCAGATTACTAGGTTGCTATCCCTAATTCAATGGCACTTCAGTGTATACTTCAACACAAATCAAATGAAACATTTTGTTCTCAATATTATTTTGATATATAAAATACGTCATCGAGAAATTCGGTAGAAGCTTTAACATTTCACAAATTCTTTCTGGTTGTCGTCCGAGTTGCAGTGAGATTTTGAAGTCGAAATTCCAAAAGAAGGGCTCGATACAAGTAACAATACTTACCATGCTGTTCCTACGGGAAACGGTAATCGTTGCCAAATGCATTGCTGCCATTATAACAGCAACAAGCGCTGACCGTGTCTCACTGTTAATTTTTACATCCTGATTTTTACTGCATTACAAGTTAGTTTTGTGCATCACTCCAGACCCTTACAACAGATTAATTGCGAAAAATTTTCCCGCGTTGCTCAGGTCACTGCTGAGGTTCAGCGCGTGCTCTCATAGCCGACGTTTCGTTTCTACGCAAACATCGAGGTTTTTATTTCGTTTTCAAAAGATTTCGTTATCCCGTGGTTCCTGCGATACTGAACCGAAAGGTCCTAGATTTCGTACCCAAGTTGCACCTTTTGTTACCCGGTGTAGGATTATAAATTCAGATTGTTACCTACAGTGTATTTTAATGTAACAGTGCCTTTGGGAAAGAGAGGGGGTCTGAAACGACAGCAGATTTAAATGTTGCTATGACTCTTACGTTCACAGTTGGGTTATAATTATGGCAACAATGCATTTGGCAACGATTACCGATTCCCGTAGGAATAGCGTGGTAAATATTGTTGCTATCAAACCTTCTTTTGGAATTTCGTCTTCAAATTTTCACTGCAACTTGGACGACAACCAAACACATTTTGTGAAATGTTAAAGCTTCTACCACAATTTCTCGATGAGGTATGGCTGTTATGGACACACACATCTTCTTTTATTAATTACGGGCGAGGTTTGCTCAGTCACTAGAGAGACAGTCTCGTAATTTGAAGTTCACAGGTTCGAGTCCCAGCTGGTTCAGCTTTACGTTTTATCACCAAAAACTCCTCTACCTGCTCTCGGTCAGTTGGGGACACCAATGGGCCTGAAAAGAGCGCCGTCCCTCGGATGTGATAAAAAGCCTTGGCCCCGTAAGCCGGAGAGTCATACCCTATGCACGTTGAAGAACAAACTGGATAGTGTTGATGGGAGGCTATCATCTGTTTCATAACAGCTGCAAAGTGAGTCCCTACCCCCCAAAATTTTCTGAGCCCCGATCGTTGTGACCTAGCCATTTTTGTGCAAAAAGGTGCTGTTTAGAGGTAAAACAGTCCAACTCTTTTATTAATTATAGATTACAAATACCTGGAGGAGCTGATGCTTTTTAGGTTGCTTTGTGGCCGAGTGGTTAGCGCGCTTGGTTTCTGATCTACGGGACCTGGGTTCGATCCCCGGGTAAGGCATGGATGTTCGTGTTGTTTTTCTGCTGAGGTCCTGCCATCCTCTCAGATCTTCTACTATGGCATATAAACTGACAGGCTCCTGTCAGACCTCTGTGGCAAGCAGCTGCTTGAAGGGGTATTTATTTTTATTTTTTTATTATATTGCAATAATGTAATTCATATCAAAATGTAAGTGAATACATCCAGTCGACTTAATTATAGAAACATGATATAATCCCCAAAATAATAGCTTTGAACAATATCACGGAGAAACGCTGTATTCCTTTTAGAGTTATTTGTACGCTAAGAACAGGAATTAGAAGTCTCATTGCAGTAGTATTTGAAGTGAAAAAAAAATATATTTTAATGTCCCAGAATTGTAAAATCAAATTTAATAAAATCTCTCTATGATTAAAGCAAGTTCGTTATATATAGTAACATTATTAAACCACTACATTAAAACATTAGGAACAGTTATGTTTTTACAAAAACTAGTATTTATACGATCTCATAAAACCAGTAGCCTGGGATTGTACTGGAATTCCCTCTTTTCTGCTGAATATCTCGCTAACTCAACTTCCTGCTTCTCCCAAGGGTTTATTATCCAGTCACTTTACACGGCGTAGATGATCCGGAGATAAAAGGCTAGGAAAACAAATATGCAACGACAGTGATTCTCAGGAGTCTATTTAGCACAACGACAGCCTCACAATACAAGTTACTGCCTGGGAAATCAAACAGCTTAAGATGCATCGCTTCGAAAAGGAATGAACATTAAGGAATCGCCATTGGCTGCTAGAAAACTCTCACAGGAGGAAAGATAAATTTCTATCGTTCTTTTCTTCCTCTTTTGCTTCCCTCTTGTTCGATTTCTGGCGTCAGACAAAGAAGGCATAAATGCGAAGTCGTTTGGAGTTAGAAATTCTAGAGAATAATGGAATTTTTAAGACGGTTTTAAAGGAATAATTCAAGTAAACTGAGTTGGTTACCTAAGGATTTTTTTTTAAGTTTGATTTTAAGATGAACTCAGAGCTGAAGAATGGCTTTATTTCTTTTCTTTTCAGATTAATATACAGGGTGTTTCAAAACTCTATGTACAAATTTCAATGGGAGATAAGAAACACCAAGACAAACCTTTTTCGTCTACTAATGTATGTCCGCTGACCTAACCCTTCGGTGCTAGAGGGCGCTGACAGAAATATAGATGGAGCTGGTATATATATATGAATGAAAAAAGTGTTGGGTTGGGTTGTTTTACCTCTGAGCTGCACTTTTTTGCACACCATGGACTAAATGGCCAGGTCACATGGACCCCGAAGGCTCAGAGAAGGTTGGGGGAGGGGACCACTGGAACAGTTGTTGGGAGACAGATGGTAGCCTCCCGTCAAAGCCATCCAGCGTGTTCTTTAACGTGCACAGGGTATATCTCTCCCGCACACGGGGCCACGGCTTAACGTCCCATCCGACGGAATGGCGGCCTTTCCAAGCCCATCGGTGTCCCCTACTGACCGTAGGCAGGGCGGGGAATTTTGCGGAGGTAAATCTCAACGCTGACCCAGCTGGGACTCGAACCTGGGAACTACAGATTACGAGCCTGGCGCGCTACCGACTGAGCCACCCCCGCCCCAGGAGACAAGTGTGAACATGTTTATTTAAATAAGGTGCTCAAAGTTGCGACCGGCAGCAGCATTGTATGCGTGACAGCGTCGAAGCATTGATTGCCGTAATGTTGGATTCCCGGAATTTCGCGAACAGTTGCAGCGGCGACAGCGATTCTTGCGTCGAGGTCTTCATCTGAATCAATGGGTGTCTCGTACACGAATTCTTCAAGTATCCCAAGAGGAAAAAAAATCGATACATGTTAAATCGGGCGATCTTTGTAGACAGATGACGGGTCCACTCTAGCCTATCCACCCCAAAAGTGACATTCAGATAATACCGCACATCATTGCTGAAGTGTGCTGGCGCCAGTCGTGCTGAAACCATATTCGTCTGCGAATAGCTACGGGAGCATCTTCCAGCAGTCCCGGCAACGTTTCTTCAAGAAATACCCGATAAATCTGCCCGTTGAGTCGGGGAGGCAGCAGATATAGCCCAATCAAAATGCCGTGGACGATAATCGCCAAAACATTGACAGCGAATCGTTGTTGATGACCATGTGCCATTGTAGCATGTGAATTTTCGTGCGCCCAAACGTGAGAATTGTGCACATTAAACACACTTTCACCTGTGAAAGAGGCCTCATCTGTGAAGAGCACAATATCCAGTAAATCAAGCTGTACCGCGGTCTGCTGCAGAAACCAGCGGACGAAGTGGGTAATCCTGACGTTGCAATGTTTGGACTCTCTGACGATGAAACGGATGTAACTGCTACGTGCAACACTCTCCACACAAGGGCGTGGTTCACACCGAGGCTACATGCAACAACTTGCGTGCTTGTGCCTGGATTGTACTCATTCTGCTGAAGGATCTCTTCTTCCATGTCATGAGTGTGCATGGTTCACTCCCGACCAGTGCCATGCATGTTTGCATGGAATGTTCCAGTTTCTCGCAGTTCCGGTGAAAACGCACAAATATTTGGTAGTTTGGCACATGTCTGTTTGGGAAGCGCTATCGGTACAACCTCACAGCAACTCTTCCGTTTCCATTGGCAGTCCCCTACGACAGATGCATGTCAGCCATCTCAGCAGTCGTGAAACACTCCATCTTACACGTAATATGTCTGATTTACGAATGCCGACGGCAAACGTAAGTCCGTTCTCCGTTCCCACTTTGCCCCTCAAGTCAATTTCAGTGCCGTCAAACAGCGCCTTCTACCACCGAAGGGTTACGTCAGCGGACATACATTCGTAGACGGAAAAGGTTTGTCTTGGTGTTCCCTATCTCCCATTGAAATTTGTACAGAGAGTTTTGAAACACCCTGTATACATATAGCATAACACTTTCCTAATACATTAACGTTTCAGACAACGTTCTGTTGGGTTCATCTAATAGAAATTAAAACGGCAGAAATAATATGGACTCTTATATGTTTCCTAAATAAATGTGTTACACTTTTTTGTTATTTGTTTTTTAATATAAAGTATTTTTATAGTAATATGTAACATTTCTTTGATCTATGCATGTAACACAATAATATACCAAAGCCTATTTACAAAAGCAACAACCTTAATCAGAAATAGGCCTAGTCAGCCGCAAGTGTGGTATTTGCCTAGGAAATGTCACCGATCAGCCAATACATTAAAACCACCTCTGCGTTATGCAAAGTAGTGCGAGTGCAGTCAATCAGTGTCACGTGCCAAGGACTCGAATGATATATATATATATGTGGTACCTGGGTCGGAGCTCTCACAGGCAGTATTTCGTTTCGTCTCAACGTGGGAAAAGCAAAGGATTTTTCTGATTTCGACAAAGGCCAGATCGTTATGGCAAGATTCGAAACAGCGACGCTGGTAGACTGCTCACGCTATGCAGTAGTTAGTACCTATCAAAGATGGTCCGAAGCAAGTGACATTTCGAGACGTCGACAAGGCATGGACCAGCAACGCCTCATTGATGCCAGAGGTCAGCACAGGCTATCTCGTCTTATCCGCAGCAACATGAGACCTATTGTGGCTGACATTACCCATACTTTCAATTGTGGTAAAGGGCCCAATGTGTCCGAAACACAGTTCATCGTAAGCTCTTAAATATGGGTCTCCGCAGCCGCAGACCCATTCATGTTCCTATGCTCACAGCCATTCACCATCGTCAACTCTTGCAGTTGGCACGTAATCATCGACATTGGACCATAGAAGACTGGAAGAGGGTCGCATGGTTAGATGAATCCCATTTTCTCTTACATCATGTGGTCGGACGAGCTCATATGCGATGTTTACCCATTGAAGCCTTCTCACTTGGATGCGCTGTGGGATTGATCTAGGCGACTGGAGAGAGTGTGATGGTCAGGACAATATTTTCATGGAGATCACTTGGACCAATTATCCCTGTAGAGCAAACTGACAGCTGTCACCTACCTGAACATCGTGGCTTGACCAAGTACACCCTATTTATGGCGACTGCATTCCCTAGCGGAAATGACGTCTTTCAATAAGACAATTCCTATGCCCCATGTCACACTGCGAAGAAGGTTCAGGAATGGTTCATAGAACATGATGAGGAATTCCATTTATTGCCATGGCCCCCAAATTCGCCGAACATGAATCCTATCGAGCATTTGTAGTTTGAGTTGGAGAAACGGGTAAGAGCAGCATCACCCCAACCACGTAATTTACGGGAACTGCGGGATCTTCTGTTGCAGTCATAGTACCAAATATCAAACGACACCTGCCAACATCTCGTTGAATCTATGCCTCATCGCGTGAGAGCTCTTTTGGCGGCGAGAGGAGGACCTACATAATATTAGGTAGGTGGTTTTAATGTTTTGGCTGATCGGTGTAAGTAATTTATATTTTATACTGATTTAAAAGTCTCAAGGTTGGTGCAGTTGTTAACGTACAGGTAAGTAATCTACAATTCCTAGGTCCGAGTGCCAGCGTTGTGATTTATCTTAGCTAATCCCACCCTGCCCTTTCTCTGAGCTTTTGGAATACTTGTGACCTGGTCGTTTAGCTCATTGATGTGCAAAATGGTGCCTCTCAGAAGTAAAATATTCCAACATCTCATTTAAAATGATCGAAATTCACATTAAATAATTAAAAATAAATTAATATTTACGATTATTTATTTATTTATTTATATTTTTCTTTACGATAAGCTGAGGAAAGAGCATCGTTATGTCTTCAAGAATATCTTGTTCTTTGTTTTTAATCACTCTCAGATGGATATAAAATGTAGAGTTCTGTTTTGTTTTTTCATCATATGAAGATCATTATCGAACACTTTATGAACTTATACCCATCGTTTAGCTATTGTTCCGCCTCGAATAAATTAAGAGTTAACTCTGACAGTTCGTAGTTAAGTATTTTAGGAAAGATTAGGAATTTTCACAAGGTAAAGGCCCTGTCAAAAATGTATTAACAAATGCGAAAAATCTTCACCCTAGACGGTTAGAAGCTATTATAATGCTTTAGTCTTATCTCTTTTAAAGCTTGCTAAGTAAACACATTGTAAAGAAGATACTTTAAAGCAGATGAAATTTATTCAGCGTTAAAGTGCTTTCTATATTTACTCTTCCTTGCATGGGAAGCTAATGTTCATTCTTCCTTATGTGCTTTCTTTTACTCTTAGGTTAAAACATTTCACTAAACGATGCTCAAGTTCGGTATAGAGTAAAATCTTTTTATCTCCCTTAGCCAGCTTTAAATTTTTGCGGTTTTTCGTCGAGCACTGAAATAAATCCGACTAAAAGAACAAAGAGTAGTCATCGAAAGACGACGATAACAGGCTTATGAGATAAAAAGGTATATTAGTTGTAAAGTCTCCTGTTACATTTGTGGCAGGACTTATGTATTACATTTCGCAAGCAGTTTCAGAAATGTGTAGGAAACATAGAAATGGAAGCAAATTATTGGATTTCTTAGCAAATAAAATCGTATTTGTGTGGTTATTGTAATAATAACTTGTTGAGTTCAAAAGAGATTTTACTACTTTAGCCTGTTACAGTTGCTTTTGAAAATGCAGAAAAATTAGTAAACCCACTAAACAATGCTCTATAACAAAAAAACCTTTTATTAATAAAACAGATATTGAAAATTTAATTTATTCTTATTTACCACAAATTTCAGTTCAGCAGTGATATTAAACATTATTATAATGCAATACCATTTTTTTATTTTATTTGCACTGATTTAGATTAGCTAAATTAATTTTTCATACATTTCTTTTTCGCATGAAAAATATTCCCAAGTAATGTAGACGTACCTTATCGAATAGGAGGAAGAAATTTGAAAGAAGGATATTTATGAATTGAATGTAAAATATAAATTAAACATTTGTACCAGTGCTTAACGTTTGATTTTGTAAAATTAATATTTATGTGACATTTTATTAAATAGTGCACTTACGAATTAGCTGTATTTAACCTATATAATAGTCTGCGTAGTTAAACTTGTTACTAAATATGTGAAAAAAACATGGTTTATACTAACTTGAAAAAATTTAGTCTTGAAAATTCAAATCTCATTGCCGGTTCAAAACAAATTTTATTTCATTAAGATGCCACGAGACAAATCACATTACAATGGAAAGTATACATTTTTAGCAAAATATTACAACTATGACTAACAGATTACGATTTTATAATATTGAAATTTAACGTTGTCTATTTATTCTTGAAAACATATGATATCGACTAAAACCATTTTATTTGATTTTCACTTTGGGATGACAGTCTAATGGTCTCCCTTGATGCTATACCACTGCTACTTCATAATATGTATTATATCTACATTCATAAAAAAAATCCAAATCCTTGCTTTGTAAAAGAGTCTATCCTGTGCAAAATGAAACTGGTTGCATTTTTTTGACCGTATAAACCGGAAGCCTGGTAAATTGCAGGATTCTGATCTGACGATTTCGTGCGATTACCGTAACTTGAAGTGATTCATTTAAAAGACGCAGCATTCACATATACAATCTAAGCCAAAATTTAGTTATGCTATAGTCAGTAATTTATTTTTTATTTATTATATTCTTTATCCAATGATCAACTCGTGAAATATTTGGAATCAGACCTTACAGAGCCGATGAGATTTTTTTACCACAGAAAGAGTAAGACGATATTTCTATTTCATAGTACGAGAGATCTATTAGACTAGTTATATTTTGTTGACAAAGATTATGATGGAAAGGATATAGCTATCTAGTAGACAGAGAGAATCATGAAATGAAACAAACGATACTTCTATTTGGTAAACAAAGAGAAGAACATTGAGAACATTGAAATCTCGATTAGTAGATAGAGAAATCTAATGAGTCCAGTGATATCACTGTTTGATAGACAGAGAAGAACGACGTAACAAGCTACACTTCTGTCTGGTAAATGAGAGAACAGCTTAGACCAAAATTACAACCGCGATACCTACAGAACAGGGACACCATAAATATTACTATTGGATAGACATAAAGAAGAACAGCGATACCATATTCAATAGGCAGAGATAAGAATAGTATAATAGAAATACCGATAGGCAGAGAGAATAATATCAAATCTGCTTCTATATCATAAACGAAAACAGCATAACAACACTATGCGAATGCACAGCAGTGTCAGTAGTATATTTTTGAACCAAAGTATTTTCAAGCCACGTCAATAACAAACATTTACGAATTTTTTAGGCTCAAAATATGTTTGCCTTCACTGCAAAGAACCAATGCAAATGCCAAATGGATAAATTAATGGAGGCTTCTTATTCCATTTAACTTTTCAATTAGATCAGTATTATAGAACAACAACAACATTACTGGTCCTTTTAATTACCCTAACTTAATATTTGTAATATGAATAATTATAAATGGTAAAAAATAAAGTGAAAATTCTGTGTAATCTAATACCATTGCTATCATTAAAAGTTTTAATACTGGAGTAATGTACAGGCGTTAAACTAATAAACGAGTATGTTACTTGCGAATACACTTATCTGTCTCTTGAAGTCACATTCATAAACACGTAGCAAACAGTGACATTCGACTAACCAACGATCACTTTTCATTTCCGTTGTAATAGAATCAAAATATCGGACAAATCCCACCAAATTTCGCGAATAGTGTGCAAAAAAAAGAGAGTAAAACAAAGAACCTTGTGTCGAGCATTTTGCTGTTAGTGACACATATGAGTGATAAATTGCACCAGAGAGGAAACAGTCTTTTCTCGATTTCTTTCCTCCCATCTAAAGTTAAAAGAAACAACATAAGCTAATAAGGGTTCCATCCGACCTATCTTCTGATTTATGTTCTTTGTTCTCATGAATTGCTTTATTTTTCGCTATTATCTTCTTTCTCTTTCATCCCCCCCTTTTACTACTTTTGTTCTTTTAAAGATTTCACTGACACTTGGCTCTCTCCTCCAGAGGCCTCCTCTGCTAATGATCTCTTTCACGGTGATAAGCGGATAAAAATGATGAGACTTTCAGCTATTTTGCCAAACCCATTGGCGCTCTAAATCAATCTGACTGGCATGAACAAGTCATTTGCTTGTTCCGGACCAGCTAGCATCTCCCATTTTTTTTTACCCTCCTCGTTCGTTTCTATCGTCTACATCCTCTTTCTGCGCTTTCTCTTTTCGTTTCGCCCGCAGGAGGCTGCAGAACATTCTGATCATAACGGAAGCACAAAGAGCCTTAGCAAAGACAGTGAGAGACTGACAGATGGTTTGCAGAGCTATTTCGTTGTGTCTGTTTGTAGATTCACGGAAACTTCTTAAATATACATTTATGCACACGAAATGTTCAAGCAATGTAGGTATATAAATATTAGCGTATTCCACTTGACAAGGTTTAGGCTAAAGTTTGTCAATAGGAACGAGTTTGCAACGCTGCATTTTGTATTTAGATTTGGTGTTTATCCTGAAAAGTATTAAGTAACTGAATAGATTGTTAAGAAAAGTAGAATTTTGAGACTTGTATTCTTTTACCCTCTCATATATTCTCTTGGGAAAGTAAAGATGCATATGACATTTGAAGAATGACTTATTTAACGAAGCACTAGTTGAATATAGTACTTAGTTTAGATGTTATTGTAATTTTTCTTTCAGTGTTTATAAGTTTGTTTCTAATAGGTGTTTAAAGTATACAACAATATTTTCTGATGACATGAAATTTATTACTATAGGTGCATTGTTTTTAAATTGGCGTTGTTAGTAGTTAGTTTTAAGTGTTACAATTATTTTGAACTCAAAGGAAATTCATATAAATGGATAACATAAGTTATTTAAAATTTTTTGCATGATTAAAATTTATCTGTTCTGGAATATTATATACTGGCGGAAATTGGAAAAAGAACACCCAGAAGGAATCTTTTATAGTAACGTCACATTACGTATAATATGTTAATAATTAAGGACAACAGAAACCGTGCTCCAAGATTGACAGTCATTGGATAAAATAATGACGTCACTGAGGACGAGTTGAGAACAAAAGTCTCCCTAATATCGGAAAGTTAACTATCGGAAGCACATGGGGATATCGCATTATGGTTGATATCGCATGGTTGATATCGCAGTTCTTAATCGCATTTTATTGTTGTAACAACTGTAAAATCACATGAAACACACTGGTAGAAACAGTAAACTAAAAAATCCTTAACATTGCTATATCATCGAATTTTTGCAGCGGTATAAAGAATTATGCAACACATTATGCTTAGTTTTGTTTTGATACCCAACGACTTGACTCCAGAAGCGACAGGCATTTCAAGAAAAAAAAAACTGCTTTTCCTGAGCAAACATTCCGGGGAAAATGATGAGAAAGATTCCCAAGTGCTCCCAAAATCACGTTAGCAACGTTGGGCGTCGCACCCCTAACCATGAGTAGAGTGGTGAAGATTCTAGAAGTGGAGCATGGAAAGGGAGGCAAAACACGAAATTGCCCTTAGGAACCGGTCGGAATGGACGGTGCCGTCCATTAATGCTGCCTCGGCTGCTATCTGATTCCCACTAGTAGCCATTTTGGTACTTGTTTCGTCACGTGATCCGCATACCAATAGCGAGATAGAGAGGACATTCCTCCATTCTATCATCTCCTCCCTCTCGTTCTCCCCGGCCCCCACACGCATCTTTTTAGCTATTCTTCCACTCCCTTATCCTCTTTATCAAATATTTTCCGCTCCCAGCACTTAATGCCGTTAAGAATCAATTTTTGCTCTGGAGATGTTCTCACAACGTTCCTGATAACAGAATGTGCAAAATTGTTTACCGATTAAGCTGTATTTTATTCTATACTGTTGCGTTTTTACTAGGACAAAAATATGCATGACACAAAGATTCCTAAAGTTTGGGAGAAATCCAAACCGATATCGTCTTATAATAACGTTATTTTTTCTGCTCATGGACCATAGACGTTTCATACCGTTGTGATCTCATACACTGCCCTATCAAAATGTTAGATAATTTCCATGTATGTCAGTGGGAATCAAATTTAGAAGTTCTATTGCTTCTAAAATGAACATTTAGTGGCAAAAAGTGACTGTTGATAAATTAAATATTATAATCAAACTTAAAACTCTGATTTCAAATAATATTTCTTCAATATTTAAAGAGTTATGGAAGCTGGAATATTTAATAATATATCATCTTCTTTTAAAAAAAAAATCATTCATAACTGTCTAAAATAACCATTATGCGAAATTCTAAAATATATGTTTATTTTGTTAAATGGTTTGAAACTATACATATTTAAGTTATTTAAATGAATTCTGATGTAAATTCTTATGATGCATTACTATTCGGAAATGTTTCAGCCTCCATACCTCTTTAAATACTGAACGAATGATACTGAAAATCGACATTTAAACGGATTTGATTATAATTGTTAATTAATTTCAGTCACATTTTTCCATTAAATGCATATAAATAAATGTTCTGAAAATTGATTCCTATTGATATAAATTGTAAATTCTTTAATATTTTGGCAGAGTAATTATTAGTTGGTTGTTTGTTTCACCTTTGAGGGGCCCCTTTTTGCACACAAAGGGTTAAATGACCAGGTTACAAAGATCCGAAAGTTTAGAGGAGGTTGGCAGAGGGGACCCACTGGAACAGCTGTTGGGAGACAGACATCCCGTCAAGGCCATATAGCGTGTTCTTTAATGTACACAGGGTATGATTCTCCCGCACACGGAGCCATGGTTTAACATCTAATCCGAAGGACGGCGGCATTTCCAAGCACATCAGTGTCCCCTATTGACCTGGGCAGGACGGGGAGTTTTGTGGATGGCAGAGTAGTTCATATGATAGTTATGAATCGGATTGTTTGTGTTTTATAAATTTTTAAAAATAATAATCTTAGCTAAGATTAAGATTCGTAAATTATTGTACTTATCACTAGTAGAGTTAATTGATTATCCCAGTTACTTTATCATTGAAGATTTTGTTGAAATATATGAATAAGGTAACGAATATGCCCCTTCCTTTGCAGCTTATTTTACATCCTCTGGAGGCAACCCTAAAAACTTTAAATAATATTACAAATATATACCAATAGATTTTGGCGTTAACACTGACTCTCATATAAGAGGAAATTCCATTTCCAGAAGTAAGTTCCAAATTCTTATAACCTTGATAGACTTATGATATTCAGTGGGATAAATGGACGCATCTGAAGGATATCAAGACTTGGTATGGAACTGGGCAGTAAACTGAAATGCACTGTTTTTAATATCTGTAAACTCTTCTTGTGATCAGTATTCAAGGTGTAGTTTTGCTTACAAGATATATCTGTTCTGTTAATGGCACCGCTACTTCACATCTTATCCAATGATTGCTGTCTTTCTAAACACATCGGAGTGCTTGGGAATTCTCAACAAGTTCAGATCTCTGACAAGTAAAGATCAAAGACAACTTATTATATATGACGTGTATTTTTGGAAATTTTCTGTGAGTTTTTTTTAATCAAAAAATAAAATGGAACATAAATATGCATTAACAAAAAACAATAGATATTTAGTTACCAATTAGGTTGAGCTCTTCTTGTGGTTTCTTTTGATAGATCTGAAAATTTTTCACTAAATGATACGAATTATTTCAAATATTTTACCCTAGAAGTTAAAATTTTTAAAACAAGAATTTATCTCATTTTATCTTATATAGTTACATGAGGTTTAAGGATATTTTCAGAAAACGTTATTTAAATTACCACTTCGTGCTAACTCACTAATCAAACGCGATGCTTTAATCAGAAATATTTCAGCCATTGCTTATTTCCATAATTATAAATTCCTGTAAATTAAATTTGTAATTGTAAAATTAAATTTTATTTGGATGTCTGTTGTGTTAATTAATGTATCTCTATTATATTCACAATATTTTCTAGAATTTGACATAGTTATTAAAGCAAACATCTCGATATTTTAATTTTATATCGAAACACAATCATAAATGTTCAAAATTTACAATATTCTCGACCTTCTGTATAATCGAGGCAGGCTAAAATTCTGTAACTGTGAATAAAAACATTTAATCTTCTCTTTAAACATTGTTCCTCATGATAAAATAAGTGAGAATAAAGGTTAGAGAAAATGCAACTTGTTAATTTTGAAGTGGTGGAAGTACTAAAGAAATTAAAAGTTGGGGAAATTAGACAGTGGATGTCCGCTTATCGTGACGTTAAATTACGTTTTTTTTTCGTTTTTTTTGGGGGGGGGATTAGGGGGGTATCTGTCAAATCCGCTTGACCGTGATTTTTTGAAGCATGCATGACAATATTTTTCCTTTTTTTTTAATTCCAACTAGTGAAATTGTATACCGCCTGCCAGCAACAATTTATCCTGATTACATTCATTGCATAGATAAACAATTTTTAACTATCTGGACGATGCTAAATTTCTTAAGGGGAGAAGGGTTGACTTAGAAATTCTACAATTATTTTTATTTTTTACACTTTATAAAATTTGTGGACCCAAATTGTGTCCGATTTTGAAGGATTCGAACCCACTGAATAACAGCAAAAGGAACGGAAGGAGTCGCACAGTTTGGAAAAAATCTAAGCTTGATGTGACATCGGAAGATGTGGATCAGCTTCTTCAATCTCATTTCGAGGAACTCTTTGAAGAAGAAATCCTTGACATCGATAAAAATGTTGTGTCAGACCAGTATGTATATACAGAGTCTACAAAATAACTCAGCTTTAAAATATGGAGGAAATTGTTACTGAGGCACAAAAATTGAAGTCATTATTATTTACATATGACCCTCGTCATGACAGAGCATTCAAGAGTTGTTTAAGAATTGACTCATATTGAGCCATATGCGTTTACCTAAATGAGATACCGAAACAGGCGAAAATTAATTCATTTTTAAGTAGAACTTTTAACTAACTCCTCCTTCCCACATTGAAAACAATGTCAAGAATCTATCCCCTCCACAACAAGCGCCCAAAAATCTTTTACCCTTCATCGAGTTCATGAACTGTGATTCCATAGATAGTGTTCCTTTCTTTTCTAAAAGGTTGCCGAAGAAAGCATTTTCTTTTTTCCGTTTAAAAATTTTCACCCTCATAGATCTTCTCCTGTGGCAAATAAAACGATCAGGCTCCTGTCATACTTCTGTGGTAAGCAGCTTCTTGAGGGTGTATTTATTTTATTAATTTTTTTATTATTTTCACTACAATATTAAAGGTTTTTTTAATTTAAAAATGGATAGTTCTGTTTATAAGAGTTAATTTTTTTGTTTTATGAACAGATTTTCTAAAAAGACATTTTCTATTTAAATGTTTTGTGAAAATTTGAAGATTTTGTGAAAAAAAATTAAAATTTTGTATAAAGTGTAATTTAGAGGTGATTATTTTAACACACACATTTTCTTTAAAAAACAAAGGTCAGGAACACATTTCTTTACATATTATTTATTATTAATTTATTAAAACAAATTCTGTTTATCATGATAATATTAACATAAAGCAACAATTTAAATAATTTTATTGGAAAAAAATAACTTGTCGCCATTGCTTGCCGACCGTGAAATTCGCATATCAAGACTTTTCTTGGTCTCGATTGATCACGTTAAGTAAATACTGTACCAGGGAATAAAATAAGCGAAAAAAATGTTAGAAAAATATATTTTTAATTTCGAAGTAGCTGAGGTACCAAAGAACGGAGAAGTGGCTGAATCAGGAGATACCACCAGAGAACATAGAGTGAAAGTAATACAAAAGTACTGTTAAGAGAAATAGTAAAAGAAATTCTGGATGGTGAAGAACGTCTAAAAAATAAATGAAGTGTACATAACAGCATGGCTTAAAACACACGCAAAAAGAATTGTAAAAAATATCGAGGAATCTGCATCCTAACCCCGGTTATGAGAATTATTGGAAGTATTACAAGAAACATGTGCACACACAACTATGCATTGACTTTGCCAATAAGGCCTTGTTTACATCGAAAGGAACCCTATGAAAATTATGCCTCATAAGAAATTAAGTACTACTCTGATAGTACTTAAAGTTTTTCCATAGAAAGTGGAATAAGTCAGGATTTCATAAAAGCTTTGAATAATTTATATGAAATAACTCTCAGACGTGAGGGCAATCTCAGCGTAAAAATTAAAAATAAGTTTTGCTTGGTTGACATTACTATATGATTAAATAGGGTAGCTGTTAATCATAAAACAAATATCCCTCTCAAGTAGATTCTTGCCACAGAGGTCTGACAGTAACCTGTCAGTTTAATTAGCCATATTGAAGATCTGTGAGGAAGACGAGACCTCAGCTGAAAGACAAAATCTATGCCTTTTCCGGGACTCGAACCCAGGTTCCTTTGATCAGTAGCCAAGCACGCTAACCACTCGGCGACGGGATACGTTTGAAAAATTTTATCGCGAAAATTTTGCAGAAATGGAAGAAAAATCCTTCTAGGAAATAAATATAGATTCTTTATTTTGCGGGTGACCAGATATGTATTCTGGCTCTCTGGAATAAACGATAAAAAAATTAAAAGACGAATATGAGAAATGGGATAGGAAATTTAATTTTACCCGAACTGAATATTTTAGAATAGGAAACAGCAGCAGAAAGGATTTTAAGATTAAAAAGAATGTTATTAAAATAACTCAGATTTTCAAATATCCACGACCGTTGTCAGAAGACGGGAGAAGTGGTGAGGAGATTAAGTTTAATGATGGAAAATCTAGAAAAGCTATTTGAATTTTGCTCTCAGTTGCGTACAATAAGACAATTTTAAAAAAGAACATGAGAAATATTTTCCGTTTCATGTTTGAGAGTTCTCCTTTTTCGATTCGAGGGAAGGACAATAACAAAAAGAAAATAGAGAAAAAAAAATTAAATCAGTAGAAATTAACTGCTGTAGAAGATGCTATAAAAACGTTTTTAAAAAAATTAGAAATGAATATATTTTACAAATAATGTACGTTAAGTTAAGGATGATTGTAAGTATTGAAGCTAAAAGGCTGAAATTGTATGAACCTATAAGGAGAATGAAGGAAGGTGGCCGATAAGATTCTGAAAATGAGAATTGGTGGGAAGAAGAAAGAGGGACGACCTTAGATGGAAGAATGGGGTAAGAAAGAATGTGAGGTAGATAAATATGAGAGAGGAGAATTATAATAATAGAAAAGAATCAAGGCTTAACATATCCAGCAGCAGTCAACCCTAATCTGGGAAACGTCTGCATAACAAAGACGACATAGATTTGCGTAAAATTTGTGGCAGTACAGTAGAAAAAACCTCACCAAATAAAGTGTTAAGGTTAATTAATATGCAAACAACAACATTATACGCTTGAATTTTTGCCTGAATAAAATAAAGTCATAGAACATGCAATTAGATTCTTTTTTGAATTCGTTTGGAAAGTAGTCTCCTGAATTCATTGGGGCGGGGGTGGCTCAGTCGGTAGCGCGCCAGGCTCGTAATCTGTAGTTCCCAGGTTCGAGTCCCAGCTGGGTCAGCGTTGAGATTTATCTCCGCAAAATTCCCCGCTCTGCCCGCGGTCAGTAGGGGACACCGATGGGCTTGAAAAGACTGCCGTCCGTCGGATGGGACGTTAAGCCGTGGCCCCGTGTGTGGTAGAGCCATACCCTGTGCACGTTAAAGAACACGCTGGATGGCCTTGACGGGAGGCTACCATCTGTCTCCCAACAGCTGTTCCAGTGGGTCCCCTCCCCCAACCTTCTCTGAGCCTTCGGGGTCCCTGTGACCTGGCCATTTAGTCCATGGTGTGCAAAAAAGTGCCGCTCAGAGGTAAAACAACCCAACCCAACTGAATTCATTTGTTAGCTATTTAAAAGGCAAGTTTAGGATTACACCTTTTGATTAATTGATTTGATTTGCAACACATAGGAGAGAGAAGGATCTCTGTTCTATATGTACTACAAATTATTACAACAAATTGAAACTTTTTTACCTCTCTTTGTAAACTGATATTTTTTATAGCATTGGTCAAATAAGATGTTTTTGACTAATTCGGGAGGAGGGCTGAATTCAAATATGGCTGTGAAAAACCTGTAGCACGTACTGGTTTTTAAAATTACAAATTGATATATCAAATTTCAATGAATACGCATATCTGGGAAATGAAAATTAAATGTGGCTATTTTATTAAATTGCAATTTAAAACTCATTAATTGATAACATGATTACATTGAAAAAAATTAGAAGCATCATAGTTAGAGACCACTGAATATAAAGTAACAAATGAAATGATATTGAAACGCAAAATAAGAAAACATGAGTAAGGATCTTTTATGCTTACGAGAAGTTAATTTTTGTCTTTTATATGCTAAGGTATCTTCCTTGTACAAGAATCAGCAGTAGTCACCCATCATTGTTGGGTCTCACCTGCCTTGGTATCTCTCTTCCAACGTTCGAATATCCTCGTAAAATCTTTGCTCTTTCTCATCACCGACAGCTCCTAAATTCTTGAGAAAGAAGTCGAGATGCGAGTACAAGAAATGGATGTTGAAAAACATTCGGCAGCCAAGATTTTCATAGTTTTTGAGATGATCTTGAATGAGCTGATGGTAGAAAAACCTTTGACCACAGAAGTGAAGGATTTCCATGCAGCGTGCTCCTTCATATTAAGTTTTTCTTCGAAGACAGTATCATTCAGTAGCTTCCTGATCTCAGGACCAACAAAGATCCCTTCTTTGAGTTTGGCATCACTTAGTTTTGAAACAATTTTCTTCAAATGCAAAAACCCTTTACCAGTTTTGTCCATAGACTTTACAAAGTTTTTCATAAGTCCCAGTTTTATGTGTAATGGTGGGAGAAGAACATTAGAGGGATCAACTTGAGGCTTATACCTCACATTACTCTTTCCAGGAATAAAAACATCTTTTTTGGGTCAGTCTTTTGTTTTGTAGTTTTCCTTTCTGGTCCTACTGTCCCACAAACACAGAAAACAGCAAACGTTTGTGAAGCCCGAGCAACAGAGATAATGACTTTTAGGTCACAACATATTGTCCACTTAAACTGGTCATATTTTATAGCAGTGAGTATTTTTCCATGCTTTCATAAGTTTCCATCATTCCCACAGTGTGTGTCACTGGAATGGAAGATTTTTGGTTTCTTTTAGGCAAAAGGACAGCTTTTAAGCTGAATTTTGACGAATTTATGAATAGACGCCTTCCTTAGAGTCGTGAGTTGTTCCAATTTCTTACATTAGCCCTGAAATATCTGTGCAGAAACACAAACCATTTTGCATCTCGTAATAAGCTGATAAAAGCCAAATTTCTCTTTCTGAACAGAGAAACTCTGGTACCCTTGGCCAGAAGATTCCACTCTTGAAGTCTTGAACCTAAAACTTCAGCTTGTTGTTTGGAAAGTCATAGGTCTCGAACAAGATAATTTAGTTCATTTTGCTGAATCAGATGAGGCTCGTCTAACGTTTTGGGGGTGTATGTAGAATCGGGATCTGTATGTGCCACAAAGTCATCCTCTGATGAATGTGAATCTATCTCCTCTCAGTTGGTTGGAGGTGTTGGTATACGAATATCTTCTCTATGAGGAACTGTCCTTATGGCTGAAGGCATATTTGGATATTGAATTTTGCTTTTGTTCTTTTTGAACAACCTGACACTTTAGTTAAACAAAAATAGCAATCATGCAAGTGACTAGTTGGCTCACGCCAAACCATTGGAAATGCAAAGAACATGAATTTTATCTTACTTTCACCCATTCACTCAGACCAACAAAGCACGAAATGCAGCACACATGTGGAGCCCATGTTTTGTCCTGATCTCCAACATGACATCCAAAATACAAGTTATAGGCTTTCTTCCCTACCTTTGTCAAGGAACGACCCTGGGATTTTAAAATATAATTTCCACACACATAACAAAACTTATCCGGCGCATTAACACATCCGCGACGTTGACTCTGTGCCATTTAAACGCCAAAATTCGCTCTTCAACGTACATCATATGTTCCTCCTACAATGAAAATAACAAGAATGGCGGTCTGAGGTTAGGTTACTGTTACATGTTTTCTCCCACTGCAATCAGCGTTCCCAGCCACAATAAGTAAATTATGTATTATCCTCCCAGTTGCCTGGAGGTGTTGGTATCGGAAGATCTTAATAGGAGTCAAAATGACCAATAACACAAAAACGTGAGGTGCTAGCTATTTTTTGAGGCCAGATCTGAAATCAGACCGGAAAAATTTTTAAAGGCAGCTACAAATGTTCATGTTATAAAAATCTTGTAAATCAGTGTAATGAACAAAATCCAATTTCAAGTTTTAAAAAATATGCCGTAAATACATTGGTATTAATTTTTATTTCTATTAATTTCGAGAGCAATAACTTGGAATGATATGTATTTAAGGATTGTTCTAGAAGCTTTTATTACTTGGAAAACAATGCTTCTTTTTAAAAACAAACACTTAATAACGTTAAAGTTTCATATCCTGATATTAAATATATGTTTCGGCGACACTTTAGCTTGCCATGTCACTTCAAACTACTTATACACTTCAGGCATTGATGTTAAACCTCAATATACACTTCAAAACCGTTATCTCGTTAAATATGAAAACTTGAAGTAAATAAATCGGAAAGCGTCACTGATGTAAAATGTAACTCCTTAATGAGCATTATTAATTAATAAATATCTTCGTCAAAAAAGAATCAGAAGTGCAAATGTTAAGGATGTTTGTAGCAAATCGTCAGCTCTGGTTCTTCATTTTTCGTACGCTTTGCCTTTCCTTTTTATTTTGTGGCTTTCTTCCATGTCTAGCATCTTAACTCCATTTCGCTGTTTGTAAATCTGTCTTTCGTTCACGCTCCTTTATTTTCCTGTATTTTTCTTTCGAAAGATTATCTCACTCTCCATTTATTCTGTTCCAGATATATTGATCTGGCTTTTCCTTCCTATCTTGCCATCGTTCCGTTACTGAGAACATAACTTTCTCCGAACTCTGGTTTGCTGTTTCAGGTGCCGCTGTAACTCATACCTCCGAGCCATTCGGGTTATGACGCACGATCAGCAGCAGTTTCACTGCCTCAGCTTCCTCCTCTCCATCCCTTTCCTTCAGCTTCATCTTCTCCGGTTTCAAGACAGCTCGGATGTTGTACCTGGAATAGCTTACGACAGTGTTGGGTTTATTGTTAGACAGCCTCTATCTCTTAGACCGTTCCTGCCATTTTTATAGATTTATCATAGCCATATTTTTTTTATTTCGAAAAATGTATTAATGCAAGCGTGTTCTGACTGGCTGAATGTAATATACAACTGAATGGATAATTAACTAAATTAATAATTAATGAATGAACTCACTAATTAACCGAACGAATAGTCTCTTAGTGATTTAGTCATTAAATAATGTATTGCGATATAGATTTACTGTGTCATTAGTGATTTGCCATAACCAAAAACCTAAAGTTTATAATGATATTGCAGATATCGATAATACTTAGGTCAGCAATAAAGTTTTGAACTCAGTTTTAACAAGTTCCAAGTAAGTGACAAAAATCTATAATTATGATACTCAATGGAACAACAATCAAAATGGTTCAATACGAAATGCTGAGAACTTACTGTACTATAGTGCAGTGCATTTCAAACTTTTTATCTTGGCGACACTTGTGAAATAGCACATCTACCTGCGACAAACTTCGTAAATATTACGTTTATTGCGAAACACTTGTGGTAAAAAGTCCTTGTTTTATTGTATATCTTAAAATTTAATTTATTTAAACGAAACGCATACTAAGCTTTTTATTCGACAAAAGAAAACAATAAAATCGTAAAAAAGTAAAAAAGTTCTAAAATACATATTGTTATGCAGTATTATAGTTTTTCTCAAATTTTCGCGACATACCTGCTGGTGACCATTACTGTAGTTCAGTTAAAGGTTACTGTTGTACACGCGCGTTTTTAAACAATATCAGGAGCTTTGATTAATACTTTGTAACAAGATAACAAATAAATAATTTTTGTCATTATTTCATTAAAGACAGATATACCGACAAGTTCTATATTGTATTCACATATCATAATCATATATTAAATAAGTATTGGTCCACACATAGCAGAAAATCGGGTTTGCTAACCATTATTTAACGGCAAGGAAATACTGATATATATTCACTACACCACAACATGGATTTATCATATTTTTCGCACTTAGCATCACTTATTGAACCGAATACAACTGAGAACCAATTGTCAAAACAGAATATACCTTGTATGAATATAACTGTGTGCCACTTCTCTGGACCAATATAGCTGAGAACGAATTTCAAAACCGAATGTAAGCATGAATAATTTTCGCAACTAAATATAACGGCGGACCATTGGTCAGAACCGAATATAAATGAAGATCACTGGTCAATATCGAAAACAACAAATCATTATCTCTAAATAATGGTCGATAGCAATATTTTTTGAAGATTATTAGTAATAGACATAATTTAAAAATAAATTGTTTAAAAATACAAGTAACATTAAAAACAGTTAGATTTTCAAAATTTGATAAGTATTATGTAATTTAAATATAATATATTTGTTACTTTGTTTAATTAATGGAATATATATTTTATACAAAGCGTACCTTTATTCGTAATTTCCATGCGTCATTTTATCGTCATAGCATTTTAGCATGAACAACTCGCAATAATCTCGCTACATAATTAATATCCTTTTTTTTGTTGTTCAGATATACACTGCTGGCCATTGAAAGTGCAACACCAGGAAAGACAAGAGATATCAAAGCCATACTTAGTGAATACATAGTTTATGTTACAAGGTTCAAATGATTTACAAATACACTCGGTTAGACTTGTGGAATACAAAGAAATCGGTGTCTTGTATAGTCACTATGAGCGGCAATAACCGCTGCTACACGGTCCAGCATTGAGAGGATGAGACGTCGGATTGTGTTTGGGGAATGTCAGTCCATACAGTTCCAATCAGTATCGAAGTTCATCTTCTAGTCGTTGTAAGTTCATGGCCCAGATATATTCAATTGGGTTCAGTAGTGTCACATGGTGGCTATCCAGGAATTGTTGGACTTATTTATCATGCTACATGTGGTCGAGCATTTTCCTGTTGGTAAATGGCACCAGAGAGCCCCTGAAGATAAGGTGCGACCACAGGCTCCAATATCTCAGTGATGTAACACTGGCTATTCAAAGTACCGATAATACGTATGAGGAGCGTGCATGAGCAGAGTCCACTGGCACCCCATACTATAACACCAGGGGCCTGACTTGTATTGCACTGCATCACGCACGTTTCAACAATTATAATTCTAAAATAGTATAATTTATTGCAAAAGTATGAATGAAAACATTTATGTAAACTCAACTCAATTAACATAAATCTTTATCAGTATGAAAATAAATCTTCAGAACTTAGCACCTTATTATTATTCATACAAAGAGAAGTTTCCTCTATAATTCCTACTATATGCACTCAAAGCATAAAATTAAGGCTTTTTATAACAGTTAATAAGTGATACAATCATATTTGTGAACAATCTGCAATCTATCGAGAATAACCTTACCAATTCTTGTAAACAAACTAAAGATAACTATGCATCAAACGACGAAGTGTCCCTACAGAAAAATTGAGATCAGCTCTGCTTGTTCGACTAACAATAAACCTCCTCAGCCACATTTTTAAGTGTCCTAAGCATCCTTATTTTCTTGCCTGTCCGCTAACAGGATCAACACTAATGAACTTATTAACGTCCCGCGAACACACCAAATAAAAATGTTTATATTAACGTATAACTATACCGCACAGACTGAAACAAACTAGTTTTCCTTCACACTCTAATTCCTCTTGATTACAACTTATTTTTTCTTTTTAAGTTGAATTCGTTCGAAGTGGTTTATGATGCGAGCATCAAGACGACACATCGTATCACAAGTTCATTGTAGCACGTTCATCTGTCGTAACAATATTATCACGGTATCAACCCCAAAAGTAATAAATTTTAAATCTAATTTTATATAGTATACATCATTATCATAAATGGGAAACAATAAAATTCTTAATACACCTATCCCTCGTTTTACACGGTACTCAGTTCACACAATTATGGCTTTGCACGGTCAAAAAATGCAACCAGTTTCGATTTACACGGTACTGACTGAGATTTCATTTCTATGTACGTCTCAGTCAGTACCGTGTAAATCGAAACTGGTTGCATTTTTTGACCGTGCAAAGCCAAAATTGTGTGAACTGAGTACCGTGTAAATCGAGGGATAGGTGTACTTACATACTAAAAGCCATACTAAATATTTATTTCTATACTTATATATTTCTCTTTCAAGTAGACAATTATTTTTCCAAAAAGAACCTTTTCTAGTAATTGAAGTTGTCTCTTTCCTTTCAGAGTTTTTCTCAACTTTGATGGCAAAAAGCAAATCTAAAGTTTCACGCTATAGAATCACTATTCATTTTGAGTATATTTGTTTTAGATCATCACCTGTCTTCTATATCAGTTTTCATGGAATACTATTACTATGCTGCTTGTAAAACATGTTTTCAATAATATATGATATATTTTTTTTAATTTCTAAATCAGTTTTGTTTTTACAAATACCATTTGTTCCCTTTTAGATTAAATTGTAAAATAAAATTTATCGTTTGAAGTTCGGATATTTATTCTGCACGATTCTATACGCCAAACAGACAGATAAAAATGGAAAAACTAAATACTTAGTTATAGAGAAAAAAAAACAGTTGAAAAGTTGCCACGAACTGATGTGACTTTAAAGTTATCCAGCGTTCCTCTACACGAAACGGCAACTTAATAGCCCTTTTGAAGGATGTCAGTATTTTCTAGCACCCTATTTCTTGCAGAAAGCAAAGACAGCCTAACTATTGGAAATTCGATTGCTAACACACATAGGACTTCAGCAAAAATAATTTGGATTTCGTGAATGGCACACTACCTAGTTACAGTAACTTATTTTAATCCCGAAATAAAAAGTCTTAAGAATAAGAAAGGAATCTTTCATAAAGACAAAAGAGTCTGAAGAGTGAGGCTAAGGAAGCTTACTCTTAAAATTAAATTTCCCCTCTTACAGAAATGTTATTTTATTGAACATTATTAGTTAACTGATTTACATTTAAAATATTCAGCCTCTTCCCCCACGAAAAAGCTTCTTCCCCCTTCTAAAAAACTTGCTGCCCTATTAGAGTAAATAATATTGCAGGGCTTTAGAAAAGATGAACACACCCAATTAAGATTTAGTGGGAAGTAGTTCCCGACCATTTTGAGACCACGGAAGACATGAGAATCAAAAAATTCTCATGACACCAGGAAAAAACATGCTAGGCATTTTTGTAAAAAACAGTAATTTATTTTATTAGTTAATGTAATAGTCTGTATTTTACAATCAATGAATATTCTTTTATATTATATATTCACCTGAGAAAGCCGACCAGCTAAAGAGTATATGGTAATTCAACTACTGTATGAAAAAATGAAAAAACGAAAGATTTAATTTCTGAATTTTTTTTAATTCCAAATATTTGATAAAAATGAAGCGAAAATTTATATTAAAAAATATATGTAGAAGGAAACAAAACTAATTAAGGCAATTTTTAAATGCCTTAATTAGTTTTGGCATTTAGAAATTGCCAAAATTAATTAAGGAAACAAGCATTCCATTGCAGGTGCCTTTTAAATATCAAAAATATAATTTACAACGAAGAGAAAATAATCTGATGAAAACTTTGCGTATACTTAAATATTTCGGGGCAAACCTGAATCTCTTTCACAGCACACTGGTTGCGAAGCATTCTAATATAGAATCGCACTCAGTGAAGCAAAAACTAGGTATGTAAACCATCGCACCAAAAGAATAGTATTTGTTCTCTGTAATGCCTTCGTAAACTATTGATAATACCGTTAACCCTCTTATTGTTTAAGTAATGAAATGAGCATCTCTGTGCTTTCAGTTTCCTGCCCGATTTTTTGAACAAAGACCATAGTGTACGAAAAGTCAATAGTTAAAAAATAAACACCCAAATGAAGTCAAACTACTTTTGTTCTTGATTCAACTTGTTTCGCGTTAACTAAAACTCATCATTTTCTAAGGACATTTCTTTTGTATTTTCGGTCTTGTTTCCTGATTCTCTTCGCAGTTGGCATTTCAACTTTTAAGAGCCGAACAGGAAACGAACTTTGTCACTGACATGAATAATAACTAAAGAACTAGTCGAAGCGGGTAATCCGCTTTTCAAAAATCAACTGCTCCTCTCTCAGTGTTCTATCTAGTCAATAATCGCAAGGTGCATTTGCATGTAGTGTCCGCAGGGTTCGGTAATAAATATTTAAGCGCTGTGTTTAATAAGGTTGCCTTCCGCTTTCAGAGACTAGGGGTTCCTTTTCAAAAGCTTTTACGAGTAGGACGATCCAGTGGACTCACTGCTGTCTTCCACTTACTTCAAATATTAATGCCACCAAAGAACTATAGTGTGTATGTGAGTGAGTGTGGCTTTCAGAACGTCTATCTATGGAGCTCTTGTATGTGCGAGCTGCCACTAGGGAAAACCGAGAATCATTAGCTACGTACATTTGAAATTCTTTTCACATTCGACGCCAATTGTAGCGAGGGTCCCCTGCGTATGGTTGCGCATGCGCACCGGCTTGTCTCATTACTGTCGATATCTTGTTCACATAGAGCCGTACCGTGTTTTTGAAGAGACGCATGAATATGTAGTTACCGTTTTACCAGAAAAGCCTAATTTGTAATAGATCCAGATATAGCTTGCTGGAGCCAGAGCAGAGTTCTATAGTTTCGCTTTCTGGAAGCGATAATATTTTTTTCTAATCACCTTTATAAATGAGAGAAGAGATTAATTTTTGTTTTTTTAGGCCGTTCTCAATTTCTAATAAATTGCACTTAATTTTAGGAACGTACATAATCATCATTTGAACTTTGATTTTGTGTTTGATACTTTTGTGAATGTTACAGATTATTTATGTTTATAAAATACTTATAAAAATTTGCCCAGTTTATTTTAAAATATCAGTCGATTGAGTAACTAACGTTGCCTTAAAAATTGCCTTAACAAAGAATAAAATTCGTAAAAATAAAATATTTATTCGTTTTTTAACTCGCTTTCAGCAATATTTTCACTTTGTCTTCTTTCTATCTGTCAGTCTGTAGACATTCAGCTTTTTTGTTTATAGAGATAAATTTCAACTTTTTGGGGGTTGGAAGGGATTGAAAAAATTTTACGATTCGAATTTTTGCAATTTTCCAGTAGATGTAAAAGCGTCCTATAAGAGTGAAAAATGGTTATAATATAGCAAATATATTGTAATTTATAAAAAAAAAAACAACTCAGAAACGTAGTCAAAATAAAAATAAAAATATTAGTTTCAACTGTCTTTAGATTTTCTGTATGACAATCACGGCTCTAACGGACTGGATGTACAAATTTGGAATATTCTTTTATGAATTACTGTTGCTTAGAGAACAATACGTCTGCACATAAGAATTTTCGGAGCAAACGGAAAAAGAAAAGATTAAAAGGCAATAGAAAAAAAAGTGTTTTTACTGCTCTATGCGACTTTCCATTTTGACGAATTGCAACGAAACAATGGCGACATCTGAAGAAATCTTTCCCATTAAGTAATTGCTTTTCCTTTGTGTCCAAATAAACATCTTGATGTTTCGTGCCCGTAACCATAGCAGCCAGTTTTCTCTGATAAACGCATTAATTGGACCGACAAATAAAAAACCGCAAACCGTTATCAATTTAATTATTTGTCCTATATTTCTTTCAAGCGTATATTCAAGCATATTATGAAGTTCATGTGGGAAACACGTGCATTAACGATTTTCATTTCAGAACACTGAAGGAATAGAAAAAAATCTATTAAGGAGACATGAGAGGAAGCTTATTTGAATATTTCTTCCGAGTTCGCTCTTCATAAATAGCTCCAGTTTTACACCAGGATACGTGGCAAGGTACCTCAAATAAGCCCAATAAGGCCAATCAACCACGGAACTTGCTGAATCTCTGGTCTAGTGGGAGACAGGAGGCAATGGTAGGGGAAGGGCCCTCGTGCATTCAGATACTCCTTAGAATGGCCTCAAAGCTCTCTACTGTTCCTCTCCCTTTTGAGATTTTCTTCTATTGATTTCCCTTAAGTGCTACGAACAAAGCGCCTGTCAGTATCAATTATTGCCGTATCAACTGGGAATTGTATGTGTATGTGTTTGCGTTCCTCCATATGAGTCCTGTTCTTTAGATCGATCGCTTCTGAAAGATGTGACGGACTTATATGCAACTATGAATGAGGAATGTGTAGCCTTTTTTTTTTGGAATGGTTAAATGCTGGCGAAAACAGTTTTCTATGACGTTATGTTGGAATATAGTGTTTTGACAACGCAGCTCATTAGTTCACATATTATTCTGATACGCCAATGTGATGATGCTTAACGTGAGATGAGAGATTTGTTTTTATGCAAATTCTTATTCAGATGAGCTATGACACACACACATACACAAAAAAAGACTTGTGGCATGTGTTGAATAATCCGGTAAAAGATAACAAGAGAGAATAAAGATGTTTTAAAATTTTCCTGTTTCTCACAATTATATGTGCAACTAGTTAATTACATCTAAAATCAAGAGTGCAGTGGAATTAATGGTCTGGCATATCTGTAGAGGGTCGTTCAGGCTCGTACAATGCGAAGTGCATACTTGTGTAGATTCTGGAAAGAGTGAAAGAGCACAGACTCTGCATGCATGTTTTATCCACATGAAGAGGACCAGAGTTCTGCTTTATAGGATCACTCGAGCAGGCACACTGCTTATCCTGACACTGTGCTGGCGTTAATTACAGTAAATACGTTGCGAGAGTAGTATCGATTTGTGCAGCAAACTCCGCCATCTGCAAACCACGATTTTTAATTTTGCTGTGATGCATCTCTGTGAGTTTTCTCCGATGACACGGAAATTTAATGAGCAGAAAATTTCTTTCATGTACTCATCCTATATAAAAAAAAAGGGTAGTATATGTAAGGATTTCAACAAAATAATGGAGAAATCTGAAAGAAAAAGATTTCTTATGAAGATATATTGACATTTTATCAGATATTTGCACCAATTGTCAAGAAAAACGCTGAAGGTTTTTCCAACAACGATAACAAATGATAACAATAGCCACTGTAACCAGTGCGTAGAGTAATGGTTTAGGAAAGAGTTGGAGTCCGAAAAACCCAGTAAACTTGCTTTCTTTGTGCTTAAAGAAAATTGCAGTTTAAATATCCTCCACTTCTCTGTTTCCTGTCCTCATTGCAAAACACAGCGATAAGCTTACGAAAGATCATCGTCAGTTAGTTATGTTCTGTGTGTACATTATCTGTGGTTATATGAGTTGGTTTTATATACATAGTAAACCATACCCTGTGTAAATTAAAGACGTGAGTGGTCTAGAATGGAAATTGAAATTTGATACCACTGGTCCCCAGAGTGTTTTCAGACATGCATTCTTAAAACCTTTCCGTTTAGACCATTACGCAAAAATTTGCAGCTCACGGGTGAAACTTTTCATTTTAGCCAAAATTTTATTGTTAACAATACCACCTTCTGTATGAATTGTACAGTCGCTCAAAAAAGTATCCGAACACTATGGTTGATTGCAAAATTCAGAAAAAATATCTGGCATTGATTTTTTTAGAAATTAGTCATCTGGCAACCTTCGTGTCACGTGTCACGAAGGTTGCCAGATGACTAATTTCTAAAAAAGTCAATGCCAGATATTTTTTCTGAATTTTGCAATCAACCATAGTGTTGGGATACTTTTTTGAGCGACTGAACATATTATCTTTGCTCAGGGCCGGATCTAAGGAGGAGAGGGACAAGAGATCCAAGGCCCACCGCCTTTTGAGACTGCTCGTAAGGGTAATGGAGGCAAAAATATTAAACTGGTATACATTTCATTCATATTTCAAGATTTTTCTTCAAACCCTCTCAAAGCCGGATCTAGGAGGAAAGGGGAGCCATGTCTTTGAGATTTCTAGTAAGGGTAATGGATGCAAAAATATTAAACTGGTACATATTCCATGCAATTTTAAATAACATTTTAAAAATATCTCAAATGGAGGGGAAAATATTATACTGCAAGGGAAATTCAGTCTCTTCGCCCCCTTTTTACTTCTTTCCGGTTGGACTGCTTACTTCCCCCCTCCCTTTAATTTTTCTACATTTGGGTCTGCTCTTGTCTATTTGCGATAGTGTAGAATCACCCGTATTCAACTTCTGTTTAACAAAAAATCTATGTTATTATATAAGATATCCACGATTTGTTTTCACTTACGAAGCCTGTGAGTTTTCCATTTTTGGTTTTCTGCCTGCATCCTTGTAAATGCACACAGTGGCCTAATTGTCACTACCCCATCCAACAATGAAGAAGGAACTGCACGAGCGAAATGAAAGCTGCCATATGACAATAGTGACATTTCTGTGTAGGAGAGATTTTCAATAGTGAAGGATACCTTTCCCTGTATACTGTGAGGATGGTTGATTGACTTACTCAATACACATATGCAGGCCCGGACTAGAAAAATATCGAGCGAGGAGGGCAATAAATCAAGCCGAAAAACTGTAAAAGGAGGGCAAGACACTTGATTTCCAAGGTAGTATAGCATTTTCCTCTCCGTTTTACAGGCTTTTTACAAAATTCTTGAAAAATGCATGAAATATAAATAAGTTTAATAATTGTTTGCCTCTTTTACCCTTACTGATATTCTGGAGGTTGGGGGGGGGGGGGGTGGCTGTCATCATTGCTCCCTCCTACAACGAGCCCTTGCACTTATGCATGCGTTATGCACTTATATAAAATTTATTAACAATGCAGCAAGAGACAGTGCACACCTAAATATCTTTCAAATTATATATTACAATTAACTAGTAATTGACATATTTTGACATAGTCTCTCAGTGCCGACACAAAAAAGTTGACAAGGACTTACAGTTTTTCTTATAAATATTATTACAGTAAATAATTTTTTATATAATAAACTGAGTTAAATTCTCTAATTTAAAATTTTCACTCTTTTTATCAATAAATTAAATAAACAATATTTTTCAATGTTGCTCTAAAGATAAAATTTAATAATCAATGTTTTGTCCCAGACGAGCTATTGCTCCTGAATTATAACTGGCACTTCACAGGAAACTTTCACATTCTCTGTTCATTTGCAAGAATGTGCAAATATCTGAAAATGTATTAAAAATGTCAAATTCGTAAATTCTCACATTGGCACACAAAGCACATTAACTATAACTCTCATCAGCAATTACAAAATTAATGGCGGATTCAGTTCTTGGTAAGGTTTCTGAATTAAAAAGTGACACAATGACGGAATTTATCAGAATTCAATGGATTTTGGTACATGATTGTTGGTACCAAATGTGTATATACGTGCTCCTATGCCTGTGGGTCTAGATTCGGTCCGCATATTTCGGCAGCCAAGATATGGAAACAATATCAATTAAAAATTTATAATATGACGACCAAAAAGTGGAGACGCCCCATCATGATGAAAGAACATCTTGTGCCATGTCTCCAGAGAACGTTCTCCATTAAAAGCAATAATTCTATCTCAGGAAGTTCAGATAATTAGCAGGATATAATATAAACGTTGCTTCAAACTGAATAGTCCAATCAAAAAATCTCTAATCAGACAACATCAAACATTCACTCAGAGTCGATGTTGGAAGTTGCTTTCAACGGTTCCGTAGAGTTTATCGGTGGACCATAAATGGAAATTCCATGTGTTGTTAATTCCAACCCGATTGAATTGTGCTACTTCATTGATCAGTATGCAGTTAAGACTCCAATGATGCAATCGCACACACTTTCAAAAACGATTACGACGATCGTAATCATCCTGCTGAGAAGCCTGGACATGCTGCAAATGACAAGGATACAAACCTTCTTTATGTATGGTTTGCCATACCCGCGATATGGCTTCACCAATTCAATTAGAAAGCTTTCAGTTACGTTGACTAGGTCCAGTATGTTTTCTTCCACACGAACAAGCCTTTATATGACGTGTTAAATGTTACGTGGAACAAAAAAAAATACCTCCTCAAGCAGCTGCTTGCCACAGAGGTCTGACAGGAGCCTGTCAGTTTATATGCCAAAGTAGAAGATCTGAGAGGATGGCAGGACCTCAGCAGAAAAACGACACATACATCCATGCCTTACCCGGGGCTCGAACCCAGGTCCCTTAGGTCAGTAGCCAAGCGCGCTAACCACTCGGCCACGGGACGGTTATACGTGGAACAACTGTTCCCTTATTCTCTGATGTGTATCACTAAACACCTGTTAGTTAGGCGTTTCGGAAAGGGTCTACGATATTCTTCCCCTTCCGTCCAGCTGATACCTCACAAAATACATAAATGAAATATGGATATCAGTGTATTCACTGGTAATTGTTTCGATTTGTAGTAAAACAAGATGAAACTGCAATTTTGACGTTATCGCAATATAATGTCTCGTGTAATTCTGAGTATGGATATGAAGTAGCTGAGAATCAGTGGTGGTTACGTCGCAACCTACACTAGTGTTGTCATTAAAGAGTTGCCCATTTTAAATCGTGCATAGTTCCTTAACGATTAGAAACAACGCCACTGTTGGAATAACTTTTTTTACTCGAAGTTATCTCCCGAATCACCTCCCGAAGTATGGTCGTGAATGACCCGAGAAACTAAGCGACTACTTTCGTAACACTGACCTGGTCTGTTCCTAATATACGAAAATTAAAACGGTTCCGTGATTTTTAAACTCTGAACTAGGAAAAAAAATATCGCATATCATTCGGATAAATACGGTATGAATAAAAATATATAGAGACAAAAGGCATTTAGTGTTGAAAGTCAGTTCCATTTCATTCAATCAAGCAATTCGAATATGCATATATGTAAATTGCAATTGCTTATAAAAATAAAAAAAGCTCATACATGACGTTTTAATCCTGTAACAAAATGTGCATTATTTTTACCATCCAGTAAAATCAACACTTCACATATCCGATTTCCCACAATTAGAAAAAAAAAATTATATTTCTGCATTTGAATTTCAAACACGTTGACTGTTCTTAGCTCCATTGATATTGTAATATAGCATTGAAATATTTTATAGAAATGCTGTATAGATATATTATAACATTATTGCGCCATAGGAAGTATGATATTGTCACTTTGTTAGAATTGGTGGTTTACTTTTTGTTAGGCGCACATTTCTGGCATTGTCTGAAATGTACTTAAGAGCAAGCGACAAAAGTTGAAAGGAACTCAGAGGATATTGTTTCCCTTGAAAAGCCCAGCTTCGGACGGCGCCATACAATTATGGATAGAAACTGGATGGAGGCTGTGTTTGGTGGAGAGCAAGAAAATAATTCTCATGTGCCGAGGCCAAACTTCAATCAATTTTATAGCAATGGAGTTTGCAGACCGTAACGGAAAGAGAAGGCGCAGCTCAAATCACAATGCTGAAGCATTCTTCTCACTAGAAGTTTTCGCATTATAAAAAAAAAACATTGTATAGCGTTGAAGTTTATACTTCAAATAGTGATAACGTTCTGCTAAAGAAAGAGCACATAAGAAAGAAGAAGTGTCTGTGTGGGTGGAGAAAGAGGGGTACGTAAAACAGGGAGAAAGAAATGCTTTGGCATCACTCTATTATAAACATGCATTCTGAATTATTTATTTTATTTTCTGTTGTCTCTTTTTGTTACTTGCTTTCCGAGCCTTTTTTTGCCAGACTGTTTTTGTAAAAGCTCAGAAAAAGAAAGCACAGAGATTGAAGTCAAAGGAAAATCCGCTTCAGTAAAGAAAATTATAACTTTTTATGTTGAAGATATAGGACATACGGAAAAAATTGAGACACCGTTAAATACAGAGATATCAAAATTTTATTGACAAATTATGTAGGGAGAATGGGGGATTTTGATTTGGGAAACATCTTCTGTCCAATTTATTTGTTTACTTAGTTATAGACGAGAGAGAATTTCAGGGAAAAAACATACCGACGAATGCCGCCACCATTGTAAAATGGGCAATAAAATAAAATGTTGTAATTTATTTATTTTAGTTTAGATGTTTTTTTTACGTTTTGTAAAACTTGGAGTATTAAACAAAAATATTTATATAGCTTTAAAATATGTGAAAATGTCTTGTTGAGAGCAATATTATTCCAAATATTCTATATCTTTTTTCTGTTAATTCTTTAGATCATTATAAATTTTCATACGAATAAAAATAGTTAAGGAAAAAAAATTTTCTGGAAAGCTAGAAAATAAATATTTTATTGCTTTTCTACTAAAGAAAGCTATTTTTTGCTTCTCGATGGAAAAATGCGTTCAGAATGTAACTAGGAAACATTGTGTTCAGTAAACAAAACATTATTTTGAAAAAGGTGTGATACAAATCTAGTCTGCACAGACCTTCTATTATGCCGTATAAACCGCAGGCTACTGTGAGACCTCTGTGGTAAGCAGCTGCTTGAGGGGATATTTGCTTATTTTATTTTTTTATTTGTTTGGCATTCCATATGCTCTGCAGCTCAGTTATAAATCCTCATCAAATTGCTTTAGTTAATGGCTTTTCGTCATTAAATATTTATTAAGTAGAAATATTTTGAGCTACAACAACTGGTGAATGTGATCGGCAGACATCTCCTTGGTTTTTACTCCAGTCAGAAGAATACATATTTCAATAGTAGAGTATCACAGGAAATATCGTGTACAACATGGGACTCATGAATAGTTATCAGAGAAATTCCGTTTCGCCATGAGTGGGACTCGAACCCATGCTTCCCAGTTATATGCTGAGTGGTTTGACCACAATCAATCAGAGGCTTACTGTTGCTTCAGCTAATGTGACCTTAACTTTCCCGAATATTCTTTGATTCGCTCTTGGAATCATCTATGTCGGGAAAGGACAACCAACTTGGGTAATGGATATTTAATGCTCTCAGAAATTGACGCTGAATTATAGCCATCCTCGCTTAAGCAGCCTTTATAAGTCAGAAAACGTTTAATATACGGAATCAGAGCAACACCTATAAAGAGACAATTTTTTTCGATATAAAGGTAAAATTGTCTTGAATCGAATGGGATACGAATTCATGCCCTAGGACCTGGTCCAGGAGATCACATATTCGTACCTACTCAGGAGAAGGCAAGTTTTCTCTACATTTAAGACATTTCTTTTAACGGGTTTGGGTATATAAAGGTTTAATATTAATGAATCTGTGATACATTAATATTAAAAGGAAAATGATGTTAGATGAGTGGTCATTCGCTACCAGGATTCATTATACAGCAGACATCAGAAGACATTGATATTTGATTGGAGTGTTTTATCTCTTAGCAACATTTTTCAACACAATGGGCTAAATGTCCAGGTCACGAGGATCCCAAATGCTCAGAGAAGGACGGGGAAGGGACTACATGGAACAGCTATTAAGTGACAGATGGAAGCCACTCGTCAAGGTCGTCTAGCTGTTCTTTAACTTGCACAGTATTTGACTTTCCTGCACACGGAGCCACTGCTTAACATCTCATCTGACGGACGGCAACGTATCCAAATCCAACGTAAACACTACTGTCTCACTGAGTTTGTTTCTCTGCCTGGGTCGCCACTTTGAAAACAAAATGTAACAGCATCTCTAGAGGCTTATTGCAACATCTACAGAGTACTACAGAGTACAAGGACATTCAAAATACAGAGAACTTTGCTTCTGTTTCTATCTTTTCTAAGTATCCCTTACATTTTCGTTAACATAAAGCAATGAAAAATCACACAATTTATAAATACTCCTACCTATTTTAACCTAGTTAGCTTACTCATCAAAAACTTCAAGCAGTGATACCATTCTGCTAACGAAAGAGTTGCTATGAAGAAGAAGTGTTTGTATGGGTGGAGAAAGCAGGGTACAAAAAACCTGGGAAACCCTTTCTTTCTCCCAAATAAGGGAGAAAGAAAGGCTTTTGCATCAATCTCTTATAAGTATGCATTTTGAATTATTTATTTTATTTGCTACTGTCTCTTTTTATTACTCACAACAACATATTGACAAGAGCTTCCCTCTTTAGAAAATAAATCGAAACAATTTAATCATCATTTTATATTGCTGAAAACGAAGAGAGCATGGTAATATATTTATTCAAAAGAACTTAATTAAAATTTATCAAAAATGATGCCAACATTTCATATCACATAGCTCCAATGTTATCAGTCTGTGACATTGATAAACAATCTATAATATTTTTTGTTTCGTATTTCATTCGCATTAATGTCGTGACTTAATTAATTATTACTTTATGAAGAACAAAAATTGCTTGATGTTAACTGCGATCTATCAACGTTATTTTGACTGCATACGGGAAATAATTGCTTTATTTTCTTCAGAATTTGAAACGTGGAAAAAAAATCCTGAAAACTAACATTTAATATGCATCTTGTAATTTTTCAGTCTATCGCATGTAATCAAAATAGCAAAAATAATAAGACACGATAGTGTATTAATTTATACTTCTCTGTTGTGATTCGTAATTGCAAAATTTTAATGAAATATTAATTATAAAGTTTAAATGTTAGTAATTTCTTTAATCCACTGTCAAGAGCAAATTCAGAATTCATTTTAATTATCTTGTTTTTAACTACACTTTTAAAAGTAAACAAAGTATTAGAGTCCAAATCACACGAAGATCAGGCCTTTTAGTCTATTTTAATCGTCGCAATAGTGAAAACATAACCGTCGTATTTGCAACATAGGTAGAAATTCTCCGCGATCTGAAACTACTGAATGTTCTGAAATTATCCATCTTGAATATACTTTGTTCCAAAAACTTTATCTTTTTTTTTACTTTTATATCACAATAATTCCTGTAAAAAACCTTTGCGTTTAGTATTCTGAATTCGATCCAATACTGTCACTATCGCTGGATCGTGTTAGATACTAAACACATCTATTTTCACAATGCAAAATATAATAATGACCATTAATATAATGTCAATTTCAGCGCATGCGCTTTCGTGTCATCACGCTTTGATCCCAGCTCTGTCATGATAGTTTTTTAATCTTTATTTTATAATTCATTTTATAACCATATCACTTTTCTGCAATTCGTTGTAAAATAAATTATTATATGTAATAAAATGTATATATAATAAATTAATATATGTAATAAAAGTATATATAACAAATTAATATTATAAATTTAACATAACCAAACGAGACAACAGCTCAAGTGATAATTTATGACGAGTAATTCAGTTTAATATAATAAATATAAATTTATAATAGGAACGCAGTTCGAAAAAATTGTAAACCCATGTATTTAGCCAGTGCAACTAATAGTCGAAGATCTTGTTAAAGATCGTGTTAGATATTAAACCCATCTATTTTCACAATACAAAATATAATAATGGCCGTAAATATAATGTAATGTAGTTTTTGTATCTAAGCGCTTAAAAAGCGTTAAGGTTACCATTATAGGTTTCCTCTGCGGGTCGTGAATACACATGAATGGCTTATTCACTTTTCGAATTTAAAACACATATTTTTAGAGTATAATAATGTAGAATAGAATCAGATTTATCTGCCTTAATATGCATAGGAAGCAGTTCGGCTCGTCCATTAGGCCTGGGCACCGCCCCACCAAACATATTCACAAAAAAAAACGAATTTTAAATTTAGTATTCATAATTAGTCATATCTTAATCAACATAGTATATTTTACATTCATTTTGTAATCATTATTTGCCGTGATACGTAGGCAATCACAGCATTTACTTTGCGAATCAAAGCTACGTCGGCTGCTTTCGTGTTATCAATGCAAATTTTAACATTATGGCCACCAACCGGAAGCTTAGCATTATCTATTGCATCGTTGACACAAAAGCGCATGCGCTGAAATGCAATAGAGCTGAACTGCAGGAGACAGGTCACCATTTTGTAGTGACTCGTGGCACGTGATTGGGTGATTCTAATAGTGCGACCAATAGTCCAAGATCTATTACTTAGAGAAAATCATTTGACTGTGTCAGGCTCAACAAGCCGAAACTTTCCTAGCAAGAAGTATTTGAACTGGATTTCCAACTTTTTATTCTGCCAAAAAGGATATTAATGCATAAAAAATTTTAGAACAACATTAATATAAAGAAAAACTTCAAGTACCTGCTTGCCACAGAGGTCTGACAGCAGCCTGTCAGTTTATACTCATAGTAGAAGGTCTGTGAGGATGGCGGGATATTAGCAGAAAAACTACATTAACATCCATAGCGGGGCTCCAACCCAGATCCCTTTCATTAACAGCTAACCACTTGGCCACGGTACAGTAAGAATAGCAATAGATATGAAAATATAAAATGTGTTGAATATTTGGTTTTAAAAGAATGCTAATAATATAATTTAACAAAACATTTCATAAAAAGTGGATAGCTCAATCGACTAAATGTGTTTTCATCCTTTGGACTTGAAACTTAAAGGTCTCTGGGTTAGATCCCAGTAGTGGTAGTTTTTTTTTTTTAGTCTTTTTTATGATTTATTTTATAACCATGTCTCTTTTTTCGCAACTCATTGTAAAATAAATTAATATATGTAATAAAATGTATATATAATAAATTAATATTATAAATTTAATATAACCAAACGAGACAACAGCTCAAGTGATAATTTACGAAGAGTAATTCAGTTAAAAATAATAAATATAAATTTATAATCGGAGCGGAGTTCGAAAAAATTACAAACCCATATATTAGACCTAATTTTCAGGATTCTCTTTTAAATACCACTAGAACGGAGAGGAAAAATGCACACACATATATAGTTAATTATTAAAGTGGAATGGCACAATGTAAATTGAAGTACGAAAAGACAAGAACACCTTTTCTAATTGGTTTTTCTTCAGAAATATTTTGTTATATAATGTGTTTTTAGGATAGATGAAAATAAAATTCGGTTCAGTGGAATATCAGGTATCTCCCAAATTTTTTCCCTACATCCGGGTTCTGCCTGAAGTAGTCAATATGCCCCACCAAATATTTTGTCATGAGCCGTCATTAGATAAATTGGTGTAATAGAGAATGATAATGTGGGGATATTTTCCACATATCTCCCCACCTCCACCAACTCCCGCGTTTCATACTGACGATAAAAGAAAACTCATCAATTTGGAAAAGCCACCTCTGCCGATCAGACGTTAATGCTGAATGTTTGCATATCACTTTTAACATCGTACTGTAGACATTATCTCAAGCTTAAAGCTGTTTGGTTATAATTTCAAACTCTTATCAGTCTTTAGTAATTAACATCACTTTCAGACTTTTATTATGAATCGCTTTCAGACTTTTATTACGAATCGCTTTCAGACTTTTATTAGTTTTTTTGACATTATTTCCCTTTTATTAACGACTCGCTCCTAGCTTTTGCGTTTTCTTGCTTTAGCTCTGAGCGACACTTTTTTGCACACAATGGGCTAAATGGCCAAATCACAAGGACCCCGAAAACTCAGAGAATGTTCGGGGCAGGGGACCCACTGAACATCTGTTACAAGACAAATGGTAACCTCCCGTCAAGGCAATCCAGCGTGTTCTGTAACTTGCACATGATATAATTCTCCAGCACACGGAGCCAAGGCTTAACGTCCCATCAAACGGATGGCATCTATTCCGCGCCCATCGGTGTTCCGAACTGACCGAGGGTAGGGGGAGGCATGGAAGATAAATCTCAACGCTAGCCCATCTGGGACACGAACCTGAGAACTGCAGATTGCGAACCTGGATTAGGTTGAGTTGTCTTGCTTTGCTCTTAGAATTTATTATTACTACTTACAATTACTACTTAGAATTAGTTGCGAACCTAGCACTCTACCGACAAAACCCACTGCCGCGCTCTTAGCGTTTATGATGATCTTACGCATTTTCCGTTTCTATCAATTATTTCAAGTATTTATCAGTACAAATAACATCAAGATTTTAATTTGGTCATGAAATATTTATGACTATTTTAAAGCTGAATAATCTAAAATAAGAATAATTAAAAATCTGGTTTAGCTGCATGAATTTCTGTATATATCAGATGACGTTTTTCCCATAATCAGGCTTGGGCTCAAATATTTGAGCGTATTTATGTATTTAATCTATATATCTATCTATACAACACATCTCTAATAACTTGTAAATATATGCAGAGTGTTTTTAATGTTTGGCTTCGTAGGTTTTAATATAAGGTGAACAGAATAAAAATCCAGGATATTAAAAGATATAAACATGATTTCGATTATAGGTCCAAGGTTTAAAATTTTCTGTAAATTTTTCATTCCGTAAATTCAGTCATTTTTTCTTCTTTTTTGTAATTATTTATCACAGACTAAAATGATTTAATATGTATTATTACTTTAAACTTCAAAGGAACAGAAATTTGAGTGAAGTAGTCACAATACTGAATATGCCAATCCACGCCCTTTGTTGAAAAACATCAGTTCCGAAATCAAAAAATCACGCATAATATTGCATTCAGTTCAGTTACACATAAATATATCTGGTCAGCATTTCACTATAACAGCTGGAAAACTTATCATACAGGTTCACCAAAATAGCCTATCAATCTGAAAAATATATTTCGTTGTTGTTCAAATGTCACCCCCAAAGAACCAATCCGCAAATTGGTTTTCTGTTGCCCGACGCACGATGACATGTTAAAGCTCTTGGCTTGCTTGAGAAAACACGAAAGGAGCCGCTGAAAATGAGAATACATTTGCAAAATCTTGGTGACGAGTCTATTTGAAATTCCTGTCATTCCTCTTGAAGCACATTGCTAAGGGAATCAGGACGAGGCGCGCCGCGCCTTAAGAAGCTGGCAGATATGGGACGGCATCAAAACGTGACAAGAAGGCGTGCCAGGAAATGATTTTTCACAGACAAGTTCTTGTACAAGAATTAGTTGCGAAATTCTTAAGCAAAATACATCCGAATCTGTCTGACAGGAAAATGCCTGCTCATCATTTCTCTTGTCTGTCAGCCTTTCAAGTTATATGAATGTCGATGCAACTTTCATCATAAAAAATATCTGAAGAACAGCAACGAGTGATAAAGGAAGAAGATATTGGAATTTTTGGCAAAGCTTTTTGAAAGACATCTTTACGTTTGAAAAAATAAAAGTGTAAATAACCTTCTATTTCAATTAGAGATAAATGAAAATTACACACAGGAATTTCTGCATTAACGCTCAAAAATAAATTGAAAGTAATAAAAAAATTCTTATGCGTTTAACACTTAAAGTAAATGCCAAGTATTACATTGCTTACAAAAATTACATTAAATTCAAAGCAATATATGACCCCAGTCATTTATCATGTCAAAATATCTTTAGGTGTTCTGTCTTCCTTTAAACTAAACATAATTTTAGTGAATGTGCCGAAAGGTAATTTTTATATTTAACTTTTTTGAGCTCATTGACCAAAAAAATAGAAACTTTTCATTTTTCCAAATTTATTATTAAAGATTTATTTTTAGTGGAACTTCACAGAGATGTTGGTACTAAATCTATATTTTAACCCTTCTTTTTCATGGAAATTTTTAATGTACACTGTGTAATTTCCGTCTTAGGAGCGTTGGTCAGCTCAGTATATAGCGTATACGACTCATAAACCGATGGCCACAGGTTCAAGTCCCAATTGTAACTGAGCCGATTTTTTTCCATAAATCCCTATACTGCCCTCGATTAGAAAGGAGATACCGATGGATTTATAGTCCTGTCCTTCAGATGAGACATGGTAGCTTTATGACGCTCTTTTCCCTACTCTCCTAAAATTTTAAATTGCTGAAATTACTTTATTCCCGCAACGTGTAACCGTAGCCAAGTGTGCAGGAAAAATATACCTTTAGCTCTTTAAAGAATATCCTGATTGCCTTTAACGGGATGGGGGCGGGGGTGGCTCAGTCGGTAGTGCGCCAGGCTCGTAATCTGTAGTTCCCAGGTTCGAGTCCCAGCTGGGTCAGCGTTGAGATTTATCTCCGCAAAATTCCCTGCCCTGCCCACGGTCAGTAGGGGACACCGATGGGCTTGGAAAGGCCGCCGTCCGTAGGATGGTACGTTAACCCGTGGCCCCGTGTGCGGGAGAGCCATACACTGTGCACGTTAAAGAACACGCTGGATGGCCTTGACGGGAGGCTACCATCTGTCTCCCAACAGCTATTCCAGTGGGTCCCCTCCCCCAACCTTCTCTTAGCATTCGGGGTCCATGTGAGCTGGCCATTTAGCCCATAGTATGCAAAAAAGTGCCGCTCAGAGGTAAAACAACCCAACAACAACCCAAGCCTTTAACGGGACCTTCTCTTTGTTTCCTAAAGCTCATCCAGCTGAACCCCTACTTATATCCAAACCTATACTGCGGGATCCTTGTGACCTGTTCATTTAACTCGATGTGTACAGAAAAGCGCCGAAATGTGTACGAATTCCATTAAAAAAATGTGCCAGAAAAGTGTCGAATGTGCACGAATACATTTAGCTCGATGTGCAGAAAAGTTCCGAAATGTGTACAGAAAAGTGCCGAAAAATGCAGTTTCTGTACACATCGAGAACATTTTATTCGATGTGTACAGAAAAGTGCCGATCAAACGTCAAACAGCAGAACACTATCCTTGAAATTTGCTTATTTTAATCTCAATGTTGTCAAAGTAGAGATTTCCCCCTTTTCCCTGTGTCATATGTTCCTTGAAAAATAATAAATTGATGAATTGTAAAGGTCGTCATTATTCGTTGATGTCAAATATTGTTGAAAATGAAAATCCTTTTGGAAGGAAAACTCTGATCGCTAAGGATCACTCTCATCGTGGATGACGTTTCCATCTATCCTTCAAACTCTCCAATATGGCTTATCTTCATTACTGCGTTGAATGGAATAATTTTGGAATAATTTAACCTTGGTTCTTTTACTGCAATGAAAGCGTCTTTCGACTGCCGAAAATTCAAATATTAGATTGTTGGTGAATGAATATTAATGTAGATGAAATGGGAACTAAAAGATAAAATGTGCACAGAAAAGGCTTTAAACATCGCTTTAATTGCACATAAATTTGGAGGTACCTACAGAGACAATAATCATGTAAGAAGTTTAAAAGAAAGAAAAATACGCTATATTGTTTAGAGATAGCTGTAAAGATAATCAGTTGTTATTACTTTCTTGGTCCCCTGCAGCACAACAACAATTCTCTAAATTTTCATAAACGCTTTGTGAACGAGACTACAAATTACGCTATGTCATGAAGGAATAATAACCTCAAACAAACAAGCCGCTGCTAGAGGAATTCATTTGACTTCACACTGGCGAAATTCTGGTAACTGCAAGCGATTCCTTGACATTTATTTCAGTTTTACACAGTTATTTGCTTTTATTCTCATGTCTTCACCATGCGTCATTAACTATACGAACCTTATGTTTGAATACGTAAAGTTTATTACATTTTATGCTTAGAATTATTCGCAAATAAAACTAAACAATGCGCAACATTATTCCAGTGATATCATTTATAACATAATTCGAAATCCCCAGTGACCCCATTTTGATTGCTTAGATTTTAAAGAAGTATGGTTTTCAATTGGGCATTGGCAATTATGCTGCCATATAATATAACTTACGACTCCTTGAATACGAAAAATGTTTCGCAGCTATTGGAAAATACAATTTCTCTTTAAGTAATAAAGCTTGCAGAATTTACCCGGCATATACCTATCTATTCTACCTCCAAAATGGGATGAAATAGTTGTTTAGTGTATTAATATTCAAGAGTATGTGGTATTATATTTCGTGCAAATTCCGTTACGATATCATTCCCAATAGACATTAATCTCTGAATGATGGAATACTAAGAGGTGATCAGCTAATATTACGGAAGTGTAACAGAAAGCTTGCGTGCGATATTCCGTTTGAAATTGATCCTATGGATGAATATAGAGTTTCAAACACCTTTGGTTGTAGTCATGCACATTTCAAGAGGGCATCAGGCTCTGTTGACACAACTAACTCCTGGAAGACTGGTTTCCTCAGGGAGTCTTAGCAAACTTGTTAATGTAATGGTCTTTCTCCATGAAGTCTATACAGCAGAATAGAGAGCGTCTGAAATGACTGGTTCAAAATTATCTGCGAGTCAAGATAGAACCGTATGCTTTAGCCTACTATCTATTCAAGATTGTGATCGGTTCCCAGAATAAGAATCCTTTAGGGAAATTAGTGGACGCTGGGGGGATCTATGTTTATAAATATACATATATATGAGAACCCTAACACCTCTATTCTACCATTTCCGAGAAACGCCCCATAAGGTATCTAGTAAGTAAACTCTGCTTATTACTGACCACATAGGATTATCTTAATAGTACGAATCTGTAGTTAATCCAAATTGCAAAGTTATCTAACACATATGTTTAAGGGAAACAATGGAAATTTGGTTTACATTCTCCAACTAGACAGCAGAGTATTAAACCAGGCTTCTCCCATGCAATTATGTCGGATAAAAACACTACTGGAAGTTATGTTTGTTTGGCGTGAATGAATTTAGCGATCTTATGTTCACGCGTACTTAGATTACAGCTGTTATACACTGTCCTAGCAAAATATTAGCAAATTTCCGGGTTATGTCAATGGGAATCTAATTTCGAAGTTGTATAACTTCTAAAATATGCATTTAATAGATAAAATTAATATAATAAAATCATAATAAAATTTATTTCGATCTCGATTTTCAACAAACTTTGCTCAGTATTTAATAAGTTATAGAAGATGGAATATTCAACAATAAATTACTAAACTTTTTATAAAAGTCATCCATAATTTTATAATATTGAAATAATTATTACACAAACTTCTAAAATGTATATTTCTTTTCTTAAATGTTTTGAAATAATACTTATTATTGGTATGTGTTATATCAAACCATTTAACCATTTTTATGATATACTTATGTTTGAAATAATACTTATTATTGAACTTTTAATTAATTTCTGAAGCTAAATCTTATGAAGCATTACCATTATGAAATATTCCTGTTTCCATAATTAATCAAATACAGATCTAATATTGTGGAAAATCGAGATTTAAATAGATTCGATGTTGATATTGTCTTCGGTCAAATTTTTTTCTTCAAATGCCTATTTTAGAAGTTATAAGGCTGTGGAGTCAGATTGTAATTGACATACCACGGAGATTCTCTATTTTTTGGTGAGGCAGTGTGCATGGCAGTTAATTTCTATTAATCGATTTAGTATTGCCAACGGCATAACGAGGTCTGTAAGGGCACAAACGCAGCTTCGTAAGATGATTTCCTCCCCGCCCCCGTCACTCATGCGCAACTCAGCGCAATTGCGTAAGAAACGATAGCAATATAGCAGTATCGATAAAGAATGAAATCTGAAGTGTAATCGTCAAACAACACACTATATCTTATGTATATATTACATAGACATACAGGCCTAGATGTAGAAAAAATTGAAGGGAAGGAGGCAAGAGACTGAATTTCCATTGAAATATATTACTTTTTCCTCCGTTTTAGGGATCTTAAAAAAATTATTGAAAAATGCGAGAAGTATGCTCAAGTTTAATAATATTTGCCTCCATTACCCTTGCTAACATCCTCAAAATCGGAGGCATGACCCCTTGCCCTCCTAGATACAGCGTTGCAGGGACATTATACCTCAGTCCCCCTAAATACATCCTTGTATTGGACAGAAGAATGCAAGCATTTCCATGTTATCTCAATAGAACATCACATGTAATCAAGTACTAAATCAAGTGTAAATCGAATCACGTATAATCAAGTAGAGAGACCCTTGGATATTGGAGAGAAAAATGCAAACATTTCCATGTTATCTCAATAGAAAATTATACTCACAGCTGAATAACATCTTCAATGTGATTTTTAATGAATAATATGTCTAAAGATAAATTAAAGATCTCACTCATATCAATCTAATCTCGATTTCAAACAATATTTGTTCAGTATTCATAGAATTATGAACGCTCGAATACTTAACAGGTTACAAAAAATTAACAGCAAAATTTAGTTAAAATTTTACAGCAGGTTAAGAGATTATAGATCATAGTTGACTCTAGTAGACTACCAGCAAGGTCAATTATGATTGCTGGTATCTTAACCCAGGCGTGTCCAACCTGCGGCCCTGGACAGCTAGTAATGCGGCCCACAAAATCGTAAAGTTTACGTGTTTACGACATAAGCTTTCAACATGACAATGTGATTTTCAGCGAGTTTTTGATACCCCGCTAGTTTTATGTTGCCCTTTTTTAATTTTATAATAAAAACATAGAAGAAAATAAATGAAGTTTTATTATTCATATACATTAACTATATTACACATTTTATATGCGACCCAAAACAATTCTTCTTCACTGAATGTGGCCCAGGGAAGTCAAATCTTCACTCAATGTGGCCCAGGAAAGTCAAAAGTTTGGACACGCCTGTCTTAGCCTATATTAATTAAATTTTTGGGTTAATATTTTGTAGCCTGTAAAATATTCCAGTATTCATAACTCTTTGAATACTAAACAAATATTATTTAAAATTGAGATTAGATAGATTTGATTAAGATTTTTAATATATATTTAGACAAGGTTTTAATTAAAATCATATTGAAGAAGTTACGCCCCTTTGCTCTATGGCAGTGGTTCTCAAACTTTTATGCTTCACGTACAGTATTCCCTGAAAATGTGTATGTAACTGGCGTACCATTGCATAGATAGATAAAATTATAGTTATAGTATAACAATGGGAATAAAATGAAACATATATATAACATATCTAGCGACTTTTGAGCTCTCACGGCGTACCCCAAAAACTTTCACCGCGTACCCCACGTTGAGAACCCCTACTCTATGGAATTTAATTCCTAAGTGTCATTATTTTAATGATACAAATAATGATTTTCTCTGGGCAATGCATAGCTATGATGTTATATTTATAAATATTTACGGACACTGACAATTCATCTGGTTGAAAAATAAATGTATTTGAATGAGATATTGACACTCAGATAAAACCGAAACTGTGTGTTGCCTTAATATTACAGTGGCTTACGATTCCTGTTTCGCTGCTCACAATTCATTGTGGTAACTGCTTTTCGTGTTAGTATATTGAATTAATATGCACATTTCTGAAGATTATCTGTGATATATTATCCACATTGCATGAAATAAAGCTATTTGTTTAATAAATGAAATAAGAGTTTTTTTATGTTCTTCCCTACTTTTCTTACGTATAAGTAAAAGAAATAAAAAAGAATGCTGACTCATATTTCAGAAAGCAAAGTCGGAAAAAGTGAAAAAAAAAAGTTTTATGGAGTTTGTAATTTATTAACATAGAAAAAAGAAACACTTTCTTGTAGAAATAGCCTCTTTTGGTTGAAAAGTATATTGAACTTATCCTATTACTTCCGGAATTTTTCATTATTCCTATCGGTAAGCTCATGTATTAAAATTACGTGAAAAAATAGAGATTCAGACTTTTAATTTATACACATAATTCTTTTTTGTTCAGTGGCGTGTGCGGTTGTGTGTGTATCGTGAATGCAAAACCCCTAAAAAAGGCGGAGACACAAAGAAGTAAATAAGAAGAAATTTTAAAAGGCTGAGGAAGGGGAGGCAAGAGAAAGCCAAAAAAATACTGCAATAGACCCCCGCTGGCGCAGAAGAGAATAATAAATGGGACAGTTTTGCACCAGTTCTATAGCCACGCGTAATAGCTGAAGTGTACGCGAATCGGTGTTAAAGTGACATTGTAGCAAGCAATAAATCACTGGAGGCTTAATGTCCGCGAAGGCCCCCGAATAGATTGAGGGCTTTCGCACAAGACCTCGGAATGCTTCACGAAGCACAGGATGGTTTTCAGGTCTCGCGACGCCCGTTGGGCGATGGTTTCGTGATGCAGTGCCTTGAAAAGAAATCTAATGCAAGAGGAGACCGTTATTTATGCCCGTGAATGTTTAGGAGGTGGTTCGTTTTCAAAGGTTCTCCATTGGTACCGTAGAAATTTGTTTGAAAGTGCATTACGATGCGCTTTACTGGTATTTTAGTGGAGAATGAAAAAAAAAATACTGAACAGGATAAGGTATCCGCAGACTAGAGAACAACTGAAGTGTCTTCCAAGTATAACAGAAAGCAGATTTAAGAGGCAGAGAAAAATGTAAAGCGTTGAAGTATAGGAGAGGAGCAACTGTAGAAACATTAGATCGACAGAATCGTAAAAAGTTTATAAAATTCCATCAGGTAGTTCATGTTTTTTTATATTATCTATTGTTCCTTAAAATTTAATAGTTTTAAATTTATTTTACTGAGCTATAAAACCCCAGTTTTAAATGAATTGTTTTACTTAGTAATTAACAATTCTCTTTAGAAATATACTGAAAGTAGTTGATTGACAGGAGATTGTTAAGCTATTAGCCTGCGACCTGTGAGAACTGTCGATACATCAACTTATTCTCATGATCTCACCAGTTTGCCAATAATACAACAAACTGCTAGTAAAGTAATATATTTTTGTTCAGATCGGCATCGTTACTAATAAATTACGCAGGCTTTTCCAGCACACCTCTGTTTCTGCAGCAAAACACTTCACACCCGATGGGAACTGTTCGTCAAGGAACCCTTTTGCCCTCAGAAATAAAATTGAATATGCGCAAAAAAATATAAAAAAAGTAATTCTAAAATAGAACCCTGAATCATTATAGAGATTATCGTTTGCATTTTCTTAATTTTTTGTTACTCTCATTTTTGATGTTTTTTAGCATTTAAAGCAATATCCTATACTGTAGAGCACCATATATCATTAATAAATTATATTATCCTACTTGTAGCAAATTATGTTGCTACAGTAAGTACCAATAAACATTTACTGCTTTGTTGCATTAGCAGGCTTTTGAGTCTCTTGCCTTTGTCTTTGCTGCTTGCTTTATGGGATTGGGTTATGTTGATGATTTGGCTCCCCTCGCAAGTGTTGTTCAGGAAATGAATTCTCTCATTAGTGGTTTTGATGAAGCTTATAATGAAGTAGGCTTAGTGATCAATAAAGAGTAGTCTAAAGCAATGATTCTGGAGTGCAGGCGACAACGGCAGAAAGGTGTTGCACAATGTTTCAAGAATATTTAACATTAAAATTTTTCTACTTTACCATGTTGCCAGAAGGACTCATAGCTTCACGATTTTTGAAAATGCCCTTAACAGTGGTTCAGAAAATTAAAATAGCTGTTAAATTTTAACCGCGGTTTACATGTATCAGATTTAACAAAAATGAGTTAATGTCTAATAACATTTTTTTTTCATTTAGAACTTTAATTTGGCTATTTAAAATGTTATTAACTTATCGTTACGTAATTATAACCAAATATATTATTTTTAGAAAAGGCTAAAAATATCTGTGTAATTTTTAGAGTTCATTTTCTCACTGGAAACTTTAGTTTCAATGTTTCGAATCGTATTGCCTTGATAGCTAATTTACAAGCAAAAACAAATGTACAACTGTAAACGTTGTCAAAATGTAGGCCCTAGTTTGAAGAATTTTGAACAAGGAGTTTGCTGTTGCCCTTAAGGTACTACAGGTAAATATGTATTTTAAGAGAATCAGTGCTAAAACAACTATTTCGAATTCTACTCAACTAAAATTTAAAATATTTTTTAAATATCTCAGCAAAATAATTGAAAAACTATGCAAATTTAATTTTAGTTATTACGTTTATCATTTGGGAATAAAAACTAGTTTTAAAAATGCAAATTTTGAAATGCGACTTGTTTTATTTTCCGGTTCATGCAACTGTGACCACAGATGCGATGTCGGGTCGCACTTCCGACCTCGAAATTTTTTATTTATTACACTTGGCAAAAGAAAGTCATGGAATTGGATAAGAGTATAGATTTTTCCTCCCTTTCAAAATGGTTTGCTTAGATCTATATACTTCAGCATTTCGAATTTCTTGTATGGAAATAGATATTTCAGCATATTTGAATGTTTTGCTCGAACAGAAATGTTGTAGCCTTTTTAAATACGTATTTGTCATGAATAGGCATAGTTCAGCATTTTTGAATTTCGGACTGCCACTAGTTGTATAGAGATGAGTTCGGACCCGGTTGTGTTCAATAGAGTAGACTGATGTAGTTTTTTTTTTAATTTGATTATAATAATAAAAAAGTAAAGAAGTGTTTTTTTCATTATCATTTCAATCTTTTATCTGTCTTAAATAATCGAAATTAATAATAATATAGTCTTCGACTATTTTTGCACTGTTAACTCACTTCTATTAATAAATCTATCTTGCGTTTAAATGATGTGACTCAGGAATTTTTAATTTCCCCGAATTATTTCTAGTATTGTTCCAAATAACATTAAAATATTAATTTTGTCTTCACATAATTATTTTTAAGTTTGTAGTAGCTTATAATAGGAAGAATGAAAAAAAAATACTGAATTAGTGGCATGCATTTCTCTTTATACACTGGTGATGGAAACGTAAGCATAAATACAAATTCTGAAAGATCTAAAAAGCGCAACATAAAATACAAGAGATTTGAAGTGAAATTGCGTTGTTATATAAAGCATTAACAATGAGGAATAAAGACAAATCAATTGCATGGTTTCCGTTAGTTATGCGAATGAAATGAAGGTTTATCGATGGCCAGCTTACAGCAAAATGGAAAGGTTAACAGGAAATACGAAGACCCCGAAGAATTATACAAACATTATAACGATTTCTCATACCGTATCCCACACATGCTCTATAACAGACCTAGCCAATCAACTGCTCATTGTGAAAAAAACGTGCGATTTATAAAATAAATCATCAATATACTAAATATGGCTCAATTCTTCCAGTTTTTCATAAAAATATTTTTAGTTTCAGAAGTAAATGATTTTGGAATTCATATTACTCAGCAAAAATGTATATATAATTTTTTTAATCACGATATTTTCTTGATTGCATTTTTAATAATTTTTTTTTATTAATTCATTATTTGTTAGAAATGTTCAGGCAATGGATATAAAAATGTAAACATTTTCATCTTATGTCAATGGAGAATAAAATTCGAAGCTTCTTAACTGGTTAAATAATTTTTTATGGAAACATATAATGGAGGATAAATAAATATAAGATGTCAATTAAACTGTTTAAATTTCGATTTTGAACAATATCCATTTAGTACTTAAAGAGTTATGGAAGTTTGAATATTGAACAAAAGAGCTATCAATTATAATAATTCACCTGAGAAGTTAATTAAAACTTAAAAATAAGCATTATTTCAAACCATTTAGTAAAATAAGTGTATGTTTTAGAATTTTGTGCAAACAGCTCTTCTAATACAAGTAATTGACAGTTTTACACAGTTTTCTTAGGTCTGACCTTTCTGCTGTTAAATATTTGAGCTTCCAACAGCTGTTTAAATACCAACAAACATTATTAAAAATCGAGATTTAGATAGATTTGAATGATATTTGATATATTTATCTACTCATATTTTCCTACAAAAAGCTTAATGTAGAAATTATGGATCTTAGAAATTTACTCTTCGTTGACTTAACATGGGAATGTTTCCATTTCCCTTTCCAGTATCTGTATGTTTTCTTTTTTAAGTAGATTATTTCCTGTGGCTTTTTAAGAACATAGTTTTTTTTCTAGTTGGTCTTTGCTGAGTTTGGGTTGACAACTCCCCGCTCTATAGGTGTCAGGTCCAGAGAATAGGCTGGTCACTCCATCCGCTGAATATCCTCACTTTCGAAAAATTAATCGAATGTCTGAATCTTATGAAGGCAGGTATTATCATCCATCAAAATAAACTGGGACCAAGAGCGCCACTTAAAAGCTTCACGTAGAACTGAAGGATATTTTCCTTAACCAGGGCGGTTCATGAGGAGGGGGGGGGGGGCAATGGAGGTCAAAAATTAAATAATTTTTGTGTATGTAAATAATAAAATTTTTGTGTAAAATACACGTGTATGTTTTGCTTCTATGCAAAAAATGCTATAAAGTCAAATTGTCAGCGCAGGATAGCGATCATCCTGCGCTGTTAGTCACAGATATTTTCCCATTTTCTATCTTTTTTTTTTTGGATAGAACTACTTCACCCCTTTTGCATGTTTAATACGTTGCAGAATTTGTAATTTAACTTTCCATTCTTATAACACGATGTCTTCACGCTGTATGTTTTTCATGGAATCTTTTTAAATCCTAAAACGAAGGAGAAAATATTACACTGTAATAGAAATTCAGTCTCTTGTCCACCCTTATTTTTTTTTTACAGAATCGGGCTTTCTTCCAACCAGTCAGAGTGCCTCCAGCAAAGATGTCGAATTTTGTGCATCCATTTGATGTAATTCGTCCCAGACCATCGAACCACCATCACCATTGTAGTGTCGTTCTTTGATGTTAGAATGTTGGTAATGAGTTCCTTGCTCTCGCCAAATAGAAAAAATCCCAGCATCAATCTGAAGACTGAATCGCGATTGATTAGTGAAGAGCACATTCACACATTGGTCAGGGGGTTCACTTAGAATTTCGTCTGCACCATGTTAAATAAGCTTTTCTGTGGGAGGACTACTTGAGGGGAATACACACATCCGACATAGAGCTCTCTCTGGTGAAACTATCTGTGAAGAGTTTGCCTCAAAACTATCCCTCGAATGGCTGTTGAAGCTCTAGATAGAATTGCCTGGCTGACATCATTGCACTGTGAAGTTGGCTGTTAGCGAAAGATAATTGTCACTCTTGGACAGACTTTCACTCGACAACGTCTCCTGTCTGTTGGAACCGTCTCAAAAGTCTTGAAAATAAGATTAGGGGACATTTACAATTCTAGCCACATTGGTCTGAGATCTACCGAACGCTAACATTCAATTGCTCTGCTACGTGTAAAAGTATTCATATGATGTCTGTGTGGAATACTTTTGGACTCTATTTAATAGTGTTCCAGTTGGTACGGAACACTCTACCAACATGAACACTAAGCTTTATCAAGAGGAAATGAGTGGTGAAGAATCAAAGTCAGATTTTAGAGCACCATAGGTATGCTTTTCAAGTCACGTATGCACATTTTGTGTGTGCCATGTGATTTTTGGGAAGTTTAATACCTTGCGTATATTCTATTTCTTTAACAACTAAAATATATTGTTAATAATTTCAGTCGTTTGCACGGTTGAACAGTTTGGAAATTATGCTTAACTTTTAGACACGTGTATGTTTTGCTTCTATGCAAAAAATGCTATAAAGTCAAATTGTCATCGCAGGATAACGATCATCCTGCGCTGTCACAGATATTTTCCCATTTTCTATCTTTTTTTTTTGGATAGAACTACTTCACCCCTTTTGTATGTTTAATAAGTTACATAATTTGTAATTTAATTTTCCATTCTTATAACACGATGTTTCCAATTTTCTATTCCGTTATTTATATAAATATAAACAATATTTTTCAACGATCAAAATTACGGAAATCGAACCACAATGTCAAATTGTAGTGTTTTCTTCACTAAATTGATCTCTACTAAGCATTAGATGCCCTACATGGAATTTGAAGACTAATTCTAAATTATAAAGTCCGAAAAAGGCAATTCTTTGTGGCAAGCTTCCACGGTACTAATTGTCACAACTGTGTGGAAAAATTGTGATTTGAAGTTAACAAGACAATCGAAATTATCTCTGGAAATTTGCTAGAATATGAAATAATATGAACGGTATCGTAGATACTAAATAATTAGCTGCTGTCAAAAGTTTGTTACGAAAGTGAAACTTTCAATCTCCATCAACAGCATAGCGGAAGCTTGGCTGTTTGACTCCAGATGCTTAAGCAGGATATTGCGTGGCTTGATCCGTGAATAATGATGAGGTTAGACGGAATCGCGAACCACCTATGAGCAGTGTATTGTATAGGAATAAGATATATTGATTTGGACACATTGCCCCATGCAGAAAGTGAGATTAGCCTTTATGAACAACGTTCTGAGTGGTGTGAGGAAGAGGGATCGACCGAGGATGAAGCTGACAGTCAACGTCAAAGAGAAACGTTATTAGAATTAGCCGTCAATTCCACGTAGGACATCTGCTCCTTAAGAGAGATCAGTTTAGTGAACAAATCTCTATAATTTGACTGTTTGGTTGGTTTTCCGTAATCTTGATCTTAAAAATATTTACGTAGAGTAGCATGAATACAAAAATGGAAATATATCTGTGTTATGAGAATGAAAGGTCAAATTCCAAATTTTGCAACTTATTAAATACGTTTATTTATATAGAAATATGGCTAAAGATGAAAAATGAAGTGAAAATGCGAAAAAAAATTCGATTTTTCAACAGTATTCTCTCATGGAAACTGGAATATTTAATGGCGACAAGACAGTCTTAAAAAACATTAAAAATTTGACTAATATTGAAAGATGCATTTGTCGAAACATCTTATTTATATACTTATGTTATTAGATGGTTTGGAACAGGGCCGGATGTAAGAAGACCAAGTGGGTCAAGGGGGATCCCCTTCCCTTTAAGAATTCTAGTAAAGTAATGAGAGCCAAAATTGATTAGACCCAATCTCGTCTGATGACAGTTTTTATTATTAAATATCAAAACTCTAAAACTGTTTAAATAGTGAAAGATTATTGTTGGAAAGCTACATTTTGATATATTGGATTCAGACTTTTAATTTACTTTCAGCAATATGTTTCCATGAAATGCGTACGTAAGAAATTTACAGAGCTAAGAATTTGATTCTCATACGATATAATATGAGTAACTTTCCACTTTACGGTACCTATATAGATGTATCCATGTTAGAATGTTTCCTTTTCTTCTCAAAATATTTGTTATATTAATTAAAAATTATTGCCAAGATTTGTAAGCTTTTAATGCCATTTTTCATGAGCATTGTCTTTTACATAGTTGAGAATTTGTAACAAGCACAGGGTTTTTTATTTCTCAGTTGAATTTTAAATATCTCAAAGTAACGCAAGTAAACAAAGTGTTCAGAATTGAAGTGACTAATGAGAAATTCAATTCTCTCCCATATGGATAGATACTAATAAAAATATAACTATTCGCTTTTTCCAATCTTTTATTAGTTAGAATTTTCTAAGTTAGAGAGAGAGAAAGAACTAAATTTCAAAAAGGAAAAAATCTGTATTTGTCAGATGTGATTTGTCTTTTTTTTGTCAGTTTCCCTTAGCTAGAGAATTTGGTTAAAATTTTTTTATCTTAATAATAATGGATTTTATTTAAATGATAAAAAAACTCTCTCTATTATATAACCCTGTGCTAACTATCAGCTTGAAAGAGATCGGATGAGTTTCGAAATGTTTTTTTCATTAAACATTAGTGGAAAATAAAAGCGAAGAAGTTTTTTTTTAAGTTTTAATTTTAATTTCCCAAATATATTGGTAGAAGAAAATGAAATAATAGATACTTATATTGTGACATATATCTTTTACTTTTGCTTCAACAAAATGCGATTTATAAAACCCAAATTACATTTTTTGCCGCATAAAGGAATATTTCATGCAAAAGTCAAAACTAAGCCCGAAACATTAAGAATTGTCCTCAGTATTTTAAGCGAAAAACACGTGGAAGCATTTAAACAAAGATTGAACTGTGTTTTTACAGCGACGAAATTACATTAAATTTCAGAAACGTTTCAAATGTATACTTTGGAAACGAAAACCGATTAGAAGAACATAAATTCTGCAATATTATATTTACCTCTGTCTGTATTGATCAGATTTCAGTTTTTTGACAACTATGACAGTTAAGCAACCACACTTCCAAATGTAATTCGATAATGCAATATTGTATGGCTTCTTTAAACAACAAAATGATTTATGTATTTTTGAAACAAGAACATAGATTGTACTTTAAATATGCTCTTCAATATTGAAGCAAGTTACTCTTGTTTTGCTTCTTATGATTCCAAATTCTGAGTAGACATTTAAAGTGGTTATATGAGTTCAAATAATTATCGCAGGAAATTGTTTTCCTGCGTTTCGTACGTACATTATGAAATAATAAAATTGGTCCTTCAAGACAAACTTCAAGAAAAATAACTTCAGAAAAACTAACAGTGACAGAGGCAAGTTCAGGAGATAAATTGTGTTGTCAAGTTTGTGTGTAGAGTAGACAAAATAATATTTAATAATAATTATTTTGATATTGCTTCACTGTAAGCGAACATGTTTAAAAATCGCAAGTTTACAAGTTAAATTATTATTATTCTTACTCATTTTAACTCATGAGTATTATATTTTTAAAAATAAATTTGAAAGTGTTTTACTTTAAATGTGTATAATTTGAGAACTCTTGTCGTAGTACTGGAGCAGTTTTCATTCCGGAATTCCCTTCTCTAATTGGTATTCTATTCGTCTGTGTAGGAAAAAAATATGAAAAATACTAAAAAAAAGTCGCGGGTTATCGGATATGATTTTAGAGTTTTGTTCCATATGCGAGTAATAATAGACTCTGTACTTAAAGAATATGTTTAATAGACTTGACACAAATCTCCTATAGACTCAGGACTGGCGTAGCTCGGTAAAATGGAAAACAAGGCATTGAGTCTCTTAATCATCAAGCGTCAAAATCTAAAGCCTTTTTCGAGATCGTTAAATTACATCAATGCATTGTTGGAAATTATATCTGCACAAACATGAAATAAAATGCAACAAAATTGGAATTTAATATTTCATTATTTCATTTATGTAAGATTTATAAATATATCTATGTTAGAAATAAAAATACCTTTAAATTTTGTCGGGGGAAGTGGCGCTTCCTATGTACTACACATAACGACTGCAAAACGAATTGCTTACTCTCATGCGTTCAATACTTCGTCATTCCTTACCTGTACCAAATCCGTTAGTTCCATTTCCTTCCAATTTTATAACATTATATTTAAAATCAAAGTGTGTTTTGAACGAGCGTAAATTTTTTTCTCAATAAATAGTTTCCAATCTAATATTAATCATGATATTAAACTTAGACATGTTTTGTAGCACGTTGAAAATATGATGATCTGATCAAGATCATCATATTTTATTATGAAGTTTTTGCGAACATTTAAATCATGTTGACGAGCAATGTTCTACTCCACTGTTTTAATGAAAACTATTATTTACACAGCTCAAAATGAAAATTATTATTTCAAGTCTTGCAAAATCATGCGTTTCAACAATCTTTTCTTTTCACGAGATATCTACAGTATAAGCTGAGGTCTAGGTTCCTAAGTTGCCTACCATTCCAGGACTAAGCATTTCCCTTTCTCACCAGCTTACCTGCTACTAGACCATTTGCTTAAATAAACTTCTGCAAGAGACAATCATTATAGACCTAAAATGTTGTTCTTTTTTCCCTGTTTTCCTTCATACTGGCACATGGTTTAAACCACATTAATCAAATAATGATCCCCTCAAGCCCAAGTCTGTTTTCTCTCCATCTTTAAAGCACACAGAGCCACGGCTTAAGCGTATTGAAAAAATGACGACCATTTCAAGTCCAACACGAGCCTGTTTTCTTACCATAGGTAGATCACAGACGAGAGGGAAAGAGAGAAAAATCTCAACGTTTCAAACCCGACCCGGGTAACTGCAAGCCACGAGCCTAACACTCTACTACTCCCCAGAGATATATATTAGAGCTCCCAGGCTGATTCTCTCTTTTCTGAAGAAATGTGAGAGAAGCTGAAAGAGGGCGAAGACGATGAGTAAGAGAAGCTGAAAGAAGGCGAAGAAGATGAGTAAGAGGACATCGAATCTTTAGCCTGAACGTTGGAGAAAGTAACGCCGCCAGGCTCGATTCACACGGTTAGCTTTCTTGACTTTTTGAAGGATGACTACGTTCTCCATGGGTGGGCACAACAGAAGATTAATGGCGACATGTTCCTCTGAGACGAAGAAGACTAACCATGGTCTCTCTGTGTGTATGAGCCTTATGTGTGCGTGTGTGAGGGAAACTGCGTGAGTGCCTCAGTGCATAAGTGTTTCTGGGGGGGGGAGGGTCGTCACGTCACATGAGGGTTGGCCTACACTGGAGGGGGGTTGAAGGAAAAGGGTCGGAAGCTATTGCTCATAGAGGAAAAAAACAAGTCTCTCTCTGATCCGAGAGTTATTGGATCATAGAGAGATCGTTCACAGATTGCATGAACGCTGCAAAGGTCATCCAATACCTCCTGAAGAGACATGGTCGTAGAATATCACAAAGATATTAATAACTCAACTATCACTATAAAAGGACGGAGAGGTATTCTTGTTAAGCATGAAACACTCGCACTATTTTAATGTATCTCTAAAGCAGCTCATACATGATTAATCATATTACATTATTTACATTATTCTATTATCCAGGAATAAAAGAACGGCATATTATACGTATAAGCAAAGAGAGAAAGAAATAAAAATACCAAACATTCATATCAAGTACTACTACTAGTAATAAATTAAAATTTATTATTAGTACTAGTTGAAGGGATGGTTTCATTTAATTTTTCGTATAAAGTTTATTTTACGTTTCACCAGACGTAATGTATTAAAGTTTTATACAGCTTTTTCTTTATCTTTCATGATATATGCAGCGAATATATGAATTCATTAAGCAAGTATTAAAGATAATGAAGTCTAAACCGCGTAACATGATATAGTCCAAATTGATCAACTTTCCCCATATGCCGTTACCTAGGTTAGTCACTCATTACGATAAAAGAAACGTGTGCCACATATAGTACAATAATGATTGGTGATATTATTATACTAGAAATTAATCGGTGCCTTCGGAACCTCTTTATGTCTATCTCGTCACTTCAAGTCCTAGTTGACCTTGAATACGACAACCGATCTGAAAATTCCTCTTTTTTCTGACTTTGACTGATTGAAATAGCTCTATTCGTCGATTTTTTTAGTTCTCCAGCACCTGAATATATAAATTTGACTTTTGACCTGGAAAGTCCAATTGCATTTGAAAATTTAGCATAATGTCTGAGATCTACGACTCAAAATACTCCCCAGGAACCAATTTTTAGCTCTCTAGCATTGGTAGGTCTACATTTGATCTTTGACCTTAAGAGAACCTGTAAATCCAAAATTTCTCAACGTTTCCTATATCTACAACTCGAAACACCCACAAGACACCAATTTACACGTTTCTAGCACACATAGTTCACACATAGCACACATAGTTCATGGTTTAACCTCTACGTGACCACCATTTGACCTTGAAGGACACGTCGTAGGTTAAATTTTGGATTTTTCCCGACATCTACGATCCGGATTATTCCTAGCTACAAATTTTCAGAGCTCTACCATTTCTGCATCACAGTTTGCTTTAGCGTGATCCCTTGTCAGTCAGCTGTCAGTCAATCACTCACAATCGTCTATATAAAATATGCAGCTCATTACCTCCATCAATGAGACTATGGGGAGCATTTTTTGAGCTCCATCTAGATTTCCTCATGTATATATCATTAAATATTTCTTCTTTTTATTTATCAAAATGGATAACTGCAGTCTTCTTCCTTTTTCACATTTCATTGCAAAAATATTTCGATATTTTTTATCCACAAATGAAATTGAAAGCTCGATGGCAGTATGAATAACAGTAATAAAAGATTTAACGGAAATCTTCCCTTATCATTTTCTCTCGACACAAAATTATAAAACTCAGCTAGGACTAAATTACGCACAAATTCCGGAAAACCTTCTTCGGTTTCAGCAACCGAGGGTTATCTTTCGCCAGTTTCTCTCCTATACCTCATTCCTATGCACAAATATTTCCTTCCCTATCCATGGAATGAGTGGATATCAAAATGCTCATCCCCGGACGAAATCGTACACATTACCAGTATAAAGATCGGATTGGGCTTATTTTCTGATTTGTTTGAAACAATGACTCTTATTTCTGCATTCCCTGGGAAAAAATGAATATATTTCGAAGATCGAGAAAAAGACAGAGGGGAGAGCGAACGAATGACAAGACCACAAGAAGGGTTTCTTGATGACCTGGTAACTGGAGCGAGATTGCGCGCTCTATGGTCATTTGCTTGTCACCGAGATGGGAAGGTGATAGATAACTGAAGCTAAGGACGGTGGATGCCAAACGCAGGGAATGATGGGTAATACGAGAGCCGCAATGGCGTTTCGCCAAGATTTCTGGGCGAAATCGAAGGGGTAACGACCCTCTCTGAGAAAGGCTTTTGACTCTCTCTTTCTCTTCACTAACACGGCGTACACACAAACACGCACCCACACAATGTCGGTTCTTTCTTTCCGTATTAATGTAATCTTCCGCTTCTCGATTGCATTCGGAAAGAAATCGAAAAGAAAAATTACGTGAATAGAGTTATCAAACAGTAGACGAGATAATGACAAGAAGCATCAGCAACCAGAAAGGATATCAGCGGCACATTCGCTCTCTTTTTTTTTCTCCCTTAAAAACAGAAAGAGGAGTGTGTTCATGCAAAAAAAAAGATTCTTACGCATTTCTAATTTGGCATTATTTTGTTTATTTTTTCGAAGGCAAGATATTCTGATACCTAATATAAAGGAAAGAAATAACGTGTAAACAATTTGGTTTGTGTTTATTTCTCATATGACTTGAAGATGCTTTCATAAAGGCATGTCCATTGGGGAAAATGATATTCATTGACAACTGCCCCTATAGGGCTAACACAGACTCAACTCCGATCTTTCTGTATTTCTTTCACATGAATTAGTTCAGCAAACAAAAATGAAAAATACATCAAATCATTGGAAAATTTATTTAATTAGTCTTTTTACACATTATCTTAGTGTCATATTCTCCATAATTTTTTATCAAAACTTCGAGATTAATTAATCAATATGATTACAAATATTACTTTTCAAGTCGTAATGTTTTATGGTTCATTCCTGTCGACAAACTTCTTACAATAGCTTGACAGAAAATAGAAGCAAAGGAAACTTTTCGTGATAATTGGCATTAATAAACGTGGAATGATTCTATTTGGGAACAATTTTCAAATAGTAATTGTTTTCCGCGCTGTACTAAATGTTGCACCATATTTTTGGGTCATTGATTCAATCCGTAAAAATAACGGATTAATAAAGATTCAATCACCTCTCGATATCAATCTCCAATCACGGTAATTGCCTGTTCTTTATCCACTTCGAAAAAATAAGAAACGATGTTAATATCTCCATATGTCAGGATTAAGCTGAAAGTATACAAAGAAACCGTTTACAGCAAACGAAAAAAAAAACTAGCTTCTCAAAACCCATGACAGTTTTTGACCCATCCTATGTAATACTTATTATCCGAAGAGAGTGGAGAAAGGGATGTTAGGATGGGCGATTTGTTGAAGAAGGGATGTTAGTCATGTCCCTAGAATTTTATATTTTATTTATTTATTGTATATTTTTGTTATATTAGCCGTCCCGTGCCGAGTGGTTAGCACGCTTGGCTACTGATCTAAGGGACCTGGGTTCGAACCCCGGTATTAGGCATGGATGTTCGTGTTGTTTTTCTGCTGAGGTCCTGCCATCCTCTCAGATCTCCTACTATGGCATATAAACTGACAGGCTCCTGTCAGACCTCTGTGGCAAGCAGCTGCTTGAGGGGGTATTTATTTTTTTTTTATTTGTTATATTATATTGTTATATATATATAAATATATATAACAATATAACATAACAAAATATTTAAAAGAACACATAAATATACATTTCAAAGAACACATAAATATACAATAAATATATATTTATTTATTGTATATTTATGTGTTCTTTGAAATGTTTGTGCTGGGATGACTCACTGTTGTTGTTTTCGGATCTGAAGCTCTCAGCTTGTGGAAAGAATCAATGACAGAAGTTGTTTGTGCCGTATATGACAAATTAGCCTACGGCGTGAAGTCCGCGCGTGAGGCTAGGGGAAGGAGTTGGAAGTATCAGTCTTTGCGTCAGCTGTCAAGCGAAGACGTCGCGTTGACACGCGTCAAAAGGACGCCATCTTTGTCAAATTAATCCTTGAAGTCAGGGTGCGATTCCAAGAGGGAATCCAGATTCTTGAAGAATCTTGTCTTTTATTCTTGTGGTTCAGGAGGAACCACAGTGTAGGCAAAGGAAAATCCTTTCGCCGAGTTTTTGAGGTCTGTAAAGTTAGAAATTGCAGAGTGTGCAATTCTCCACCTCACCTCAGTAATATTTGCAGTAGCAAAGCAGCAAAGGCTCACGGAGTTGAGCGGTGAATTTGATAGTAGTTTTGCGGATTCAGAAAGAACCACAGTGTGAAGCAGCAAAGGCCCACGGAGTGGAGTTCATTCCCAGCACGTAGCTGTATGTAGTGTGAATAAAAATCGTGTCGTCCCTATATAACTCTCGTGCAGTAATTGATGGACCATTTTTTTTCTTCATTCAACGCAGCGAAGTTAAGGCATACAGTGGCACGGGCGTAAAAACCCGCCAATCTGTGAATTCACCGAAGTGAATTAAGAAGCAATTACGTCGCCCCTCTCTCCTGTGTGAACTGGGTCATCACATCTGTCACAGTCTGACAGGATTCGAACCCAAGGGACATCACATCTGGCCCATTTGGAAAGGATCCGAACTAGGGGACATCACCTCTGGCACAGTCGGACAGGATTCGAACAACGGCCCACTACATCTGGCCCAGTCGAATAGGATACGAACTCAGGGTCACTACAAACATCTCGATAGTTTACGGACAAACGAAGCCACGAGCTATGAGAACGCGCTTTGACGTCAGCAATGACTTAAGCAATGCGGAGCAATTCTTCGTTTTGAATCTGTGCTGATAGGTCTAGAGGGGGGAGGGCAGGCTGACAAAACTAACCCATAGTGCAGTGAAAAAAAGAATATGCATATTAATGTGAAACCCGGACAGCGCAAGGTTACAGTTCTGCTAGTATCTCACTAAAAGAAACCATGATCCATTTTGAAATTCTAGTCTTGTTCTTCTAAAGTATCGATTACTCCCAGTCTACGACCATTTTTACCAACTGACTCTTGCCAAACTTTCGTGTGCCCTAGGGACGATGACAAAACTTAACAGCATTTTTCGTTATACTTGTGATGGAGCTGTTAGCGTATTTGGTTACTAAGATAACGAAACCTGCTTTAAATCCCAGACAACGCGTGGGTGTTTTGTGTTCCCTTTCAGCTAAGTCACGCCTCTATCTCATGTCTATTAATTATTCAAACCATCGGAGTAGAATGTCTGTAGAATGTATTTCTGGACACACCAGAGTAAAGTTTCATTTCTTTTTACATCCAACCAGTCACACGCGAACTATAGGTAGCCCTAGTAACCGTTTTAATAAATAAATAAAATGTCAGACCTCTGTGGCAAGCAGCTGCTTGAGGGGGTATTTATTTATTTTATTTATATATATACAAACAAGTATATATAATTTTAAAGAATTTTATTTCAATTTTTTTAAACAACTTACATAAAATATACATGTGAAAAAAACTAGATGGAGTTATTTTGCTATTATTAATTTTTATATGTTTATATGCTATTTAATCTGTTGTTAGTGTTCACAATTTTTGTACCACATGACCATTTTTTATAAAGTAAAAAGATTTCATGTGTACAAAAAATGACTTCATAATATCTCCTCTTTACGGAACAGAGAAATGTATTTATTTTTGAAGTTTATTATTTATAGATATGAACAATGATGATGGGAACTCCTAATAATTTCTCTAGGTAACCTAGATTGTCATTAATAATAAACTTAATCTGGTTTAATGAAAGTTGATTTCAATTTTTGTATTTAATTCAGATAATATTTTTATAAGTTGCTTTAAATATAAATTTTATTGTTTTTCTTAACTGTATATTCGGAATAAAATGTAAGAAAGCACAAATGCAAGTGATTTTTAATCTTCATTTTCTTCGATATATTCTCGATCACAATATAACCTATACTGTCCCCAGTTTACAAGCACTGTATTGAGTAATAAAACACAAATATATATCGTTTCAAAAGCTACATGTGCTTTTTGGCAGATCGCTGCGCTGAAAAAAGAATGCAAAAATTGTTCTTATACTGAAAATCAATTCGACATAACACACCTAGAATATCTATTTCTCCTGAATAAAATTTTCTAATTCTAACCGTATATTTAAGACACAATTTGTCTTCTCGTAAACTTCATCAGGTAAATTACAGACTCTTTAAACAATGCCTCGCTCTTCTAGACCGTTCGTTTTCTTGTCTTTTGTGTTACATGTTTTTAACTGCTTAAAGTTCAGCGCTTTAATATACGCACTTTTGCGTAAAGAATTAAATTCTTTGTAGCTAATAAGTTTGTACAACTTTTTCTTGCTGATAAGCATCACAATAATTAAATTCTTTCAGTTGTTAGCTTAATGCGGAGTTGTTTATCATGTGAAACCTCTTTTCTAGAAGCAAATTCTTTTATCTCGGCGGTTGAAAGGAACATAAATTTAGTCTCTCTCTTTTTTTGTCATCTCCACTATTTAACAGAAAAAACAAAACATCTTATTATTACATTTACCCCGGTCAAGTATGTTTCGTGTAAATTTACTTCAACAGACTGGATGGACGCATGCTGATGAAACGTTTTCAATATCTTCAGTTCAAATTAATAATTCGTGTATAATCGCATCCTGTGCTTGGGAGAAGAGGCTTCTTACTGAAACCTTTGGAAGACGTTCTAAACGTAAAACTGAATGCATTGTCTTAAGAAATTTAGATCTTAGGGATAATTTATAGTTTAAAAAAAACGACATTGAAATAAGATCTGACATTTAAACTTTTATTTTTTCGTCAGAGAGATTTTAAAATTGAAAAGCATAATACCGGAAAAGTAAATCTGTTATTAATGCAGTCTTTTAATATAAATTTATTTGCATTTACAGCGAAGGGATTTAAAATGAATGCAGCAGACATCGAAAATAATCGATGAAACAAGATTAATTCCGCTACTATCGGAATTCTTATTTACATGAATTCATGAAATACAATTTGTTTCATTTATAAGCAGACTAACCTTCCAATGTCATATTTTTGTGACGGATATTTTTTTTCCCTAGTTTCGTCCCCGCCCCCGTCACTTGGAAATTTATCTTGGTGCTAATTTAACTTCCTAGAATGTTTAAACCCAGAAAGAAGGGTATTTCTTCCCCTCGTCGTTATTTTCAAAATGTCGTAGCCACTGTTAAGCCAATGTGATGGTTGTATATACCGGTGTTAATATTTGCTGTTGTTAAAGTTGATGTCATCTTTTGTTACTGATAGTCTCTGTCTTCACACCTATCAGTGAATATTTCCAACGTTGTCCTCGCTATCAGAATCCTTTTAATCATCGGTTTCATAGTTATTAATCATCGGTATCGTAGTTATTAATCATCGGCTTCGTTGTTCGTGTTCGTCGGTATAATGGAATACGTTTCTTTTGATTTACATAATGAGCGCTATTGGGTATGTTACATGGTGAGGGTAAATGTATGTGCCCTTCCCCAGGACATCTTGTATCTCGTTTTTAAGAGAACGAAAACAGCCTTTAAAACTGCAAATTTTCGATAGTAGAAAAATATATCGTTGACATGGACAGATCTCCACAATCTTTGGAAATGTTTCCATGAACGTTTCCTGTGTCATCTCCTCAGAAGAAAGTATGAATTTAAAAAAAAAACGCTCGTCAGTTTGGCTTCAAAAGCCTTGTTCATATAGGTTATGGATAATCTAAATATCAGTAGAAATGTTCCGTCTAAAATCAAATCCAAGTAGCATTGTAAATGTGCATCTGTTATAATATGGGAATCAGCTAGAATTGTGCTGCATTTAACATTCATTGAATGCATTAACATAAAACTGTGAATTCCTTCTGGATTCCATACAAATAAGAACAAAATAATATAAAAATGAGAAAGAGAAACTTAGCACGATTTAGGTTGCTTCTTCAGGGTTTGCTTCCTTAAGTAATGTCAAAGGATGTTATGATTGCGTTACAATATATCAAATAAGGTTAATTTCCTACAACAGTCAGATAAAAAATATAAAGGCAAAATATTTAGATTCTTCGAAATTAGCCTATTTCGTAAACTAATCTGGACATTAGTCCCGTTTATTGATAAGAATTTGAAATATATATCTTCATCGTTTAGATCAGGGGTTGTGAACCGGTAGCTCCCCGCATTCTAAAATATGGCACTTGTTTGATCCAAGCTTTTGTTCTTTCAACATTCAACTGCGAACAATTCTTATCTTCAGTTTAATTCATTAAAAGCAAATATCGGAGCTGGTTGAAAGAGGATTTAAAGCTCTGATGCAATTCAAGTCATCTAAATACTCTCCAAATTTGAATACGTTAGCTGATAAGACTCAAACTCAAAAGTCACACTGATAAATGGTAGTCTCTTTTATACTTTTCTTTAAATACAATTTTATTGTATCATTTGAATATATCTATCTTCAAATTATATGTTGAGGTTTTAATATTCTTAATAAGGCAAAATAATTTGTGGTTTTCAGAATCTGTTTTTTCTTTGCTGCTAAAGCTCTTGATACAATAAAGGGGGGCGGGAGTTGGCTCAGTCGCTATCTTATTATGCTCGTAATCTGTTGTTCCCAGTTCGAGTCCCCTCTGGGTTTGCGTTGAGAATTTCTCCCTCTAACCCTGTTTTGCCCTCGGTGAGAAAGGAGACACCGTTAGGCTTGAGAAGTTTGCCGTCCGTCGGATAGGATGTTAAGTCGTGACACGTGTTGTGGAGAGCCATATCCTGTACTCGTTAAAAAACACGCTGGATGACCTTGACGAAAAACTATTATCTATTACCAACAGCTGTCAGCGGATCACCTACCGTAACTTTCTCTCAGCCCTTAGAACCACTCACAGTTAAAAGAACCCAACAATACAACCCAATAAAGACTTTAATTTGAAGGTCTCAGAATTTGGTTTGTTGTTGTTATTGCTGAAATGGCAATAACAACTTGACCCAATAAAAGTTTATGACCTCTGGTTTAGATACACATCAGAAAAGCTATCGGAGTCTTTATATAATAAAAAATTGAAACCTTAAATAGTGAAAGTTAAAATGAGATTGACACAATAAATGAATAACGACGACGTTTCTCTTCTGTTAAGAGAAAATGCACTGCTTGGCTCCTACCCATTTCCTCATCAGACACCATACTTGCAACCATTTCCTCTACAAACATCTGAATTCAAGATATGGTTTCCTGGGCATAAAGTTTTCGTTTTTACTCAACTGTGGTTTTCTGATGGTTTTCCCGTTTATCAGCAGGAAGTTCGTTGATGACGGCGAAGATGAAAATTGTTGGAGAACAGCGCACCGACATCCGCTCTGCGCGTTCCGAAGCCCTTTGTAAAACGTTTCTTCTCCAAAGGGGAAGCGCACTAGCTTCTAGAATCTAATGCAGCATTTTTCCTCCTTTCCTGACTTATTCCTGTCTTCCCTCTACGAACTATTAACGATCGTAATGATTCGTGAACGACATTAACTTCGAACATGGCAACTTTTGCGTTTCTTCATTAGATGATTTAGAGAAGATAGCAAAAATATTGCCCATTTGTCCTGAACCGTGAAAACCAAATGCAATTATTTCCATTTTGTATTGAACATACTCAAGTATGTACTTCTGATTAATGCTTGATGCAAACGTTAATCATAATTATCCAGATTTCCGACATTTCTTGCGACAATACGATAACTACCTGATAGTTTTGAGATTTTGATTTTGTGCACTTACATTGTATTTTTACAAAATTATATTATTATCGTTATCTAAAAGTTGCACGTTAAAAAGTTTATATAGATGAAATATTCATTTAATTAAAGCCATTGGCAATATACAAAATATATTATTTCAACAAGCAATGTATTCTCAACCGTTATAAGGATAAAAAAAGAGTGACTAATTCAAAAAACAATTCAGTTGGTATTTAAGAATTTTTATACGTAAATCAGATTTTGATCATGTGATTCATGATTCAAAAGTGCAACGTTACAAACAACATAAGAACTATTGTAATTAAACAAATTGAAATTATGTGGTTACAAACGTACATAAAATGTTAATAGCTTCTTAAAAATATATTATCGTTTTTTGAGTTTTGCATACAAATTCTGCACAGAAAGGTCAGAATATGCTGTTTACTTAAATAGTAGTTTACGTGTAACTTTGGAGACCCTTGAAGACAAGTGTGATATCACTTGGCTTCAAGGTAATTTTAAAATAATGCAGATCTAACAGTTAAAATTTTTGATTAACTTACATAGGAAAAATAATTTCAAAAGTTTTATTGTTAATTTCGCTTAGGCCTAAAGTAGTTTTAGTAGAAAAATAAGTCCTGAATTTGTAGCATGCGCCATAGAGAAAATCTGTCTTCCTCAAAATATTTATGCCGAAGTTCAGAGGAGGAACCAGTTTCGTAATACTATTACTGAGATTGTGTAACCAGGCGAAGTGCATTAACGTGAGAGCTTCATCAATACTTTATTTGAAATGCTCCTTTATCATAATCAGTTACTAAATCCTTAAAACTCCTTAAAATTAGATCCAAAGGCCCATGTTTACAAGATATTTTCTGTATTTTTCTCATTATTATTCCACTTTTATTGACACTTTAGATTAAAAAAAATGCGAAGTTCCCAGTTTTTTTTTCTGCCAAACGAACAAACATCTGTGCATCTGAGTCAGAGTTAACATGGAGAAGTTGTCCGTGTGCACGAAGCTCGATATCTGAACAGTAATTCGTTTTCTATGGATCCAGAAGAGTCAACTATTGGAAGTCCTCCGATAGTTTGTACCTGTGTATCGCTATGTCCTGTCAATGCAGCATGTGAGGAAATGGTGTGAGTTTTGAAATGGGTGTGTGATTGTAGTGAATGAGGATGTCCTCACCTGGCGATGGGCAAAACTATTCACCACTCCTATACAGTACTGCCCTGAAGCTGTCAGATTTTCACTTTTGGGAAGCAGAAGAAGTATCTCCGAGGACGGGGCTTCCATCGGATCACGCCGTCGAAAAGGAATTCACGAGGTGTCTTAAGAGGCAAGACGCATCCTTCTATCACATGGCTTCGATAAGGTGATCAACCATTGCAAATGTTTCAACTAGTCTGGTACTACGTTGAAATATAATGCATGTTAGGGCATTTCCGACAAATATTGGTGGGGTTTCGGGGAGTACTGTCGCCAAATACACAAAAGTCATCACATTGAATGCTATACCTGTACATTCCCCACTCAAATAGTTTCACGGGCAGCCACAAGACAAGACGGAGCACGGTTACATTTCTCAAGAGATGTTATCCAAGTTCTTAGTACAACATTTCCTGACTGATCGATTGGCAGGGGTGGTCCAATTCGATGGTCATCAAGGGTCATTTATTTGACTGATTTTTTTTTCTTATTTTTTTTTTTGTTGTGGGAATTTGTAAAGAATTACATTTTCATGGACAAAATTCGAGATCCGAGCCATTTGAAAGCCAAAATAAGAAAATCAACTGAGCAAGTAATAAGAGATAGGCTGCAGCTTGTATGGCAAGAAGTCGAATACCGATTGGATATATGCGTGGTCACAAACATTGCACATTATTTTCAAAAAATTTTGAGGTACGCTTTGAATTAAAATATTACTTTCTTGAATATGTATGTTATTTTCCTGCATATTGGTTCTCGAAACACTATCGTTATTTTTCGGACACCCTATATATTGTCTCCACTGTAATTATCTGTTTTCTGTAAAAATGAAATAGTAAACCTTACTTTCTGACTTATCTTCGTATAATCTCGAAATGTGATAACCAACTCATATTTGCTTTCAATACAAAAAACTAAAAGATACATATGATCATAAAACTGGATAGAATTACTCTAAACTTTAAGGATTAATATATGCATGGTAATATACCGCGCAGCGCACAAAAAAAGAATACTATAAAATAATCGAGAGTAACTGTCGTGTTCTTCGACGACCATACTTGATCCTTTAGTCTTCAGAACTGCGAGCAAACACAATTCCAGTGGCTCTCTGTACACCGGCTCTTTGTAATCTCCTCTTATACCACTTCCAGGGGGCGTTACTGTCACACATGATGTGCGTATGTGATGCGCTTTTAATCATTTACATGTTCTCTCATGGGCTACCCATCTTGCAAAATTTCGGGACAATCACTTTTAGTGGCCAGCAGTGTATTTGATAATAAATGCAAATAATTTTCTTTCTAAGTAAAATATATTAATAGATAAATATTAGTATAAAGATTAGTACAAGATATCACTAGTAATAATATTAGAATTTAAAATATAGGAACTATCTATATGGTGGACAACTTAAGTGGCATCATATATTTTGTATATTGACTTTCTGTTATAGAAGGTGTTGCTAGATCTAAAGCTTATAATAGAGATATATAGGGCTGAAACATGCCGATAGTAATAAGCAAGAAGTTACCATTTCTTCTCTTCTGTTATCTGCAGAAAAAGAAAGTGTGCGATGACATTCGGCCCCTTAGTTATAATCCGCTTCTTCAATGAAAACACTGTTAAAGGTAATAAAAAACTATAGGAAAGTTTTTCGTTTATCCATTAATGATATATATATATATATTTATCTACTATGAATACAATTAAAATAATATTCTTAATCACATTCGAATCGAAGCAATTTGTTTCACTCCAAACTTTCAGGCTAAGAAACTTTCACTCTTACTGTTAATGGAAATGAGAAATTCTATCGTTATTAATATTTATATTAATATTTGATTTTTCAACATTGAATTGCTTTAAAAATAAAAATGATATAGTTTTTAACAATATTGTTTTTGAAGCCGAAATATTTGTCAGTTACCCCATTCTAAACGACATGCTAAGAGTAAAAATCTTCTACATTGCCTTTTTATAGGGAGTTACAAGCTAATCGGTGATTCGTCTTCTTATACAACATGATGCAACAATATTATTCATAAGCTAGTATCCGAATTGTGTCTAGGCTCAGTCACTACCTATACTCAGTCTTATTTTTTTGTTCAACGATAAATATAGGAGCTCAATGACAGCAAGCAATTTGGTGGACAGAGTTAAATTTATGGCCGCTACTGGTGATCAGGCGGCCGTGTTTGTGGACTTCTGTTCATAAGGATAATGACATGGAGGGCGTTGTTATTATCTTGAAAAGAAGTCTTGTCATTAATCGTTTTATTATGAATGTATTACTTTTTTTCGGTTTTACTGCTTCCATTTTCGCTTGATATCTATATTCATCTTCTTTATTTCCTTACATCCAATACCTGGAAAGGCGTAGCATAGCATGTCGCTTTGAATTCTGTAATTAATGGCATTATCGATTGCCAATACTTCACTGATATAATGTTTAGAGTTAGTGCACGTAATATTCAGGACACTACATGAGTCCATCGTTATTATTTAGTTTTTCTTTATTATTTTAAAATATTCCAATGAAAACTATAAATTTTAAGTATTTAAATGTTTTAAAATTTTAAATAAAAAATATTTAAAAATTGATAACTGTTGTCAATTATCGAACCACTGTTAAATCTTCTCATGGAGGTTTTACATATAATGAACATTTTCTTCCAATTTTTGGTCTATATTATTCCTCCTTCATAAACTTGCTCTGTATCAGTGATGCTTTATTTTCTCTTTTTTATCAGCTAAATGGATTTCCATGTTTTAGGTTGTGAAGTAAATCACAGATTTCCAATTTGTGGGAGTAAAACATGCCTTGCGGTAAATGTGCATTTGTAGGAGGTCTTACCCTTTTAAAAACATGAAGCGAGAAGGCTTCCTGGTATCTGCGTGGCTAGCGCCCTTGACCAGTGAACAAATTACCTGGATTCGAGTTATGGGTAAGGCATGTATATTTTTTTATTGTCTTTCCGTTGAGGTCTCGCTTACCTCCCAGACTTGTCTATGGCGTATTAAACTGACAGTCTTCTGTCAGAACTCTGAGGCAATCAGCTGATTAAAGGGTAATTTTATTATGGCTACTGATCTAAGGGACCTGGGTTCGAGCCCCGGGATAAGGCATGGCTGTTTGTGTCGTTTTTCTGCTGAGGGCCTGCCATCCTCTCAGACCTTCTACTATGGCATATAAACTGACAGGCTCCTGTCAGACCTCTGTGGCAAGCAGCTGCTTGAGGGGGTATTTTTTTTTTATATATATAATTTTGGTTTAAATACCCAATAACGTTTTTAGTGCAATACGTTTGTTGAACAACTTTATTTTGTATTTGGCAGTTTTTTTGTATTTTTCTACGATGTAAAGAAAATAAATATTAAGGATGTAAAGAAGTTATATTTAAAAGTAGTGTCATCACACACAAAACTAAACGTAAACATATTTCAAATGTTGCAATATGTATTGGTTACATATTGCATTTTTTAAGAAACTAAAAGCGACTAAGAAACTAAAGAGCGCTTGTGACCTGTCAAAAGTTTCTAGTTATGCCTTTTCGACTTGCTGGCTTCAAATTTCAAAAAGGTATAAAACCCATATGGAGACAAAAAGTTGAATATAATAAGTAATCAAAATTCAAAAGCGTTTATAGAGTCACCGAATCTACACATTAATTAATATCTGTAATAATAAAATGATCTGTAACTCTATTAATGAGAAAAATCAATACTTTTTGAAATGGCAAAAGTTTAGAGGTTTGGTTTGACTGTTGAATAATCGTTCTCAAACAAAGATTAAGTTCTTCCTTGGTCTATTCAATAAACATGCGCATTGATTAATAACATCAATATTCAAAAATAATGAAGCAAAAAAATGCGGCTAATGAAAAAAATTTATTTATTGTTTTTTTTCCTTTAATTAGAATAATTTTAATGGTGAAAAAATGTATTTGAAAAATTATTTGAGAAAAATAATAATCTTAGCCTTAATATACCTTGTTCACATACGCCGAGTTCCTGAAATTTCGGGCAGGATTTATTTTATGTTTAATTAGTTCTCTCAGCGATTTAGTCACCAGAAATTATTGGTGGAACTGAATCTACCATTTCCGGTTTATTACTCTATGAGCTACACATCATTGTTATACAATGGCTTAATCATCAAATCAAGGATAACAGGTTTCATAACCAATCTTCCATTTTGGATACTTGCCAAATTCAACTTAATTTTACTCATGTGAGTTTTACAATATATTTGCAATTAGTCTAAACGACGGATGCGGAAATTTTTCGCACTGAAAACAGGCCATAAAGATCAGACAGTATCAGAGCAGGATTAGTACATTACTGGACAGCTCTCCTATAATCCCCCGCTGCCCTCGGTGAGAAAGGGACCACTGATGGGCTTGTAAAGGATGAAGTTAGTCGGATGGGAAGTTAAGCCGTTGCCGCATGTGTAGGAAATCCATGGCCTATGCACTTTAGAGGACACGCTGGATGGCCTTGACGGGAGGATACCACCTGTCTTCTAACAGCTGTCTAGTGGTTTGGCTTCCTCCAACCTTTTCTGAATATTTGGGGCTCTTGTGACCAGACCATGCATCCCATTGTGTTCAAATATGCCTCTCAGAAGTAAAACAACTCCACCCAACAGCTCTCTCTCTAAAGCCTTTAAGATGGAAGTTGAAATGTTCGGTGCAAATGCTGTGGGATTTTAATTGTAAAATTCTGTGTTCGAAAGCTAATCATAGTTAATTTCGATTAGAAATTCAAATAATCTCGGTGAATGTACAAAGAACTTTACTGAAGAAAATACACTACATTCTACCACTATGAAATATATAGTTTGAATACATCATACAGTGATAGATTAAAGTTTTGCATTCAAAAAAATTAACCTCCCTCTAATTATGAAAATTAAAACCAAAATATTTTGAAGAATATAAATAGTAAAATTTTTTGAACTGACTAATACCAATAATACTTTGTTAGTGCTTATTCAACTAATAATACTTTATTTACTAATAATACTTTATTAGTGCCTATTCAACCCAAAACAATTTTTGATTACCTCTAAAAAATGTGATTGCTTCCAAAGTGACAGAGAACAAAACGAGAACAATTGTTTGTTTTCCGTAAACTTGCAGAATGGAACTCTACACACTCATAAATGTAATCATTTTGGCTGCCTTGGCCGAAAAAAAAGGATAAACATAAAATTTTGTATTCCGTCAATAAATCATATTTTATATACAGAATCATTATAAAACAATACTCATACTTTAAAGTTATATATTTTATTAAGCAACTAAGAAACGAAAGTAACAGTGTATACAAACTGTCAATAAACTTTCAAAGTTTTATTTTATATTCAACAGACTTCAATATGAGGTACCAATCCATGGATATTGAATTTCCGTCGATACTCAGCTCCGCATACCTAGTGTAACACTTGCAACAGCTGCAATGATTATTTCCTATAAATACTGTCAACTACGATTTTTTTTCCGTAATAAACGACTTTTTTTAAATATATTTCCCAAAGAAGAAGTCCAATCCAGCGGTTTGGAAATTTGGCATTTAAATACAATACATGCGCATCACCGTATGATACGAATTCCACCCTATCTTAACAAGTTGAAAGTTTCTTGGAATTTTTGTCATGCAGTTACTTTTGTTATACTATTATTTAACAAAATATAACACTTTAAATACGGATATTCCTTTATATTGACGCTTTATAACAGTGCAATCAAGTAGAAGAGAAATTTTAAGCCATATGAATAAAATACTGTTGTTCACATAAATCTCAAAAGACAGTGGTAATAACCCTCGTTTCTTTCCCTCTAAATTTCGTTTCGATTACTATTTTACCTTTTACGTTAAAATCCAATCTATCTGGAACACTTTAGTTCTCACATCCTTACTACAAGCACTACTTCTGCATAAATATATATATCACAATTTCAGTGATAAAGCCTTTAATATGAAAAAGAAGGAAATATAAATCTTACCTAAATCGGTGATAAAGTCTAATCTTTGCATTTACGTTTTGCTAAGGACTCACCAATTCTACAGGTGTTACCTAGACGAGGGGTCGGCAAAATGCGTGCCAGCTTAGCCTTTTTATATGGGCCATGGGTTATTTGGGCTTTATAACGTAAAACACTCTCTCCAGCAATATTGGCAATGAATAAATTTTTAAGTAACAATTTTTGGAATAATTTTATTTTCCAACAAATGTGTTTTACAAACAAGCGACATGTTGAGAGTCATTTAAATCTATGCAACTAGTGCAATTTTATTCAGCACTTTTAAATTCTACATATTCTCAGATATGATTCTCAGCCGAAATAATAACTCTGTTTGCTAGCACCTTTCATCTTCTCGAACGAATTTTATCGAAAGAACCGACGAATATTTGCATTCACATAAGGGCAACTATTAATTGTTTTGAAGTTGATTTTATTAAAATGGCAAAATTATTATACAATATCAAGCCTCTCATTACAATTTTTAGGTAAAATTAATTTTCTTTTCATTTGTGCGTAATAGTTTTAGGCCTTTATAATTTATCAAATATAGTTTTTATTTCAGATACAAATAATCATAAAGATATGCATAGAAATATTTTTGCGATAATAAATCCATATATAAAATAATAAAGCGTTTATTATTGTGAATATTATACTCTCCCTCCCTCCTAATACTTCTAGTGAGGCTCGCTTAAAAATTCAAGAGTTCTAATATGGCTGGCGTTAATAAAGGTGTGCCGACGCCTGACTCAGATAATTCACAGATCAGAAGTTCTCACTTGTAATCTTCGTCATTTTGTGAGACCTCTGTATCGAATCGTTGCCTGATCACATTTTTTCTGTTACTTTAAGTGGTTGTTAACAGTTGTATTTGTATAAGCATGGTTCTTACCAAATCCATAGGTCTTACCTAGCGTTCAATCCTTGCTCTATTTTATTCTAATAAAGCACACTAACAAAAAATTTTGTGTAGATACATTTATACGTACAAACTCAATGTTCATGCTCTTTCTGAAGAAGCAATTACTATTTATCCGAACGTAGCATTAGTACTTTAAATATCAGTAGTACGTGTACCAGTAATGGCTTTCCGTAGCGTGTGGAAACATCGTTTACTCATTACTGGATTAGCCATCCTCAAACGTGGTTTCTGAACGTATCCTCACATCCAATGTTGAATGCGGAGTCAGGTGATCATCTTCTCCGAAAGGAGTATTTATTCACCATATCTGCACGTTACAATAAAAGGGGAAAAAAAAGACAACTGACTCGATTTCAGACTACATAAATGCGAAAAATAATCATTTAGCTTACTCTTGGTCAATATGCACAGTAAAATTAACCGAATTCGATGAATTTCTGTTGTTTTGGAGATATATGTGTTTTGCATGACAGTTCGCGATACCCGGAATGTATGCAGCACGAGCCATGGCGTGGCAGGTGGCAGGTGCTTTTCGCATTTTCATTCAGGAAGTGAGAGTTGAAGTTAATTCTGAAAGGACCAAGTGAACGGAGGAATATTAATGGAGAGCATAAAGCGTGTTGCTGTTAAGCTAAACAGCCACTTTTGCGTGCAGTTTCGAACCATGTGTGACTCATCGTTAATGAACTCTGAATTGTCCTTCCCTTTTCTTCTTCTCTAGCTTTATCTCATTCCAATATTCTTAGTTATTTTAATTTTTGCAAGTAAATTTATAGCTAGTACATTAAAGGGTAGCTGACAAACAAATTAATTTCGAGTCGTTTAGGATTACATTATTGCTTTCAACCAGTCTAGTGGTAGTAATGCTTAGTAAGACATGAGATAAATATTTGCCGACGAGAAAGTGCAATCATCTCTGTTGAATACAAAATGCTCGTTTTTTAAAGGGAAAAAAGTTTTGACATTTTTCCAATTTTTGCACCTAAAATAATCGAACTAATGGAAAATTCGAAAACTTGAAGACTGATATTTTATTAGTATTTATCCAAACTAGAAAATAATTTTGCATTTTTTTTTTCTTAAACAAAAAAAAATGCATTTTCCCACTCTACTGGAGCTGAGGGGCAAGTCACTATTGTCAATGCAACAAGACTTTATCACAGGCATGGATGAACTGCAGCCTGTGAGAAGTTTTAACCCGGCACGTGTGACTTCATATTTCACACAGCTATTTGCCAGATATTAAAAAACTTACAAATAATATAAAATATTAATATTTCTCATGTTAATATTATCATATTAATAAGTAATTTTTTAATATATAAATGTGTTTTATTGAAAAACTTTAAAAAATATAAAACAATTACAATTATCACGTTTTAAACCTTTTTTCTTAATGGTCTAAGGGACTATTTTTTAATTTGAATTTGGAACCTCAACGAAATAGGTTTGGGCATACCTGCTCTATCACCAAAATTTCGAATTTCTACAATGAATATTTATAATATTTGTTTACAATTTTTGCCATTTCTCAAATTCAGGATTCTTAAATTTATGTTTTGGAAATTAGAACTAATAGGAAATTAGAATCTTAATAACTTATTGTTATCTACACAGTATTGGTTTATATTTATATAGTATTCTTTTAGTCTAAAGAAATTTTTTCCTTTATCTTTTAAAACTAAAAGAGATTTGAATGTCTACGAACGGTCAGACAACAAAGCGAAAAGAATATCTCGTTTTTTGGTAAACGAGCTAAAAACTACAGACTAATATGACAAAAAAAATAATTATTAAATGATTTTTTATTAATTATATACTAGTTTTGAATGCCACTCGTGGGGATTGTAGATCCATTATTGCTCTACAAACAGATGTAGCTCACTTTCTGAATTAAGACACACATATATATATATAAACAATTAATTAAAAAAATAATGATCTATGTCATAGGTTTAGAGTAATTATCACACAGAAACGAAATATCGAAAAGCATTAGTTTAATTAGAGACTTTCTCTTACATTGATATACAAGATTTTCGGTTCGGTTGTTTTACCTCTGAGCGGCACTTTTTTGCACACCATGTGCTAAATGGCCAGGTGACATGGACCCCGAAGGCTCAGAGTAGGTTGGGGGAGGGGACCCACTGGAACAGCAGTTGGGAGACAGATGGAAGCCTTCCGTCAAGGCCATCCAGCGTGTTCTTTAACGTGCACAGGGTATAGCTCTCCTGCACACGGGGTCATGGCTTAACGTTCCATCCGACGGACGGCGGCCTTTCCAAGCCCATCGGTGTCCCCTACTGACAGTGAGCAGGGCGGGGAGTTTTGCGGGGATAAGTCTCAACGCTTACCCAGCTGAGACTCGAACCTGGGAATTGCAGATTATGAGTCTGGCGCGCTACCAATTGAGTCACCCCCGCCCCTGATATACAAGAAATTTGTGTTAAATTGCTTAATTTTACGCTGTGCAATGTGTTTGAGATTCAAGTGGTGTTAGGAAAAATGGAACCATTATAGACCTACTAGTTGGAAGATACTCACTCCCTCATCATGATCATTCAATATTTTTCTAATCGGTATAAAAGGCTTCTGGCTAGCTTCTCATCAGACGTAAGACGGTTTTTCAAAGCCCATTGATTTTCGCCTTTCATCGAAAAGGAAACGAACAAAAAATCGACTCTAACTCAGATAAAACTAGAACTTGCTACTTCCAATTACGATATGGAACAGAACCGTCTCACTGATCACTCAGAAGAGAATTGGTGAAGATTCTCTTGACAGTTGTTAGAGGCTAATGAGAATTTTACGGGTGTTACACAGGCTACATTCAAGGTAAACGGTATATTTCCCAGCATAGCAACCTTAGAAATTTATTCGGAGGAAAATGGGTTTTTCAAGCACACTTGGAGTTGAGGATTGGATAAATCGGTATTGCGCCAGTCCCGTATACCGATGTTCACAAGTTCGAGTCTCCACTCTGCTTGCATTGAGGCTTTTTCCAGCTAAACCCACCCTCCCTCAGTGAGAAAGTAAACATGAATGACGTCAGGAAAGCCTCCGCCCATCGCATGAGAGTTAAACCGTGGCACGTATGCAGAAGAATTAAAGAATTGCCTTACCTGTGAGCAATACTTTTCTTTGCAAACAATAGAAGGTCATAAGAGTCCCCAGGTCTCAGAGAAGGCTGTGGAAGGACACCCGCGAAACAACTGTTAGGATATAGAATATAGTAAGGCTATCAAGCGTGTTTTTAATGTGCACAGATTATGGTTCTCATGCACATAGGACATGAGAACCGTCAGTCGCATGCTTATCATCCCATGCGACTGACGGTTGCCTTTCCAAACCCATCGATGTCACCTTTCTCACCGAGGGGGAGAAAGGTGAGACGAAAATAAAGAGACTCAAATAAAGCTGAGTTGAGACTCGAATCTAGGAACTGCAGATTGCGAGCCTGACGTTCTACCAATTGAGAAAACCCCGCCCCTAAGATTTAACGTGTTGCGTCCATCACAGAACAAGTTGGATAGCATTGAGAGGAAGTTTTTCTTTCTTACTGACAGACCCATTTCAGAGCTGAACCCTTGGAGTTCTTGTGAACTTGCTATTTCGCTCATTGTGTGTAAAAAAACACATTCACAGATAAAACAAAACTTACCAAAATTCCAAGCACACATGTAATATGAATTAACCGCCAGATATGCATATTACGCAGACTATGTAATATTGTTGACCGCAGAGTAATCTGCCATTCAAATTGGAATCAACAAAGATCTTTCTAGATTAAGCCAGTTTGTCTAACACCCAATTTAATTGTTTTATTTTTGGCTCACTCCATTGATGGCACTATCAGAAAAATGTTTTCGTAATTCTAATTACTAATCTATCGCTCTGCATGAGAACGTCAAGACAAAATTAGCCTAACCTCTTGCTATTTAAAAAGCTGCTGAAAAGTGGTTGATGACTCTTTCTCCGAGCTCATCATTATTAGCAGAATCGACCACCACAATTAGGTTAATGCACCATTATTTCATGCATATATTAATGAAAGAAGTACTGGAGAATCGAAACAGTTACAGACTTTAGCCTATGTCAGCCCAAGGCTATAAAGTCGAATCCCGTTTGACATTCTAGATTCATATTTGTTTCTTATACCCTAAATACAAAGCTTTCCATGTCGATGTTCTAGTTTTCACTGTCTACATCAGAGTTGGTTGTGTCGTGGAAAGAGCCACTTTTCATTCCTTAGAAACGTTTGAGTGATAATCAATACTCCTTAGCAAGCCACCTTCACAAAATAAAACCTAAACGTTTTAGTGTCAAATTTAAGTTTTATAAGAATTGTTTGTCTTGTACTGATTATGCGGTGAATGAGGAACTCGTTACTTCAATTTATTACCAATGTATAAAACATTGTATTAAACACCGATTGTGCTGAAATATATTCAAGTTAAAAATTCTTAATAAGTCTTTAAATACTAAATGACTATTGAGAAAATTAATATTTATAGTCTGTAATATTAATCAGCTTTCGGAAGTGCTTCTTCTCAAATTTAAATTTTCCTCCCCCTTTCAGAAAAAGACCAGAAGCATACCGAATTGAGCCTCTGTGGGGGTTTTAATATCCCCCACCTAAACGAAGGATTAATTACAGGGTAGTCCAAAAGTAACGCCCTTTTATGTTATTATTTTCATATTTGCATATATATATATATATAATTTTTTTAATTGCGTAATTTTCTTATAAATTTTAGTTTCTAATAATTTTCTAATTTCCCATTTCAGATTAAAAATTTTATTTTATTTTAGATTTTGTAAATGAACATGGATTACCATTTAATGAAAGAGCAAACAAAATAAAGACATTACTTTTGGACCACCTGTATATACAGGGTGAATCTGAAAAAGTGGGCAAAACGTTACGGGGTGGTAGAACGCAGCTATACGAGCAATATTCGTCATAGAATATATGGTCGGATCGCAAACGGCGAGCCGCTAGGTGGCGTTGGAAATGGTATAAAAGGGTCGGTCCTCGCACCCAACGGCATTTCTACCGTGGATTGCCGAGAGGATGGCTGGTTATACTAACCACGAAATGGCGGATATGCACTTTGTGTACGGTGCGGCGGACGGGAATGCAAGTGAGAACCGACCCTTTTATACCATTTCCAACGCCACCTAGCGGCTCGCCGTTTGCGTTCCGACCATACATTCTATGACGAATATTGCTCGTATAGCTGCGTTCTACCACTCCGTAAAGTTTTGCCCACTTTTTCAGATTCACCCTGTATATATATTTTTAGGACAGCCCCCGGAAATCAAACACTCAATCATGCGAAAACAAACTGCCAATGTACTAATGTCAATTCCCCTAGCTTATAAAATTTGTTGTATATGCAACGGAAAAGAGCTGCTTGCAACAGAGGTCTGACAGGAGCCTGTGAATTTGTACTCCATAATAAAAGGTCTGTCAGGATGGCGGGACTCATGGAGTAAAACAACACAAACATCCATTTTTTACCTGGGGATCTAACCCAAGTCCCTTTGACCATTAGCCAAACACTTTATTAAAAACAAATATGTCACTTTCTGATATACATCTGTAGCAATATCCTACATTGCTTAAATTTCAGACCAGTGGTTTACAACAGGGGTACCCGCCGACCTTCCTCTCCCCGGCTTAGGACGGGGTTTAAAATTTATAAGTTATTTGGTTTACCAAATAGGTAACAGGAGCGATACCGCCATGTAGTTTGCAACCAGTTTTACACAGAAAAAAATTATTTTGATTTCCTTGAAAGATGGATTAGAAAAAAAATACTTTGTAAAAGAGGACATTAGAAAATAATACTTGGTAAAAGAGCTGTTTGGGTCAGAAATGTTGGAAATTGCTGTTTTGAACCATGGTTTATAATGCGAAACAACACTGTTTAATTACAGCCCTGCACGACATTGTGTGTATATTCCATGATACATTAATCATTTAATGACCCATTGATATACAACATGCATGTATTTTGACTTTTGCCTTCCCTAACGTTGTTATGACAGGTGTAGTTTTACTTATTCGTCACATTTCTGAATCGCTTCTGGCAAAGTGTCAGACGCATTTTCAAATTTGCGAAAACAATTAAGCAACACCTTATCCTCAGAATTTTGATATTTTAAGGTATAAATATGTACACGTTCTGGACAGAAAAATAGAAACAGTTATCTTAATAGAAAATCACATTCAGAGCTCAATAATTTCTTCAATATAATTTTAAATGAAAAATGTGTCTAAATATAAATCTCAATCATATCTATCTAAATCTTGATTTTAAACAATATTTGTTCAGTATTCAAAGAGATATAGACGCTGAAATATTTAATAGGCTACAAAAAATTGACCCCAAAATTTAATTAAAAACGCGTTAAGAGAACTGATATCTTAACCTGTTGTAAAGTTTAAATTAAATTTTGGTGTCAATATTTTGTAGTCTGAAATATTACAGCATTCATAACTCATTTAATACAGAACAAATATTGTTTAAAATGTTATTATTTTCATATTTGATTGAGGTCTTTAATTTATTTTTAGACATATTTTCATTAAAAAAACAAATTGAAAACGCTATTGAAGCTCTTAACGTGATTTTCTATTGAGAAAACATAACACTCTTTCCATTTTTCTGCCCAGTACCTGTAGTTATAAATGCCTTGTACTGCTTACATTCTGACATTTTGATATGGTAAAACAGAATTTTTGAAGTAACCATTTTTAAACTAATAATCCTTCATATTAATTACGTTGCGTATTTCTGTGATGCATTCATCCTTTAACGTTCCATTGATATACACCTCACGCCTGTTTTTGACTTCGGCATTTCCTAAAATTTTACGATATGTGTAGCTTTACTTATTTGTCAACTCTCTAAATGGATTCTGGCAAAACTATCTGAAGGATTTCCAATTTTTAGAGTTTCCAAAACACAGACACTCAAACTTAACCACAAAGTTTTGAAACCTTACCATATCAATGTGTGTGTATGTGTGTGTGTACAGTCGCTCAAAAAAGTATCCGAACACTACGGTTGATTACAGAATTCAGAAAAAATATCTGGCAACGATTTTTTTTTAGAAAATTTTTTAGCAACCTACATGTCACGTGACACGAAGGTTGCTAAAAAAATTTCTAAAAATAAAATCGTTGCCAGATATTTTTTCTGAATTCTGTAATCAACCGTAGTGTTCGGATACTTTTTTGAGCGACTGTACATATATATATATATTTCTTATGCTGCTCAAATTTAAAATATTTCGATAAGTCAAAACATGTTTGGCAATAAAAAAAACCTTAAAAAAAAGATTACCCCTGCATCATATTGATGTAAAGCATTATTTAAGATCGATTACTTTTAAACGCTATATTGGCACAAATATGTCCATGTTCCGCCTTTTACGTTATAACATCATGGTGGATATTAGGATAAAGAATGGAAATAAAACTGTACATTCAGAGAAATTCCGAATCTTTTATTCTCGAGACAAACAAAGAAAACGCTTTTCCGATATTTTTTACAAGCTTAACCGACTAAATTCCTTCGATTCTCCCGCCCCCTTTGTTTTCATCTTCGGCTCCTGCTCCTCTTCAGTCAACCGCGTATATTCCCGTCTGTCGCCGTTTTTCCAAAGCCGTTTCTTGTCTGCTTCAGCGCCGATGCATCTTTTACTGCTATTTTCTCGTATTTGACCTTTTGCGTTTTTCTGAATCCCTGTTACACTTTGATATCTGATCCCCGGCTTGTCTTCCACACAGAAAGAATACCAATGACATTCTTTATTGGCTGTCTGTTCGATTTTGTAAGACATCGGCTTTATCTGCAGGGAGAGGACGTATTACAGGGGGATTGTCGATGTTACACTCTATCTGAACGGACAAGAGAAGTGAGTATCGCCGAGAATCAGAACTTGATGCGATTTCCTACTTCTGTCTCGCGTCACGAACGCAACTGATGCTTCAGAGAAATCGGGAAACCAGCACCTTAAAGCAGCCACTACGACCCTTGTCCAACATGACACTGACAGAATGCTGAAGCTCCAGTAATTCGCCCTTTCTGCTTCTTCTATCTCTCTGACTTTTTCTCTCACTCTTCTACACATGTCCTCTCTTCCAGTCCTTTTTTTTCATCTCCCCTACTATTTTCTCTTTTTCTCCCCCTTCTCAACTATTCGGCGGTAAAAACTCCTAACTTTTAGTCCAACCACAGCAGAAAGAACAGACTAAGAGGATCTAAGACTCATTTATTTCGTTCCGCTTTCGCTTTTGTTTTTGCTTTCTTTCCGTTTTTTCCTTTTCTTCTTTTTTTTCAGTCTTTAGCTTTTCATGCTCCATAGCAAATGTGAAATTGGTTGGAAAGATTCGTTGTAAGCGAGGTATTGATGGAGTTTTATCGACTTTGGGATGACTAAATTCTCAATTTATCGTATGAATTACTAAAACATTTCTGGCCAATACTCAAATGAATAAACTTTATACTAGCTTTAAATCATGAGGAACATATTCTGTTTAAATTGATTCCTCCGTAAGACATAAAAATATTATAAGAACATTCTCTGCAACCGAACACTTCTCTATGTTCTTACAAATTTATATATTTTGTTTTCTAAGGTGGGTGTTTAAAGCTTCCCAAAAAATCCTCAATGTGATAATTCCTTTCTTTCTTTTATTTTGCTTTCTTATTTTAAAACACAAAGAGCCACGTAAAAATTTAAAATTATGCGAAAAAATACGATCTTCATAATACTTTTATTACTTTACTAGAAAAAAAAAATTATATATGGTACTTGAGGCTAAGTAATCGGTACTATGTCACTTCTGAAATGTGAGGTATATAAGTTCAAATTCTATCAAAGTTGCGATTTTCTCCGCTTGTTCATTTTCTACTTTCTTATAAAAAGTATCCACCAAGAGCTTGGAAAGTTCACATGTACTTCTTCTAAGACGTCAGTGTTGAATGTTTCTACGCTTTACTCGTTCCCTGGTTCAGCGAATATTTTAAAAATATTAGAGCTGCACAAACACAAGTAAACACATCAGAGAAAGTAAACATATTTTATTTTTATTAGGAAAAATAATACTTTACATATAAAAAAGTACAATTCAAATCACATTGTTTTGATCGCAAGAAAATATTAAATTTCAAAATACATAACTAAGGGAAACATTATATGTAGAAAATTAATAAATAGAATTATATAAATCATAAGAAATATTCTATCACCAAAATAATTTAATATTTTTCTTAGGGAATATTGTTCTCAATAAAACATTTCAGTTTCCATCTTTGGAACTATACCATTGTCGTCCGTTTCCTTCTGCAATTCACTAGATTCTGAAAAGACGCCTTTATAATAAATACTGCTGGAATATTACTCTGCTATTATGATTTGTAAAGCAACAGTAATGCACAAATTGACAACTGCAAGCAATTAATTTTCCAACAGTACATTGGGCTTCTAGAATTTTACAAATGTGTTAGAGCTGCACATTAAGAGAGATCCTGACCTAGTTTCTGAGAGAAAGTATCTCAGCTGCGCTTAACACTGTCCACGTTCTTGTAACCTGGTTCTTTGTTTCCCTATGTTAAGCAGATGTTTCCCACTTTCTCATACGAAATGCAAATAAAGTATTTTATGATAGTAAAAAAAATATATTTTTAGATGTTTGATTAGTAACAGATTTCGGAATTCCTCAACAGAAACTAAAGGAATAACATATCGCCTCTGGCGACTATAGGATGTTCGTTTTCAAAGTGAAGCTTTTGATTTTTCGAATTTTGTCCCCCTTTAACAGTAGTAATTCTTGCTAACGGATGATTGGAAAATGCAAATAGTAATATATTATTACTATTACAATGCAGATAGTAACGTATTATTATTAATACATTGCAAAACGAATTTCTCTTTTATTTTTTAAAATAAAAAAAGTTGTATTTGTTCATCTCCTAGGGTTAGTTGGTTGGTTTACCTCTGAGCGGAACTTTTTTGCACACAATGGGCTAAATGGCCAGGTTACAAAGACCCCAAGGGCTCAGAGAATGTTGGGAAGGGGACCCACTGAAATAGCTGTTGGGAGACAGATGGTAGCCTCCTGTCAAGGCCATCCCGCGTGTTCTTTAACGTGCACAGATTAGGCTCTGTCGCACACGGGACCAAGGCTTAACGTCTCACCCGATGGATGGCGGTCTTTCCAAACCCATCTGTGTCCCCTACACTTCTAGGGTTAAGAGCTAATAAATCAGTGTATATAAAATAATATAATTTATTTATTACAAACATATTTTAATATCATTTACTCACTTTTTAAAAATAAAGAACAATCGGCAGAATTTTAACAAATAATAATAATTTATTTAAAATTCACATGAACATAAGTTGCATTTGGGAAAGGAGGAGGCCAAATTTGAGGGTCTTCTAAACTTCCCACCCTATTTTTATCTATTCTATAAATTATACTTCCATTAAGTAAGTTATCAGCTTCCTAATAGAAAACATATGTTCATAATCAACACATTCTATCACCAGAATTTCTAATTTCTAGCATAAATATATAATTTGCAATATTTCTTTAAATCTTTCATCTTTTACATTTAGCGACCTCTAACGATGTGAGTTAAAGTATTTTGAAGGATTTAAAAAATAAATGGATTCATAATATTTCGTTAACATTCATTCAACTCAAACAGAATTTTTCATCAATATCTTAAAAGAATAAGTTGCGTTTACCCACCCTCCTTGGAGTGAAAGGAAAAATCGTTGCTGTGAATGTAAATCCCTTGATCATCCCACTCCACCATTAAAATATCAAATTTCTATCCCAAATGAATAGTTCACAATACGCATTTAAAATTTTCCACCGATAGAGGGCGCAATTAAAAAATGGGTGATATTGTCTTTAAAACCGTCCAGAACTTCGTACCTTACAAAGGGACGGATTGTTTGTAAAGGTTTGTTCTGATACTTCAACCCTTTTCAAACTCTTTCAACGTTTATTCTTGTATCAAGACCAATCAGAAGCAAATTACACGACAATTAAACATTCTGACGTTATTATATTGATTGATATATACCCCTTCCCCCTCACTCCCACCCCGCAAATTTGAAAAATAGGATAATGTTTTCTGGAAAAATTTCTACAAAAGCAGAAAAATAAAAAAAAGTAAAAACTTTTATGTACATTAAAATTAAACTTGAAAAACCAAATTGCCTGTGGTGAATAGAGAATGGGCGTGTTCAGTGAGAATAAAGCTTCATTTTCATTGTTAATTAATTTGTTAATTAATAATAATTCATTAAAAATTTCACATTCCAATTTTATCGACTTTGAACGATGGACTTATATGTATAATATATATGCATTGTCGGTAATTGTTTAAGTTGGATATGAAAATAACGAAAGATACGGAAAATGCTAATAATGAATGTATTTTAAAAACACTGTTTTAAATTATGTTTTATTTCCTATTCCATTATAGGTCGCACAATTTCTCCTGTATTCTAGTCCTACTCTTACTTTACAGTAGAAAGTAAATATGGTACAAAAATTTTATTGCAGAAGAATTGCTTTAAAGTTAAAGGGAAAATGTATAAACAGATAAATTGTGTCCCAATGGGATATCCCATATCAACTCTTATGACAGATATATTCCTCCGACACATAGAGGAAAAGATAAGTGAACGTCATAAGGATTGTATAATCATCGACGATACGTCAATGATTGTCTGATGATCTGTAATTATCTAAATCTCAATAATACAACTCAAATATACCGAAAACCCATTACCACTTTGAGTTTAATGCCATTTTGACTACATTTATGAGGAATTTGCTTTACGCTGCTACTAAATTAGTATTAAATAAATGAAGAAAATACATCTTTAAACAAGTAATCGCAGGATATCTACCCAAATTAATCGGTAAGCTAGAGAAATAAGCAACTGTAGATAAATAAAACGAGATTCGCAACCTATACCAGCTCAACCAACACAGACATCTGTATATAGCTCAGACGAACCAAATATACCATGACTAGCACCTATAATAAAAAAAGCTAAGTAGCCATACGATAAAAAATACCAACATATAATCAACTTTAAATGGTGGAGTATATGCATAGTTCATATATAGGAAAGACTCGACGAATAGGAAAAATAAGAATGCGCCAACACCAACGTGATATCCGATATAAAATCCTACTATGGTACTAGCTCTCACCATAATAAAATGAGGCATCACCCCACATTTTGACAAAGCCAAAATAACAATGCACCTTCTAATGGCTTTCAACTTGCGATCGCCGAGCAATTAATGGTATATAAAGGCAGAGAAACTTACATTAACGACGAAATATCAGAGCCTCATTTTCCATGGTAAGTACTAATGAATGGGTTAAATCAATAAAGTAACATTCCTACAGAAAAAAAAAGCTAATAAATTATAATCTGCAACAATGTAAGAAAACAGAACATCTACAGCTGACTTCCAACCCCACCTATAAATTGAAATGCAGAAGAAGCTAAGTCAGTGAAATCACGCGACATAAAGCTAAAAACCGACGTCCATATTGTTGGCATCTGAAAAACGACATAGTACGTTAAAACCGTTAATGCGAGTGGTATTATTGTATATACTGTGTTTTTATTGGTAGGATATTTGTATATACGTATATATATGTGTGTTAGTGATGCGTTATAATTTCGTTGTCCTACTGTGCATCATAATCGATGAAACGAGTATCAGATACTGCTGCCTCAGCGAACTACTGATCAGAACATGTGCCATCAGTCATTATCTTAGGAGAGTACAGCATCTAGTGTTCGCAATTTGCGGACGCAAGAATTCAACCAGACACACCAAACTTGAAGCATGGAATAGCCTATTTCACGTATTTTTCCCAAAGCTCAGATATATCAGCATGACATGGCATACTGAAGCAAAAGGTCGTTTATATATATCTTTGTATCATTTTTAATTCCTATTATAAAGCAACGAATAGGACTAGGATACAAGAATACTAGTGGGACATACACTGAAGTGCCATTGAATTAGGGATAGGAGACGCTATCCAAATTTAGTGCCTCAAGTCCCGCATTTGCGGGCATGAGTGGCTGAAAATCTGGTCATATATAGCTGTCAGCTTTGTCTTCCCCAAGCATTCGTCGTAAGAAGCGTAATGGGAAAGGCGCGGAATTTAGATCCCTTTGACAGCGGACAGATCGTAAGGTGTCCGACGGATGGGGCACTCGATCTCCGAAATTGTCAACGAACTTGGATTTTCTCGTACGACAGTTTCAAGAATGTTCCAGGAATATGAAAATTCCGGCAAAGAAAAACAAGCACCCGGACAAAAACTGCAAAGGACACCAACCTTGAATGACCGTGGGCTTCACCGTCTGACCTGCATCGTATAGACCGATAGGGGTCAGACATTATCTGAAATCAACTCCCATTTGGACGAAGGTTCCAGCTGGGAAGTCAATGCATGGACCATGCAACGTTCACTTCATCGTCTCGGTTTCGGAAGTCGCCGATCTGTGAGAGTCCCACTTCTAATGGTATGACACCAGTCTCAACACCTTGTCTGGGCTAAAGAACATTGAAACTAGACTATCGAAAATTGGCAACGGATAGCCTGGAGTGATGAATCCCGATTTAAACTTCATCACGCCGATAGGAGACTATGGCGCCAAACCCATGAAACCATGGATCCTGCATGTCAGGTCAGAACATACAAGCTAATTGTGGCTCAGTGATGGCCTGGGGTGTCTTCAGTTGGACGTATATGGGATCTTTAGTACATGTACCGACGACTCACAATGCATCACGGTACGTATAACTCATGGCTGACTTGCTTACACCCATTTATGTCCATCATGCATCCCAATGGAGATGGCGTCTACCAGCAAAACAACTGTTCATCTCATTGGTCCAGGTTGGCTACTGTATGGTTGCAGGAGCATTCTGGTGACTTTGAAATAATTAATTAGCCACCTTGAAGCCCAGATTTATATCCCATCGGGAATCTTTGAGATACCGTCGAGCAGAATGTTCGGAACATGTCCCATCAGAGATCACCTTGAGAGAATTGTGGACAGCTCTGGAGGATGCATGGGTTGCTATACCTATGGAACATTTACGCAAGCATGTGGAGCCCTTGTCGTACTACTAATACGTCGTCGTACTACTAATAATAATATTGCTATCTATGTAATTAAAAAAATTCATTTCTCTCTGAAAACAAAAAAAATTATATCCCCCCCCTCCTTCTGTAGACGTCGAAAAATAGTAACTATCAACCCTTGAGCATTATAGTCCTTCTCTATTACCTAAGTTTTAAATTTCTAGCGTACATTATTTGCAATTTTTTGTCCAATATTCAAAATTAAAACTCTTGAAAACTTCGGAAAATGTGAATGCGAATTTTAATGCTTAAATAGTGACTATCCGGCCCAAAGGATTTTTATCACATATCTCTAAAACCAAAAAAAAAACAAAAAAAACAAATAAAGTTTATTAACACTTTGACTGTCGTATGAATATGATTCATACTTAATTTGATCCTGGGGCCGCGTGAATCATCCGTCCTTCACATACAAATTTATAGTTCACGGCGCGTGCAGCACACGTGATTCACACTTTCAAAGTTTGCTTTTAAGCAACAAATATATAAACTTATATTGTATAGCAATTTAAGACCAATTTTAGTTGATTTAACAAAAAAAAGTCATTTGGCCCAGTCAGGACACGAAAAGATTTTAACATTGCGGCAGTCAACGTGTTAAACATGTATAAAGAACGATGGTGAAAGCGGGGACAAGAGTTAGCTTTTGGGAAAAAACATAAAATAGTTTATTTTGCTGAAAGAAAAAACTGTTGGCCTCTCATCTTCATTTGAAATTAATCGCCTTTCGGAAATAATTCACATTTTCGCCATTTTTAGCTAGTCAAAACAACATTTAAATTTATTAATGAATGGAATTGTCAGATTTAACTCTTACTTCTTGAATACAACAGCATTTCTGGATAAGATCTACTTATTTGTTTTGCACGTGTACTTCTAACACATGTCGTGAAACTGTGCTGATCCCACTAATCACATAATTAGAGCTTTTGGTTGGCGATGATAGTAGGATGAAAGTTTTCACTTACAAACATGTACCTGTATTTACCACAGTTGCTTTTATGATGGAATAACACTTTCCATCTACTGTGTCCATACTTTTATGTCTAGTTATGTAAATCTGTCTCACCACCTGTTTCGGTTAGCACTATATGTCCTCAACAGACATCGTTCCAAGCACTTGGCCATTAATGTCCAGGTGCAAATAACGTGCAAATAACATGCAAATGAGAAACCCTCATTATCTGTATCAAATGTGTTCTTTCTTTGCTTCTGTTGCTCTTCTGTTACGCGTTCGCAGCGTGATGTTACGCTCTAGTTGTTCTGTTGGAACATACGATGTTGCCTCTCTTTTCATTCTCCTCTCCCTGAGGGCTGTCGGGATGATTTTATCGCGCTTTGTCCAACATTAATTTTGTACTCGGTTTGCATAAAATAATGTTAGTTATTTCACCTTCATGGTTTCACTTGAATGCTAATTACGTCTGATGAAACAAGAGGTTTTGCACGCATTATGTTTCTTAAACGTTTTGTAGCGAAAGAGCTTTCAAATATGAACCATACGAGAACGGATAAAAAAACTTCTGATAATATGCTATTTGTGGTGAATCGTGACTTCTTTCAGTGGTAAAGGTAAACCAATTTGGATAAATACAACAATGATTCACAAATGGTGTAATGTAATCAGAATAATGACAATGTTGTCCTCTTCGGAATGGAAATGATGTTGACTCGGAGAAAAAAGTGGTTGGCGAGGACCACACAATATGGTCCTGTAGACATGGAAATCATGAAATAATAAGCTGAAAATAATTGATTTTGCCGTGTGATTCGAACCGACGTCCCCTGGAAACATGCTAGTTATGCTAACTGCTGCACAATCATCTGCTAAAGTTTTTTCTTCAGCTGGTGTGACTTATAAACTTCCACAAATTTATATTTGATTCGCACAGTGGCGCCATCTATCCGGGAAGTGGACAACTGTTTCATCAATTAAAGATGGAATTTAATATTTGTCCCTAACCCTCCTGACGTTAAATCAACGTGTGTTTGAATTCCAATCAAGGCAAAACCAATTTTTTCAGCTGATTATTTCATGGAAAGGACTTGTTTTAAAGTCGTTAAAATACTTTAGAATAGGCCTGGACCTAGGGGGGGGGGGGCAGAGGTATGTCCATCTTTGATAATGTTAATAAGATAATGGCGGAAAAAATATTCAACTTGTGCATATTTCGAGCATTTTCCAAGAAATTTTTAAAGCCTTTAAAATTAAGGGGAATATATTATACTGAAATGGAAATCAGTCTCTTGCCCCACTCCATTTTACATTTTCCGGCTTGATTGCGTTACTTGCCCCTCGCGGGATTTAATTTTTTCTAGATCTGGACATGCTTTAGAAATTCAGTATTTTATAACTGGAAGATTTATAATGAAAACTCAGGCATGAGTAATAAAAAATCGTAATAAAATGAAACTGAAAGTGTTCATAATTCTCAAATTTTTGAAACTCTTTGCCATATTAAAGAATTAAGCTTTTACTGTAAAACAAAAGTCTTGCGATTGCATTTCCAATCCTTGTCATTCTTATCCTGCTTAGCAAAGAAGGAAAGGAGTAATTGGAGAAAAGGTGAGGGGTACTGAGGGTTGGGTTATTTGTTCTATCTAGCAATCTGTAAACAAAGTTTATAATATATAATTATATGCACCCATATGCATATATATGCAATGATCCGTCTTTAAAACGCAGTAATCTTAGTGCTGATTCAATATAACGATGTAGGCCGAGATTCCTCACTGGGTTTTTAGCCTTCCAGCCATGTTGTATCAGGTGTGGTTGGGATAAGGATTGGCTCAGTCGATAGAATTCCAGATTCGTAATCTGATGTTCCCAGATTTGAGTCCTCACTGTGTCACTCTGCCTTAGGTATGTAAGGGAAAGCCAATGAGTTTGGAATGGGCTGATGTTCTGCGTATGAATGTTATTCCATGGTTCTGTGTGCAGGAGAGAAATATCAAGGGCATGATCGTTCTTTTAGCCAAATCTATCCATCTTTCTCCTAAAAGTCGTTCAGTGGGTCCCTTTCTTGAACCCAACTTTGTCACTCAGAGATAAAGCAATCCAACCTTGTATTAGATCAATACTTCAAAAGTTTTTTTTTTAGTTTGATAAGTTTCAATAAAATATTACGATTAATATTTTCTCCTTAGTTATATTTCTCACCGCTAAAAGATGGTAAAATTGGACAATCCCAAAATTATTTCTTTGAAAACGAGAGTTCTTTTTGAGTTGCTTTGTTTCTGAGCAGCACTTAGTTATACATAATAATAAATGGCCAGTCACAAAAAAAATTAAATGGCCAGTCATAAATGGCCAGCCACAAAAACGTCAAAAGTTCAGAGCTAGCAGGAGGAGAACCCTGACAGCTGTTAAAATATAGATGAAAAGTCCCTTCAAGACCACCCAGCGTGTTTTATTTTAGCGCACAGAATATGACTCTTGCACATGAGGACACGATGTAAAGTTTCAAGCGAAATCCTTAGTGTCCCCTTTCTCTTCTAGGGAAGAACGTGGATTAGCAGAGTAAATTTATACTGCAGGCATAACTCTGACTTGAACCTGGGAATAGCAGATTGCAATCCTGTGGCGCTCCCGATTGAACCAGTCCCCGCCCCTTTATATCTTAGACGAAGAGGTGTCTAGTTTCTGCATCCTTCTCAACTTCAGGTAAAAAATCATGTGTCCGAGGAGCGTTGAAAGAAAACTCCATGAACTAAATATCGAAAACATATATCGGAAATGAGACTGTCAGCCAAGTGACCATTATCCCTGAGGCAATATAAACTGCGCTTCCATTGATCAAGAAACATTCGGAGAGACTTTTACGACCGCAGGAAAAAGAAATACGTCGGCCAACAGAGCCCCAAAGAGAAAATCTTTCGACGCCTATTGTAAAGGCAGGACTAGTGAGAGTCTTCTTTCCGTTAGCTGATTTTCGCTCCTGGATGCTGGAGAGTTGACAATATGTTTCAGACTGTGAAGCAATACTTTTATTACCTGACAGGGGCAGAGAGTTCTGATATCTGATTAATCTGGAAAAGGTGATAGAAAGCTTTACATTATCCTTTTGAGAACCTGTTAAGTTACAATATACAACAATATACAAGTAAGTTACACTACGTTTTCAGATTTTTTTTTAAACACAGGAAGAGATGCCTACGGATTTGCAATGTTTGCAAAGTGTAGGCAATCTTTAGTATAGAGGAATGGACTGGAATTTGTTGCCATCGATGGCAATCGTAGTGTCATTACAGCAGCCACCACATTTGCAACTTTTTAACAGATTTCTCGTTTGAAGCCAAATAAAGCAGTCAGATATCGATGATATTCAGGAGACTCTGCCTTAAACTAAGTGGTCATTCATGGTATTCAGTCTACGTGAGAGCCTGAATGACACGTTTTGGCTAATAACAATCTTGACTAATTAATTAATCTTGTACGATATTCAAACCTATTGTCAAAACAAAAATCAGTGTTGGTAAGATATGATTCGAAAAAATAATATTTATATTTCCTGATAAATATACATATTCGAATCTTGCTTTTAACACATTGATTAACAAAATGTGCAATCTTAGAGAGGGAAAAAAGAACTAGCCCTTTGACATTTGTCTGGAGACCTAGTCATTCATTAAGCAATTCAAGTCTCCTAGTACATTTCATACACTTGGTAGTTTATTGATTATTTGGTAATACAGCTAAAAATTCTGCTGTCCAAAACGGCTGGAAAATTGAGTCAATAGTTTGTCTGAGATTCCCGACTACTATAAGTTTGCAAAATATGTCTTACTAAAATGTCATACTAACCAAAACATGAGTTATACCTAAAACAGATACTTAGTATGATGCAAAACCTTGAGGAAGCCTTATCTCTGCTTACATACAAAGTACACTGACTCCATTATTGCTGTTCCTGATTCTTAAGTAGCAGCACTACAGAAAAGTTTATCCCTATTTTTCCCCGATGACGTCATCGACCACTCCCCTATATGAATATTCATAATCTCCCGTTGCTAATATGCACTCTCATTATCAAAAAACTCGCCTTTCTAAAAAATTCTTATTAATTTATTAATCCCATGTATAAAATTATTAATATAATAAATAAATCATTTTTATTTAAATTAAGGGTTTATGAATATTAATAAGCTAGTTGACAAAGAGGAGTAATAAAAACAATAAAAAATTTTCAAGAGAAGTGAGGTTTTTTTTTTGTTGTTGTTTCCTGAAGGGGGCTTGGCTCGTGACGCAATACTCTATTTCTACTTTACACCCGAATATTAATTTCTCACTTACCTCTTAAAAGAAAAATATTTCTCCAAGGTTGCCTATCTTTGACCAATATGTTGGCTTCAAAAATAGCAGTTTCGTTCTGTGATATAAAGTATTACAATTCGTATTTTCTGAATTTAAAAAAAAAATAATTTACACCGTTAGATATCGGTATATACGCAAAAATGCCAAAATTTATTATCTTTGTTAATGATCATCCCATATTCACCAGTGAACATTGTGCTTGTTTCCTTTTTCCGAATAGCTAGATGGCACAAGAAAGGCACTTAAGGAATGGATTTAAAACATAAAAGTGAAATCTTAAATAAGATTCAATTTCGAACTGTAAAATATATTATTATACGAATAGGCATGTAGCGACACTATAAAGTAACTTTGGCATTATTGTTCTTTGGAGATCCACGGTTCGCCACAGAGCGATTAATCTTATGTTGATGTTTTGAAGTAAAATACTTGTTTATTTCCTCTCGGTTCTTCCGAAGGCGTTTTCCCGCTCTCATATGTACAATAATATATAATATTATTATTTCTCGTGTTAGCAGAGTATAAATTTTCAATTCTAATTATTATTTTAACATTCATTTTCTTCTATTTTCATATAATTCCCTATTTTAAATGAATCATTTGTATAGAAATTGATAAATGCACTTGAATAAACATTATAATTATTATTTTTTTGAAAAATTGGCAAAAACGTGTACAGTCGCTCAAAAAAGTATCCGAACACTACGGTTGATTACAAAATTCAGAAAAAAATATCTGGCAACGTTTTTTTAGAAATTAGTGATCTGGCAACCTTCGTGTCACGTGACACGAAGGTTGCCAGATCACTAATTTCGTGACACGAAGGTTGCCAGATCACTAATTTCTAAAAAAACGTTGCCAGATATTTTTTTCTGAATTTTGTAATCAACCGTAGTGTTCGGATACTTTTTTGAGCGACAGTACATATGATAGGAAACTTAAAATATTTATTCGCCTTCCATATATAAAGAAAAAAAAACTCAAGTTAAGCCGCCCTGAATTTCCTAACACCTGAAAAAGATTGTTGGTGGAGGCATTTAGTGTATATGATGAGTACTATATTAAGAAAAGTCCTCAATTTTAGTCGTAATTTTTCCAATTTTTGACTCCCCCTCATTAAGAAAACCCCTTATCAAAAGTTCAGCCCCCTTTATTTATACGCATCCCCTCATTAAAAACCCCTTATCAAAAGTTCCCTCCCCCTTTATTAAACTCCTCCACACCGATCACAACCTCTTGTCCATTTACTTCTACCCACATCTGAAATTTTCCAAGTCCAACTAAACTTTTTTGGTGGCAACCTGCTCTCAGAACGGCTGATGCAATCCTCAAAAATAATTACAAGGTCCCATATTTTGCGAATTCGACCTTCACTAGAACACTAGAACAAGGACTATCCCGCAGTAACTATTAAAAAAAATGTCCCGCAGAAAATGAAAAAATCCTATTGGGTAAAAATAAAAAGAAGTAATAAAAAATAATAAAAGGAAAACGGTGAAAAAAATATGATTTAAAAACAAATTATTCTTAATTATGAAAAATATTGAGGGCTAATATGGTCTAGTGACCTGTATGGGCGACATAAAAGACCCTCTTTAAAACATGCAACAAGCGTTCGGAGCCTCATCCCAGAATACGTTTTACTGATGGATGGTTTTACAATCTGAAAACTCCTGCGAAATTAAAAAAATATTATTCCAAACGGGGAATTACAAGGGGACCAGGTTTTATTGAAGGATGAATCTTGGATCACCCCCTGCGCTGTCGACCCCCCTTTGCTTCCATATCAGATGCGATGTCTTACAACATGAAAACCCACTGGCACTCTTGATCGTAGTTTTCAGACTCGAAATTTTTCCAAGTCCAGGGACTTATGACAGCCCCTATGACTAAACCCATATTGTCTACCTGATTTCAATCTCCTTTCGTTTCAGGCCATCACAGGATATGGAAACAATGGTTTCCATCCTCTTATCAAAATATCGCAGGTCAGCTATTGTTTACCCAGCTATTGTTTACCCGATAGGTCAGCTATTTGTTTACCCCATCGGAAGAATTTCCCTTCGAGCCCCTAAACCTTCAAGAGTTTAGCTTCTCTTATTTAGTCTCCATCGGGTTGAACGATGTTGCCATCAGATATCTGTGTTTCTGCACTTTCCACGTCAGAACTAGTTTTGGAAAGTGGTTTTACATTAAATCTGCCATGTCTCAATTAATTACTCTCTGTAAGTATATCCGTTACGCGACATGGTTTTATTCCTAATACTTATTGCTGCTGTATCCTCAGTACACGATGCAAGCTCTTTCCTAGGAAGTAACGCTATGCAGTAAGATAACGATTTCTTCCTCCAAAGAAAAATCAGCTATGGTTGTAATCATTTTTTAAAAATCTACAGTTCTGATGAATGATCATCTGATGAATGATGATCAAATGATGATCTGATGAATGCTTACGTTACGTTTTCTTTTAATGTGAGAATGCTGGCAGGGTGCTTTTCTTTCGCTTTCCTATCGCTTCTCCTTTTCAATCTTACTTCTGCAATATTGATTGTCTTGATGAGTGTTTGAAGTGTCAAATCACCTTTGAAAAACTTGGCGCTTTATGCGTTAGGTCCGTAAAACGGTTGAAACGCAAAGTATTGTCTAACAGATCGGTTCTGGGAGCCCTCAGAATCGAGAAGCATTCAGTACATACTAATGGAATTTACTGGAGTAATGCTACTTTCTACAGGTAGTGTTCTTTCATATTTCCAAACAAGTGTAACACCATAACATTATCAAAAAACGTGTGCTTGCAGCGAAAAATAACCACCTTCGCCCTTATAAAACATAGTACCACTTTATCTGAGAATTCCACACTAGTGTAGAAATATATATTCTCATGCAGGAAAAATAACTAAACCGATTCTTAGACATGAAATGCGTGTGTTAGATTTCCTTGTGTAGTGTATTATTACACGAATACATATCATTGTCGAAAAAACGTGTGCTTGCAGCTAAAAACAACAACCTTCATCCTTATACATGCAGTTTACTTATGCGCTTATTGAAACGTAGTAGGGAACTGTAGAAATACATACAGAACCCTGAGTTGTGTTGTTTTGGGTTGTTTTACCTCTGAGCGGCACTTTTTTGCACACCATGGGCTAAATGGCCAGGTCACATGGACCCCGAAGGCTCAGAGAAGGTTGGGGGAGGGGACCCACTGGAACAGCTGTTGGGAGACAGATGGTAGCCTCCCGTCAAGGCCATCCAGCATGTTCTTTAACGTGCACAGGGTATGGCTCTCACACACACGGGGCCACGGCTTAACGTCCCATCCGACGGACGGCGGCCTTTCCAAGCCCATCGGTGTCCCCTACTGACCGTGGGCAGGGCGGGGAATTTTGCGGAGATAAATCTCAACGCTGACCCAGCTGGGACTCGAACCTGGGAACTACAGATTACGAGCCTGGCGCGCTACCGACTGAGCCACCACCGCCCCACAGAACCCTGAAAAGAGCATGAAGGCGAATCTGAAAATGTAGACATCCTTAGTACAAATCTCTACTGATTGCATATAAGAATCTCAGTGAGTTCGAAATCAGTGTATCTTTAAATATGGCTTTATGCAGCTATTTGTCATAGCGGTTACAGAATCCTTTCATACGATATAGGTACTCAGTAGAAAAAAACAACACTCATGTCCTACCATGGATCTGTAGGTTTCTTAGATCAGAAGCTGAGCATGCTAACCTACTGTCTATAATATAAATTTTTAATCTGTTGGTTATCATAACTTATAGCTGTATCATGGGTAAAGTACTGTCCATTTGAGGCTATTGTGAGATTTTCAAAGTAAAGAATTAACAGATATATGGGAAAAAAATAATCTGACTCAGACGATGCTTGCGATTTACCTACTTTGGTCGTTTGGTTTATTAGAAAGTGAATATACACATAGGGAAGAATCAGTGATTGTGTTCTTTCAAGCAAGTTACTTTAATTATCTTGCGAGATGTATGAGGAAATGCAAAGAATAGATATTGAGAAACATGCATCTGAAAATTAAGCTATATAATGAGTTTATCTCTAAGATTGTATGAGAGTGAAATGAAGCAAACCAAAGTGTTCTGAAACACACAGGCTAAGAGGAGCATGTCGGTGTACAAGTCGTGATATTGGTCTAGGGTTTTTTATGTCGAATGAGTTTCATTGCATGGATATAATCTTCTTCCCCCTAACACTTCTCTGAGGACCCGCTCATAATGCATATAATCTCAATTTTAAGCTCCCAAATAAGATCCCAGTTATATTTCATAACCTAAAGGACAGCCATCTGCAAGGAATCGGTATGATCAAAAATAAGAAGATTAATTGCATTCCCAATAATATGGAAAAATACACAGCATTCTCGCTCGTATTTGAATTTCATACACAGCATTCTCCCTCGTGTTTGAATTTCATAGATTCTTATCAATATTTAAGTGTATCTCTTGAGACGGCAAAAGAATTCCTTATTTTGAATTGCTGCATTTCTGCAGGAAACAGATAATTATTTCACTTTGTCAATAGAGATGAAGAAGATAAAGCACAGAGAAGTTCTCACAAGTAAAGGATTTAGATATGCTTCGGCTTATCTGTTTTCTCGTCCTTAGGTCAGGTCGGTGTGTGAGTGGTCCCGTGACCTTGGAGTTATCACTGATTTCCTGTTCCTGCATGCTTGTCTCCAGGCCATTTCAGCAGATGATGTGTTAATGATAGCAAGAGGTTTCAGAACTTTTTAACAGAGGCGATGTTGAGAAGTAGGACATTGTATGGAATTTTCCTATTTTTAGAAGGCTATGGCTGGACTTGGGATGTTTCACGCTCTTAGTTTGCAAAGGTATTGATTTTTGATCTGCATAGTAGGTTAGTGTATTTGTTAAAACTAATGTTCCCTACTCCATTAACTCATGTTGGAAGTAAAGTATTTTGCGCAAGCAGAAGCAGAAACGTATGAATTCTACTTTCAGCATGGCTTACTTTCTCTAGCATTCTGCTTCGTTTCTTTACAGAATTTAAACTATGAAAACAACTGACCTTGTAAAGCGTAATGAACGAACTGACACCACAATGCGAATTTCATCAGTGTGATGAATCACACGTTCGCTGGTAAACAGAGGAAGAGACGAATTTTAAAAACTGTGAGAGCGTTTAGAACTGTAGATTTTTAAGAAGTGATTACAACCATTGCTGATTTTTCTTTGGAGGAAGAAATCGTTATCTTACTGCATAGCGATACTTCCTAGGAAAGAGCTTGCATCATGTACTGAGGATACAGCAGCAATAAGTATTAGGAATAAAACCATGTCGCGTAACGGATATACTTACAGAGAGTAATTAATTGAGACATGGCAGATTTAGTGTAAAACCACTTTCCGAAACAAGTTCTGACGTGGAAAGTGCAGAAACACAGATATCTGATGGCAACATCGTTCAACCCGATGGAGACTAAATAAGAGAAGCTAAACTCTTGGAGGTTTAGGGGCTCGAAGGGATATTCTTCCGATGGGGTAAACAAATAGCTGACCTATCAGGTCAACAATAGCTGGGGCAAACAAATAGCTGACCTATCGGGTAAACAATAGCTGGGGTAAACAATAGCTTACCTGGGATATTTTGATAAGAGGATGGAAACCATTGTTTCCATATCCTGTGATGGCCTGAAACGAAAGGAGATTGAAATCAGGTAGACAATATGGGTTTAGTCATAGGGGCTGTCATAAGTCCCTGGACTTGGAAAAATTTCGAGTCTGAAAACTACGATCAAGAGTGCCAGTGGGTTTTCATGTTGTAAGACATCGCATCTGATATGGAAGCAAAGGGGGGGGGGGGGGGGGGGGGTCGACAGCGCAGGGGGTGATCCAAGATTCATCCTTCAATAAAACGTGGTCCCCTTGTAATTCCCCGTTTGGAATAATATTTTTTTAATTTCGCAGAAGTTTTCAGATTGTAAAACCATCCATCAGTAAAACGCATTCTGGGATGAGGCTCCGAAGGCTTGTTGCATGTTTTAAAGAGGGTCTTTTATGTCGCCATACAGGTTACTAGACCATATTAGCCCTCAATATTTTTCATAATTAAGAATAATTTGTTTTTAAATTAGATTTTTTTCACCGTTTTAATTTTTTTATTTTTTTTATTACTTCTTTTTATTTTTACCCAATAGGATTTTTTCATTTTCTGTGGGACATTATTTTTTTAATAGTTACTGCGGGATAGTCCTTGTTCTAGTGAAGGTCGAATTCGCAAAATATGGGACCTTGTATATTATTTTTGAGGATTGCATCAGCCGTTCTGAGAGCAGGTTGCCACCAAAAAAGTTTAGTTGGACTTGGAAAATTTCAGATGTGGGTAGAAGTAAATGGACAAGAGGTTGTGATTGGTGTGGAGGAGTTTAATAAAGGGGGAGGGAACTTTTGATAAGGGGTTTTTAATGGGGGGGTTCTTATAAATAAAGGGGGCTGAACTTTTGATAAGGGGTTTTCTTAATGAGGGGGAGTCAAAAATTGGAAAAATTACGACTAAAATTGAGGACTTTTCTTATTATAGTACTCATCATATACACTAGATGCCTCCACCAACAATTTTTTCAGATGTTAGGAAATTTAGGGGGCTTAAAAAATACAGGAGGATCAACCAGTGGTCTTAAAAATACAGGTGAATCACCCAGGGGGTCTTGAAAATACAGGTAAGGTTTTTAATAAAGGGGGACCGAACTTTTGATAAAGGGTTTTTTAATGAGGAGGAGTCAAAAATTGGAAAAATTACGACTGAAATTGAGGGCTTTTCTAAAAATAGTACTCCTCATATACACCAGATGGCGCCATGGGTTTTTAATAAAGGGGAAGGAATATTTAATAAAGGGTTTTTTTAATAAATGGGGGATTAATTAATTTTTAATTATTAATTATGAATTATTAATCATGATTATTAATTTAAGGGGGTGGTCGATTACGTAAGTGGGCGTGACCGGAAGGGGCGTGGTCGGTGACGCCATGGGGTCAGAGTCCAATCTACCCTATAATGCGGCTCCACTACTAACAAGAAATTCATCGACATAAGTTAAAGCAGGTTGCATTTGAAGATGTATTTCAGAAGAGCAGCGTTCTCTTACCTTGAGAAAATTACCTTCGTAAAGATGAAGAAGGAAAAGAATAAAGCCAAGCTAAATGAGAATTTAATATCTTGGGGCCTTAGCGGTTTCTGCAATAAATCCACCGTTCGCCACAGAGTGATTAATCTTATGTTGATGTTTTGAAGTAAAATACTTGTTTATTTTCTCTCGGTACTTCCGAAGGCGTTTCCCGCTCTCATAGTTCGCATCAATGGCCATTCATTGAATGATGCATTATCACTAAGGTATCATTATCACTAAGGTACTGTGAGTATACTTTCGCAGGTGAGAAAGGAGGAAGTTTTATGATATTCGATATTCCTTTCCCTTTCTTTGTTTTCTGTTTCAGTACTGTGGAATAACAAAGCAGAGATATAATTTATGTCGGAACTTAAAATGTTTCGAGTCAAGAAAGCAAAAGGAGAACTCGTATACAGCGTGAAAAGTGCCTTAGGATGCATGAAACGTCGGTGTGGTAATTGAAATCCACAGCAAGTACTGTGGTCACGAATGATTTATTAACCATTAGTGAGGTTTTTCTTTTCAATGTTGCAGATTTAAATATTTTAAATATTTTTTTTCTTTACGTTTAGGAAGAGGGTAGAGCCATGGTCAGGTTCAAATCGGTTATATTTCAAATAACCAGAATTATTTCACTATATATGCTAAATGCTAAATGAAAACGGTTCTAAGGAGTAAGGTAATTTATGGGAAGAGACTATTTGTAGAAAATGAGAGCATTTCTTCAGAGAACACATTCTCTTCTTTGAAGTAGGAGGGAATATTTATCTGGATACTATGCAACTCAAGTTAAAAAAAAATGCATTTAATTATTAAAACAAAAGTGCAGGCAGCTTTTGTAAAATATTATCTCAGTATAATATATATTAATAAAACATGCATCATAAATATGCAAATTAGATTATGTTATTTTTCCCACTAAAATATAATATCTATCGCTATTTATTTTAGTAATGAAAATGCAAAGCCTTTAGTATGGATTAAGCACAATTTCTTCGAAGAGGGACGGGGGTCAGTTATTTCATTGGCTAAGCGTTTAAAAATGATGACGTGGTGTCTGTCTGAGCGATGTACTTCGATATCATCTATACGTTTTCGTAAAAATATTGCATAAGTCGAACCTTACCAGTCTTGAATTCATACACCTGTTCCTTACATGTATATAAGGGGCGGGGGTTGTCTTAATTGTTAGTGCTGCAGTCTTGAAGGCTGAAGTTCCCAGGTTGAAGTCCCAAGTGGGCCAGATTTTTCAATTTTCTCCTCTAACCCCTGTCCTACCCCCGGTGTAACGAGTCCCGAGAACGAGTTCGTTCCACCCTCGGTGAAAGGAGACACGTTGGGCTAGGACCGACAGACTAACCTCCGTCCGTCGGATGGGACATAAAGCCGTAGTTACGTGTGCAGCAGAGCCATACCTTGAGCACGTTAAATAACACGCTGGATGACTTTGAAGGGAGGCTTTAGCAAGTCACTGAAGACTTGCTAAAGTGAAATATATCATTCTGGAAATAATTGATCCAGAAACTTTCTGACTTTTCAGCCTCAGTGAGGTAGTGCACCATCTTTATTAAAATTACTTCGGACTTCATTAATTTTACTAAGCTGAAGCTACGTATCTATGTAACAAATGAAACTAAAAGTGTGACTTCTGATACATTGCAGCGAATATGTCTAGATGAACTTGGAGAGGCCGTCGTCCTTCGGATGAGACGTTAAGCTCCATCAGAAGTGCGATAGAATGCCTTCTATCTATCAAGCTCTTTAGCTGACCCCCTTCTTTAACTATCTGTGATCTCTTGGATTTTGTGACCTGGTCATTTATCTTCCTGTGTGCAAAAATAGTACTGCTCAGTGGTCAAGCAACTTAACTGTATGCGTTGATAATAGTAAATGATTCTTGTATCTCCATTTCCATTAAGTTCAATATTTTTTTCTTTTTAGTTTCTCTACGAACTCTCACAGATTTCACTGTTAAAAGCTCATTTGTTAACTTTTAATTTAGTTTCAAAATCTTAACTTTTTGGACACCCTGACATAAGACAAATCGAAATAAAGAAAATAATATGTTAATAGTCAAAATATAGAACTGATAGTATAATATCAAGTAGTCTTTCAAATATGGAAAATCGTTTAATTATGGGGAGTCCGAAGTGCCTATCCTCCCTTGGAAGGGTCTGCTTTACTACTTACTCTTTAGTCTCATTTGAGTCATCTCTAGATCCTACATTAATACCGAATGCTGCCTTGCACATATGACCATAGTTTAACACTTCATACAACGGATGGCTGAATTTATAAGTCCATCAGTGTCACCTTTCTAATTATGGGCTAGGAAACATAGCTATCCATCGATTGGAATATTAAATCTGGTTTCGTGCGACGAAACGTCTTGACGACCACAACAACAAAACTCCTTCAAACCGGTGTTGGAGGAGTAGGAAGCTTCTTCCCATTTCTAAATTCGATGCAGTTAGTTAAAGCACGCATTTACTATGACAACTAAGGGAATATTAATTCTGACAATCACTACCTAGAGCTTCTAGACAATATATATATATGGAAGTTGTGACTTCAAACCCTGTAAGATTTCTCTCTTTGATTTACTAGACCAGCTCACATCACCTTCCGTTTCTTATAATAGTTTCGTTGTACGTATCATGCACTATTTACATTGCAAAAATTCTTTTTAAGTAACTGTAATTAAGCAATCATCGAGTGTTCTTATTAGTCCTGACTGCTGTGGTCTTAGGGATTTATGTGTAGGGTCAAAATTCGAAAATAGTCAATGAAGTAAAATGAATTAATTAATAACTAACATTGTTCAAGGACAATGCAGCCTTACTTAATCATTAGAGAAAACAAAAAGAAAAAAAAAAGACTATCGCATGAAATTTTAATAGGAAAAGGAAACCAGATATATTATACTTTCGATATTGCATTTTGAATATTATTCTAACGGTAATTAATACAAAACTAAAGCAGCGTAACCCATATCCACGAGTTTCTCTAGGGATTATAAAGCTCAACTCCGAAAGATTATCAATAAACATGAATATTAAAATACATCCTACCTCAGGCTTTCTTTCAAAAGTTTTTTTTCTTTCCCACTCTTCATTATCACTTTCTTCCTACAGTTGCTATATCGGTGTTCATCGTCTTTCATTGATCGGCGAGTTTAATCTTGTCTAGGGTACTTTCCAGTTCCGAGCAATAGAGTTCTATATTAAGTAGCTTCTTCTGGTAAAGCAGTCTGATCAGTAAACGCCATCGCTGGAGGGCTATACTTCAATGTTATTAGGATAGTTCCGAAGGAAGATGCCGGAGGGGAGCATTCAATCTCTGAACGAAGCGATGAGCTCTCTAACGCTACTCTCTCTGTTCACGGTAACGGCATGCATTTTCTTAAACATCCTAGGGCTACAAATCTTTCAACGGTTGTGTTTAGTTGCAGAGGAGCCGGTGTGTAACTTAATAGACGGCAGACGGATTGGGGGGAAGGGGTAAGATGCAATCCCTTCAGAAATCACACATTCGATATCACATGACCATAAAGAGGGAAATGAGGTTTGTGTCTTCTCAGCTTTCTGTACCGCTAATATTTATGCGATAAAGTAGTTTTAATTTACTCGCGAATGAGCTCACGGTAACATTTGATATGCTCTCGCCAAAGTGCCAAAGTCGATCGGAAAGAGTTGGATTTCTCCTTCTGTGTCTTGAAAGGTAAACGAAGCTTTCTCGAATTGAGTCACGGCCAATCACAAAGCAGGTGAATCAGATGTGACAGGCAGAACTCGCTTCTAAAGAGACATCTCTGTGGTCTCTATGGACGGCGCTTTGTGGGTATTGATTCGTCAAGGTCTGAGAAGTCTGTTGACTAGCAATTTATAACTCATAATGCAAAGTGAAGCAATGCACAGATCAAAGAACTTAACGGTTTTTTTAGATATGTAGTCAGTTAATGCAAATCTACCAGAGTTTATTCTCAAAACGCAGAAGGGAAAGGTAGGCGATGCGATTTACGCATAAACGCTAGAAAAAAAGGTAACTCTTTAAAAAAAGACTATATCATATTTATATATATTCCTATTATATATATATATCACATTACCGGAAGTTTTTAAAAGAAATGTATTTTTTTTAGTTTTAACTTTTTTCATTTTACAAAATTGAGTTTCAATGGACTTCTTGTATTCCAATATTTCCCAAAGAATTTAAATACTCCCCTCTGTCTGTCTCAAAATTTGAACAGTTCAATAAATCGTTTTTGATTTCTTTTGAATTGCAGTGATCACACAAATTGTTATCAACTTTATTCATTTTAAAACGTTTGTCCTTTAAATTACAATCTCTAGTTTTTATTCTGTTTATTTTAACAATGTCCTTTTTTAGAAAGGTGAAAATGACTGAAATTGGTATTTTTGGGATTAAAGAAATCTATGGTTGAAATTAAAGAAAATGTGGATGTTGAAATATCTTTGTAGCATTTCCTTTTGGTAGCCTTTAATTTTATTTCTAAATGTTCTTGATGAAATCGAGAAATTTAGTTTAATTTCTAGATTTTCTCAATTGGAATGTATGTATAATACAATATATACGTTTCTCGTATTTTCTTATACTTTTGTGTGAAATGAACTGTTTTTTCAATAAATTGATCTGATTGAAAAGCTTAATTTATGTTTTGAACTTTTTCTGATTGAATGTAAAAATGAATTAATAATGCAATATAATTAAATTTAATCGTACCTTGTGTCCTATAGAAAATATTTTTACTGAGCAAGCTATTCAGTAATAAAAATGTCAAATTATGGACAGTAAGTGGAAGAAAAAATTCTTTTGTATTGTTTATATTCACTTATTATACTTATTATTTTACAAGTTATCAATCAATTTTAAAGAAGGAACAATACATATGTGTAAGTATCATACCGTACACTCTTTTATCAAAATATTAAAGAATTTGCATGATATTTCAATGACAATCTAAGTTCGAACTTTACGTAACTTCTAAAATATGCATTCAATGGAAAAATGCGAGGAAGATAAATCAAAGATCCTAATCAAATGTATTTAAATTTCGATTTTCAACAATATTCGTTCAGTAAAGACTTATGGAAGATGGAATGTTTAACAATTAAATATCTTATTTTATAAAAATCATTCCTAGTTGTCTAATATAGAAATAATCATTTTGCAAAATTTTTAAATGTGTATTTGTGTTATTAAATATTTTGAAACAATATTTGTTATTTAAATTTTAATTAGTTTCTGAAATAAATTCTTAAGATATAAATTCTTACGACATTAGTGTTGTGAAATATTACAGCTGAGGAATAGCGATTGCTGCCGGAATTTATAAGAATCTATGGAGAGTGTGGAGAAATAGGCGTATACACCTAAAGACTAAAATTAGACTGTATAATAGTTTGGTTCTTTCTAGGGTTAGTTATGGCAGAGAATATTGGACACTTTGTAAACAAGATAACAGAAAACTACATGCTTTTGATTCTATATGCTTGCGCAGCATCTTGGGCATTTGGTGGTTCAACTTTGTAACTAATGATGAGGTTAGGCAAAGGAGTCGGCAACCTCCTTTAAACATAAGCAGCATATTGTGCAGAGAGACCCCGTTGGTTTGGCCATGTTGCCCGTATGAATAATTATAGATTGGCGAATAGGGTTATGAACAGTGTGCCTAAAGACCTTAGAAAGAGGGGGAGACCTAGGTTGGCAGACAATGTCAAACAGGACCTTGTTAGAATTGGTGTGCAGTGGCCGAATGCAGCAGATGTAGTCCAGGACAGACATGCTTGGAGAACTAAATTGCACGGTCTGGTTGGACCTCCGTAACCCATGGCTGCTTGAGGATGATTGATGATAATGATGACGATGACGATAACTCTTTAAATATTGAAAATTGGAAATTAATTTGCTTCAAATTTAAATGTTTAAAATTAGAAAGACCTCGGTGTCGGAGAGAATACTAAGCCGTTCAACGTGTACGGGAGAGCCATACCCCGTGCATGTTAAAGAACACACTGAATATATAATGGATATAAAAAAAATGTATCTTGACGGGCGGCTTCCATCTGTCTCCCAAGAGCTGTTCAGTGGATCCCTTCCCCTAACCTTCTCTGAAAAGTAGGGGTTGTTATGACGTGACCATTTAGTTAATTGTGTGCTAAAAAGCCCTGTTCAGAGGTTAAACAACCCAAATTATGTTCTCTTAATTGTGGAAAGCCGGTACATGAGGTCTAAAAATTGCAAAACTATTTTATGGGAAAGAAACCGTTAATTTCCGCCATTTGGACTCACGATAGAAAGGTGCGTAAAACATGGCAAGAAATTTGGGTTTATACATAGATATTATTATTATTTACATTCCTCTTCATTCTGAAAAAAATCCGACACAAAACCAGCAAGATTCACTCCTTGGCAATAAAACGTTTTATTGCAGAAAGATTTTCGAAGCAGGCGACAAATTTGAAGTAATGCCGATTTCTGAATCAGAGTAAAAAGTGATAAGAAAAACCGTAATTGCGTCAGTTCTTTGAAGGCGATTTTGGAATGACTTCTGCTGTTAAGAGTTACGATAGGAATAAATTTTACTGCATCTTGTTTCCGGAGAAGTATAACTACAAATCTTAGATTTTGCTATTTGGCATTTTCTCCTGCCTCTTTTGGAAAATTCGCTTAGCCTTTTTTTTTTAATTCGCTTTCTTCTAAGCGAATTTTCCAAAAGAGGCAGGAGAAGATGCGAAATACTTTTTCAAAAAGAGACTTTTCCAAAATTTTGATGTCTTTAACTCTTTCCGCTCCACACGCGAAATTTATCTCCATCATTTGAACTCTCATTTGGATCTACTGTCGAATCCACTCGTCAAGAATTATTTTTCTTCACATGCGTGTGGTTTCAAATTTATTTCGTTAAAGTTTTCGGGATTTACTTTTTAACTTAATTCCTTTTAATCTAATTATAAAACCAAAACCAGTAAACTCGTAATCTGCAGTTCCCAGGTTCGAGTCCCACCTGGACCTGTACTCGATGAGAAAAGGGACCGTATGGGCATGGAATAGCATGTGTCCGTCTGATGTAACGTTAAGACATGTCCGTGTGCAGGAGAGCCATAACTTATGCACGAAAAAGAATACTCTGTATGTCCATGACGGGAGGCTTATTTCTATCGATTAAATTCTGTTCAGTAGGCTCACTTGTCTCAATCTTTTTTGTGTCCTTGGGGCCTTTTGTGATATGATCATTTAGCTCATTATATACAGAAAAGTTCCACTCAGAGCTAAAACAACCCAACCTTCCAAAAAAGTTTTTTTTTCCATAAAACATAGCGAGTATTTGTTTCAACATCTATTCTGATATTTTCGTAATCTTTTTTTAGCAAATAACCCCCCAAAACGAGCTATTATTTTACCCTATCTTCTAGACATTGAACACTTTTGTTTCCAAAGAAAAATGAAAACGTATTTTTTGTGGGTGAGATAAGTACTAATAAAATATTCATCTTCGCGTTTTTTCGAATCTTCCAGTAGTCTGAACATCCAACTTTAGAGTGGGCTAACTTTAGCCCAAAATTTTGAACTAATGTTCTGTATATAGCGCCTTTTTTTCATTACCTGTTGACGAAAAATAAATAGTCTTACGCACAGAATTTCTTCTGATGAAGATGTATTTCTTGGTTTTGAATAAAGGTAAATACTTTCCAGTTATTTGGATTTTTATAGTCTTTATTTTGTTCATAAATCTTTTTATTTTCTTAGCTTTCGTCAGTTAAATGAGTACTCGAGTCTACTTTAACACAGAGATCTTATATCAAACCAAAGTTCCTTTAGAGTAGTATTAGTAGCATTTATTTCCACTCATAATCTATATACATATATATATCACAAAAATTCATACATGTAACAATACAAATAGTGGAAACACAAATACACAAAACCAACAAAAATAGAGCAAGAAAATAAAAAAAACACACATAATTTTAGTTATTACGCGCCGAAACCAAGGGGCTAAACTTCCTGTCCAGGTTCCGGTTTAATTACCAGCATCATATTAAAACTCCAGGCGACCAATAGTGGAAATAACAATTAATTCTGAATATAACTTGATACATCAATAATAAAAGAAAAGGGTACATTAGTATTCATTAATTATAAATAAAAGGTTTACACGATTGACCTTAAAGTAGGATTTATAACAGTCAAAATATGTGGATGCAATTTCTTTTTGAAGACAGTCAAATTATTTTCATCTGTCATATCCAGTGGTAAAGAATTGTAAAATTTTGGTGCCAAATAAACGAAGTACCTCTGGTGAACATTCTTCTTTGCCAACGGTATTTCAAACATTACTCCTTTCATTCCTAAATTGCATTTAATGCGTTTTCTCCCTATGCATTGTTTATTTTCTTGTAAAAACGATAAAATTTTGTATATATAAATATTTCTAATATGATAAAAATGAAATAAAGTTAGAAAATTAGAAAAATTAACATTGAACACTAACTTAAATATTTTTTATGTACCATAAACTACCACCTTTTTTAATTTCCGTAAACGAACTTATTTCTCTATTCACTTTTACCGCCTGACTTCTTGCTAAAAGGTATGTTTTAAACCAATTATAAATATGTCCTCTTATACCACTGGCAGAGAGTTTTTTTAACAGTATTTCCTGATCAACTGTATCGAAAGCATTTTGTAGATCCAGAAACAGTGTCAATGTTTTTTTACCCGCATCAGTGCTTTTGTAAATACCTTCCGTTAGTTTCAGAATACATTGTTCAGGGTTTTTAACCTCCCTAAAAAACTATGCTGATTTTAAAAAATTCACAATTTTTTTAACAGTTTTTGTTTATTTTAGTAAACACTGACAACAATGAGATTGGACCATTAGATATCATTTAGATAATCAATTCGTTAAAGTTTTGCCTCAAACTTCTGATATTAAAATGAATTACAGACACATTTGGGAATTCATTCAAATTACGATTCTCATGTTCACAAAAATCCGATAGAGTTGTTAATTTAATATTATAAAGCTCATCCTTTATAAAAGTACCTACACTTTCTATGTCCATTGTGAAACAATATAAAAAAAATCAGTTGTAGAGACTTTGGGACAATTAATAAAACCCATTTGACTAAACACAGATTTATTTTTTACCACTATCCAAATCAGAAAAATATTAAATTTATTAACAGGGTTAATCATACCAACTCACTAGATGGCGACACTCGTCCAATATAAACTTGTCTATCATGGGAAATAGCTATCTCCAAATAATTCTTTTTTGCAAATTTCATAATCACAATTTATTTTCATATCAATAATCATCATTTCAACGTTTTGAATTTTTATCCTACACATTCTAAGTATATTGAGTGAAGAAAGGAAAATTCTTAAACTAATACCATGTGATAAATACACCCTTCCCACAATGAAAAACCTCCCTTCATAGAATATATCCTCCAGTAGATGATTCTTTGCATTTAATACTTTCTGCATCTGTTCGGCTAGTATTGGCGTTTCATTAATTTAAAAATAAGATTACAGTCACTCGATCAACTGTTTGCTAGTCCTATTTTCAAACACATATTCGGTTGAAAATAATCGCTTCAAATCGGTAAATAATACACCAAAACATGATTCCTCTACTTTCGTTATGAAGTATTTTACAGTAAAAACTGTAATTTTTCCAAGCCTGAAACAGGACGACATTTCCGGGTTAGTCCGTTGCAAAGCCAGACAGTTTTTGATTGGACCCAAAGTTGAGATAATTGCACAAGCACGATATTAGCCATATCATTAATAAACACTTTTTCATCGAAATGAAAGAAAATATATATACTAGTAATAAAATTTAGAAGTTGGCCATTTAGTCATCCATGCGATTTTGTGTAGTGATTAATGAGCAAAGAGCAAATTAAAGAAGGTATTTTTTCAATGGATTGGGTTGTTTTACCTATGAACGGGACTCTTTTCGCAATTCAATAGGATAGATGACCCGGTCACAAAGACCTTTGGCATCAACAGACCAGCTGTTAGGAGATAAATGAAATCTTCCCTTCCTGATAGCTCAATGTATTCTTTAACGTGAATAGGATATGACTTTCCTATACACTACACCACGACTTAATATCCTATCAGACGGACAACCACTTTTCCAAATCCATCGGTGTTGTTTGTATGGTGATGGGGAGGGAATTACCTTTCGTCTATCCCGCTCTGTAGCAACCAGCTTTATCTCAGATTATAAGCGCAGCACGCTGTTATCCCATCCACTCAGCTCCGTGTGCTTGGAATAGTAATTATTATCCCCTGAATTGTTTACAACTTTGGGTACCGTTTTTGTTATTTTTATCCCTTGAGTGGCTCTTATATCTTCAGATAAAAACTGATATAAGACTTCATGAGATGAAACATAAATATGCTGAATGCATAAATTCGTGTATTTTTATATACTAACACATAAAAATCTTAATTTGTAAAATCCCCAAGTAGAAAAGATATGCGTTTAACCATGGTGGAGAGACTAACAAAAAAATTGATGTTTTAATCAATTGCAGTGACCAGAGCAAAATTTGAAAACATCAGAATCCATAGTTGAGTATGTAAGTTACCTCAATTTAAATCGCCTTTTTACTTTTTCTGTAGAAACTGTCCAATTTACGTTTTGGAATAGCTGAAGTTATCTATGCATTCATACTCACATAACAGTTGTGAGAAGCGCCAAGGTACGCAGATTGAGACAGAAAAAACGATGCAGAAAGAAAATATTGAAACCGAAGAGACAGAAAGAATGGGATACTGAAAATGAAAGGAGGCGCAAAAAAAGTATAAAAAAACATGAAAATAAAAAAGCCATGTGTCTTGTGTGTCGTTATTTCTTGACTAAAATCCCATTACTGAAGCTTAATCGACTGAGCAAAACCAGAACTGGAATGCGTTTCACGCTTTTGTGAGAGGGTAATTTAGCGCAAACCTGAAAGACGGCCGTTCTTTTAATTAAAGGAAACGAGGAAAGGCAAGGCGAAAGCAGTCAGGGGAGTGGGGTGGCTGAGGAGAGAAAAGGGAAAAAAATATGTAGCAGGTGGCTCAGTGGCTTCGACACAAACCTTTGTCAGCGACGGCCATCTTGAATGGCAGCTGGTGAACACATTATCGAGACAGTGAGCTGAGACATTAGCTGTTTCCCACTTATCGGTATGGAACTGAGGTGCGCCTTGGTAACGGGGAAGTAATTCAACCGTAATTAAGAAAATCGAGGGCGTGGGTGAAATAGAGAGTCCGAGACGTTGGGTGGGAGGGAAGGGGAGAAAGAAAGATAGAAGCAACGATGTAGTAAGAAGGAATAGTCGGATTTTGTTGAGTAAATTATTACTAGTGAGATCGAGCTTGTAGGTGTAATGAAGCTCAGTGACAGAATGAAAGGATTGTAAGAAGGAAGTTAATGAGAAAAATGTATTGAAAGGAAGTAACAGGAAGCATAAGAAAATGGCAGACAGAAGTCGGAAACAATTTATTTTTTTTATTTTCGAGTTATTAGTTATTGGTTTTGAACAGCGTGTTGCGATACAATGTTCAGACACAGTATACGGTTTTCCACGGTTATGCAAACACCAGACGCATTTTGTTATTGATTTTTGAATTTTATTTCTTCTTAATATTAAAAACAGAAACCAGGAGCTTGCATTAGATTTAGATTGCGTAGGTGTGTCGCATCCAATTTATCTATTAGTGGAATGGGGAGAGTGCACTGAAAAGAAGATTAATTAAGAAAAGTGTAAACAATGTAAAGAGAAGCAAATTATTGTTATTTTTCAAAATGTTTTTCTCTTACATTTCTATACGAAAAGACAAATCATGTTTTAAATCTGGGCAAGACATATGTGTATGTTATATCCTTATAGTTAATTATTTCATTACTTTTGACCTTTTGATGAACAGACAATTACGATGACTGTTTCTGGACCAAGACTCTTGCAGTCTCTCGGCGATCACGTGGTTCCACGAAACGTTCCCAATTCTTCATTTCACTCCTCATCGGGGATGGTTCATTGCTCAATCAGTAGACGAAGTTCGTGATGTTCCCAGGTTCGAGTCCCAACTCTGTCTGCGATAAGAAATTTCTCTGCTAACTCTCGTTCTGCCATTATGAGAACAGGGACACCAAAAAATTTGGAACGTCCACGGATGAAAAGTTATCTGTGATCCCATGTACAAGAGAGTCATATCTGGTGCATTTAAAGATCACACTGAATAACCTTGATGTGAGGTTTCCTTTTGTTTCCTAACTTCTGTGGGATGGGTCCCCTTGCTCATCTCTTTGTATCCCTAGACATATCTCATTGTGTGAAACAATAATAGTATTACTCAGAGGTAATGTAACAAAGCAATCTGCAGGCATCTCCTTTAAAAATGCGAAAGCTCATCCTTTTTGCTCGGATAGATAGAAGAGCCTCTCAATAATTTCACCTGTGGTACTTTGGATTATATTTCAGTACTTCAATTTTTGGAATTAGATTCAAAACAAATTATTTTGAAAATAAAATTCAATATAAATGTCTGAAAATAAAAAAGAAGGAAAAAACTGAGAGGTCTCACTTTTGATTTTTGAACCCCACCACTTCACGCACGACCTTGTAGCTCTTACATACCTTTTCAATTTTATTCATATGAAACAAGAGCATAAAGAGCGTACCACCACCGGAATATGAACCGACAAAAATTCAGCTTATAGGTCAGAAACGCGATACCAGTGCATACTGAGGCAGCATGCACTCTGGAAATCAGCAATCCGTGCATCAGGCTACTGAGCTTTCAAGTACCCGTCAGGCTACCTGAGTCTGGCGTTCCCGTCTCAGCTCAATACGATACCATCGAGACAGCTTAGAGTACATGGGTCTCAAATGCACGGACCCCGTAGTCATTTTACGGGATCGCAATTACTACGTTCTGTTGGATTCTTGATATGGAGTTATGGCTTATTGGATTGGGGACTACGATGATTTCACATGAATATGGATATATATGGTAGCATTCAGTTGAAGATGAAGACATCACAAATGATATTTGGTTCATGTTTTGGTATTAAAAGTATATAACATTTAAATACTAAAACAATAATATAAGCAATTATATTTTCTTACTAATAATGAAATGCGATCCGCCACAGATTGTTTAAAAATGTGCTCGCGTCATATATTGAGAATTAACTGATTTAGCCCCTGTATGATTTGAGTTTGAGACACCTGATGTGCAATCGTTTCCAAAAATAAGGATCGACCCTATATTATGTAAATCGAAGCTAACGTCGAAGCTCTTTAACTTCTGAAATATACTTTTTGTTAGAAAAACGTGACAGAAGACAAAGATTTCAATCAAATATAGCAATATCTTTTTTTCAGCAATATTCGTTCAGTATTTAATGAGTTATAAAAGAGTGAACGTTCAACATTAACAGTGCCATTCACAAAAGTTGATTTAAAAAAAAATTGTAAAGAGAGCATATTATTGAATGTTGAAATTCTGAACTGAAATAGTAAGATAGCACTTAGTAAATGTAATGTGATATAAATATATTAAGATTAGCAGATTAAGAAAGAAAGAAGATATTATGTTTTATGCCAATGTATTATTTTTCTCCTGCAGAAAAACTGCTAGCTTTGCGGGACATTTGTAAATAAGGAATGATTTATTTGAATTTGTCTCGATAAATAAATGATTTAAAAAGAAGAAGTTAATTAAAACTTAGTAATGAGTATTGTATCAAAATGTTTAATAAAAGAAGTATGCATTTTAGAAGTTTATACAAAAATTTTTTTCAATATTCATCAATTGTGCATAAATTTTATAACACTCGCATTGATGTTGTTAAATATTCAAACTACCATAATTCATTAAATACGGAAAATATTGTTGAAAATCGAGAAATTGATATATTTGATTAAGATTTTTATCTGCTAACACATTTTTCGAAATTTAGAAGTTATAGAGCTTTGACGTTAGCTTCCTATTGACATAATATGGAGTTGTCCTTTAAATTTTGGAAACCATTGTAGTATTATAAAAACTAAGGTACTTCCTTATCAGGAATCGCACTTTTTTTACATCGCTTTCAAATATTCCTTCAACCTGTAGAAACAATAAACTTTTTTCAACAAAACTGTCGCGTAATGGGACCGCTCTGATTGGGTAAGAATCAAATTCGACACAAAACACGAAAATCCGATGAGTACACTCATTTAAACTGATTGCTGCATATAAGTCAGGGCAGTAATATGGTGGGTGGTGTTGAATGCTGCTGCCAATAGCAACAAAAGTGACACAGAATTTATAACAGTATTCACAAAGAAATTCTGCAAAAAAAAACTTGAATCCTGGTCAGGACCGGATTTCCCACAAGGCACATTAAGTATTTGACAAGGGACACCAAATAAGGGCGTTAGTGTTACAATTTGTTTATTTAAGTAACAGCAAAATTATACCCTTTTCAATTCTTAGAATTAAAAACTAGTTACAAATATCCTTGATACAAATAGCTAGCTATAAATAATTTATTTCAAAGCTAGGAAGTTTCAAATATAGTTTTCCATTCACGCAATGTAGAAATGTCCCAAAAGTCTTGATAATTTATTAAAATTTCTTTAGCCCCAGAGCAAAGCAAAAGTGAGGAAGAAAAAATTTTAACTATAAAAATTAATAATTTGATTTTTTAATGTTACTACATATTGAATAGTGTTACAACATATTGAATAATTAAAATGATGCCTTATGTATAATACTGATTTATTAAGTAATATTTACGGTATTTGATAGCAAAACCGTTTTACTTATTTGTATATTTAAGTGACAGTAAAATTATGTCCTTTTCAATTCTTAGAAGTAATAAGAAACTAGTTACAAATATCTTTGATACAAAAAGCTAGCTACAAAAAATCATTTTGTTAGATTATCCTACATCCGTTTCGATTACATTATCTCCTTTCTTCTTGGTTGCATAAATAAAAAAATACCAGTCATGAGAATGCACTAAATGCCCCACACTTCGTGTTCCCAGGGGTGCGTGAAATAGAAATCCGCTCCTAATCGTACTCATGCATTTTTTCATCGTCGTTGTTTTTTTCAGTTCGATATGTTTTTCTGCTTTTGAAATGTTTAGCTACGCTACAGAACACCGTATATTGCTAATAACAAATAGCACGCTTAAATCTTAATTACGATGCTTATATATGTGTACAATTTCAGGACGTAAAGAGGATGAAGATGATGAAAGAGTTTCATTTTCATAATAAAAATTTCATAAATCCTCGAGTTACAGGTTTTTCGGGTAGTAAGAAACAATGATAATAATGATAAGAACTTCGGGGAAATAGGTCAAATCAGGGATAGACCTTAATGGGTTAACCGTGGATTATTTAAAATTAAAGATTAAAGGATTACATCTTGAGAAGTTTAGGATGTTTTGCTTTTTAATGATCGGGATCGTTTGTGCTCCTTGAAGATCTCGGATGCTAGAAACGTAACAAAATAAATCTCTAAAAATTTCAGATTTCATCAAATAGCACATACGTTATTGTCACCATTAGAGTAATGTAGGATAATCATGATTCAGGTCATCCTATGTCTGGAAAGGGGGGATGACTTAGTCAATAGATCACCAGGTTCGAATCTCGGCTTCGAGATTTATTTCTGCTATTCTCCACCCTTCCTTCAGTGAGAAATGCTGTACCATTGGGTCAGGAATCCGTCCGTCGAATTGAACATTGAACCGTGCTCAAGAAAACCAAACCCTCCACAAGTTACATAGCAAACTGGATGGTCTTCACGGAAGGCTTCCCTTTGTTTTCTAAACGCTATCTAGAGTGTTCTTTGCTACAAGTAGATGGGGTGGCTCATTCGGTAATACACAGTTTCATAATCTGCAAGTCCCAGATTCGAGTCCCACCTGGGTCGCGTTGAGATTTACCTCCGCAAAATCTCCCACTCTACCCTCGATCAGTAGAGAACACTGATGATCTTGGAAAAGTAACAGTCCGTCGGATGGAACCAAAAGCTGTGACTCCGTGCGGAAGAGCCACAACCTCTGAGCGTTAAAGAACACAGTGGATGGCTTTGACCAGAGGCTAACATCTGTCTTATAACAGCTGTCCAGTGGTCCCCTCCACAACCTTCTCTTAGCCCTTGGAGTCCTTGAAACTTAGATATTTAGCCCATTGTGTGTATAAAAGTTGTACTCAGAGATAAAATAACCCAGCTTCCTCAGTCTGTTTTAGAATTAAACAGACAATTTATTAGTAGAAATGTCTTAAAAATTACCATTTTTTTTTCTGTACAATGAGCTGAATGACAGGTCGCAATATTCCTGACCATCATAGTAAATTGGGGTTGTTGTACAATAAAGGACAAGTTGCTGTCTATAATGTCGTTTATTTCCAACAGAAATTGCCTATCAACAATGAACTCATGATTGAACATGAAATTTTAGCATGTTTAAAAACAAAAAAAATATCCATTGGCGACTGCTAAAAGAGCATGGGGTATACCTGTTTGGCAGGGGAACTATGTCTTAATTCATCATCTGATGGACGGTGAACTTTTCAAATTAATCAATATTCGTTTCTCAAGAAAGAATGGCTTTGGATAAAATTTTGAAAAGAACACAACCGAGGATTCAGATATAGGTGGTGAAACAAGAAAAACACTGCCACAGCCAACAAATGTAAATAAATAAAGAAATCAAGAGAACTGTGGATAAGTTATACTCTTATCTCATTATGGCGTGCATTTTCCCGAGTTTCTTTTGCTTTTATAAATACCCTGGAAGGACAATTTATTATACGATCCCTTAATAACGTGAATGTCCACCCTTTCACCCTCACAACAGCAGTAATACGTCGTGACAGGTGTAGGAAACGTTCGGGGGTATTGCGCCCATAATTTCAGGACAACCTTCCGTAAAGCGCCCACAGTTGGTGGTGGTGGGTTTCGGAGTTGAACGAAACGTTCCACATCGCATCACAGATGCTCAATAGGGTTCAAATGCGGAGAGTTAGAGGGTCATTAGACAGTTATGAACTCACTGAAATACTCCTTTACCTTTCGCCAAATGGGAACAATGAGATGGGGCATTGTCTTGCTGAAAGAAGGTATCCTTCTATGGGAAATATGATGGCCAAGAACGGGTGTAGATGGTCAGTGAATATATCAGCATAGCCTTGTGTGGTGAAGGTGGTCTCAATAGGTACATGGGGACCCAAAGTAGCCATGCAACCATGCTCCAGAACATTACACCATCTCCACCAGGATACAACATCCGACTTCAAGGTTGGAGTCCATGGCTTCATGTTAGGATACGTGGCTCAGTCGGTAGCACAACAAGCTCATAATATGCAGTTAACAGGCTCGAGCCACAGCTGCACAGACATTGAGATTTATCTTCGCAAAACTCCAAGCTTTGCTCTCAGTCAGTAGGGAACACCGATGGATTTGGAAAAGCTACCATCCTTCGGATCGGACGTTAAATTATGGCCGCATGTGTTGGACAGGCGTACCCTGTACTCGTTAAAGAACACCCTGGATTACCTTGACAAGAGGCTAACATCTGTCTCCCAACAGCTGTCCAGTGGGTCCCCTCCTTTCTTCCCAACCTTCTCTAAGCTTCTCTAAGCCCTCGAGGTCCTTATGACCTTGTCATTTAGCACATTTGTGTAAAAAAAAGTGCCGCTCAGAGGTAAAACAACCCAACTCACATATTCAACCTCCTGTCAGCGTGTTCTAATTGGAAACGTGATTCGTCCAACCAATTTACCCTTTTCCCGTCTTCCACGGTCCATCGACGATGTTGCTTCACTCCCTGAGGTCTCATAGGTCAGTGACATGCTCTTAACAAAGGTTCTCGATATGGGTATCGGCTGCCATAGCCCTGTTGCCCCATCATACATCGAATGGCATTTGCACAAATCTTCAAAGCTGCCCTCTCACTGAATACCGACAATATCATCTGCATCGTGGTTCTTCATTCCGACATTACGATATGGGAGAGCTGCACTCATCTAGTGGTATGGGAGTAGCTTACTAGCCTTAGTAGCCTAGTTATAGCTATATTTTCCAAGATGGCTACAGGTTATGCTGGTATACACATGCGATGGGCACAAGTGAAACTTCCAGACGTTCTGCACTCGCATATATGGACATCCTATATTTCTTGCACCGATCTCTGCCCACGATTGAACTCGCTCAGGTCGACGTGTTTACCCATCATAACAGTCGCAGGTACGCTATTCAGCAAATAGTTATCTGACCTATTTATAGCCAGCAATGAATTTCTGCTGGCAGTATTATTGTGGCAGAGTACTGCAAGTTAGTCGATGGGTACGGTGGGTATAATAATTTGTGCTGTCACTGTTGCTTATTTTCTTAATTTGATGTAGATCTCATTTTCAACCGTTTAGAAACGATTGCAAAAACAGATATAACGAGTGCTTTTTTAGTTTGGCTAAACAAATTACATGGATAAAAACTGCTCGAGAAACTAAACATGACAATTTTTCTTCTTATGCGAAATTATACGTGTATTTGCGCCAAATGTAAGTTGTGTTGTTTTACGATACATTTCTGCATATAATGGTCTATAAATGGCCAGGTAGCAAAGATTCCAAGTGCTAAAAGACTGGAAGGAGGAGAAGACCAACTGGACAGCTGTTAGGAAATAGATGAAAGACTCTCTTCAATGCTATCCAGCGTTTTTTATTCTGAACAAGGTATGGGATGGGACTACGGTTTAAGATCCCATATGACAGACCTGCGACTTTTCCAAACCCATCGATGTCGCCTTTCGCACCGAGAGCATCAAAGTCTTAAAACTAAAGCTGTTAGAATCGGAATGTGATAGCACGGCTGCTTATTATTGCATATACTTGAATTGTAATTGCAAATTTGTAGATTAAATATTTGTTTAGGATCTGAATCTAGCCGCTTGAATTACTTACTAGGATTCAGGTTGGATGAATAACTACTGACGGACAAACAACTGCATAAAACTGAGGCGAATTTAATAGAAACTGTTTGTAATTAAAACGGTAAAATGAATAGGAATAAATGAGGAAAGAAGAAAAAAGAAATGGCAATGAAGCAGAGAAGTACCTAATCTAACCATACAAAATGATTTCCTATGTAATGAAAAGGAATGTATGTTAAATAGAAGCATAGAGAAAAGAAGTGTATCCAAGGAAAAAAAGCGAAGAAGATCAGAAAGGTAGACGAAAAGAGAAGGTAATATTCCGCGATGGAAGGATCAATTAAATCCCATTGTCTTAATGCATTAGTAGCTACTGAAGGAGAAATAAAAGGAGAAGGTGACTAAAGAGATTTCAACGCCTCAGTGCCCTGAGCGTAAGATTACACGTTGCAAATGGGACTTAAATAAGCCGATAGAAAAGTCAATACATGGTACAGATCATTAATGGAGTGTCTGAACAAAGTAAGTAATATATTGACAGTTTAATAACTGTCAGCTGACATCTTAACTTTAGGAACAATGTCGACAAAGAAAAGGAATAAAAAAAAAGTAAAAAGATAGTAGATTAGCAAGGATTTATTATGGTTGGAAAACAGCAATGCGTCTTATTTTATCAGTTAGTCTATCTTGACATTTCTATTTACCATTCCTCTGAGAGGGAGACAGAAAGAAGAGGCGCAAAATTAAGTGATGAATTCAGACTTTCATTTGAAAAAAAAGCTAGTCATAGCGAGGTACGTTTAATTAAATAGCAAACGAAGCTAATGAAACAAAAACGATAACGGTGTAAGCGATTTTAATGAAATTGTATCGTTTAATTAATTACATGCTCGCTTTTTCTTCATCGAAAATGCTGTTAATCAGTTTATCTTAATTCGTTTTGTTGCGACTTTTCTTGACTACGAACAAAGATAACAAAGAAGAAGGAGCTAGATGGATCATCTCGTTTCTTTTTTTGGCTGTTGTTTTCTCTTAACACATGTCACTAAAAGTATTGCTGTCATTATTAGGTTTAAAATTTGCTTGCAGTATTTCTAAAAAAAATTACGCACTATTTAGATGTAAATAAAGGTGTTCTAAAAAACGTTAGTTATGTACTATATGTGACTGACATTTAAAAAAATATATTTGTCAAGTGGAAGGTAAATAAGAATATTATTTAATTACCAACCAGTTGTCTAAATTACTTCAGTTAATAAAGTCAAATAGCTGTAGATTAGATTGCTGTGTAACCTACACTTACTTACCTGATCAGTTGTAACATGTTTGACTGTAAAGCAAAGAGACCAAAATTCAAATTCAGGATAAAGCAGAAGTGTTTTGTCTTATCTTCGTCCTTTTCCACAGATCTTCTATCTGCCTTATTATACTGATATATTCATGTTCCTGCCCGGATCTAGAAGAAAATGAAGGAGGGGGGGGGAGAAACTCAACCGAGCCAGAAAAAAAAAGTGGAGCCAACAATCTGGATTTCCATTACAGTATATTTCCCCCTCCGTTTTAGAGATTTTTTAAAATTCGTGAACAATACATATGCTTAACTTTTTTATGTCTCTATTACCCTTAATAATATTCTCCATGACAAGTAGACTCCTAGAAGATTTTAATCAACAGGAAGAACTTCAATATTTTTCTAGGTTATATAGTTCGTAACGAGCTACGGTGTGCAACATAAACACTATTTAGGGTAGAAATGGAGAAATGCAAAGAAACATTCGCAATTAACTCCAATTTCATTGGAGTTAATTGCGAATTATTAATTGGAATTGCGAATTGTTAATTGGATTTCAAACAATTCTGATTGGAGTTAAAAATCAGCGCTTCTTCACAATTTTACTCCAAACGGACATTGATTGCGTATAAACCCAAACGATTAACTGTACATGAATTTATCATTTTAACTGCTGAACTGATTTTGGGTAGCGAAATATCAATATATGAAACAAGTAATACTTAAAGAAAATCATTATTCTCTATTACGAGAAATCGTGCTACTCGGATATGCTGAGTAAAGTTAACTTGGAGAAACTCACAAAATATTACACTTATTGTGAAAATGGAAAGGATTATTAAACCTGTTCGGCCGTATAGACCGTTATACCGAAAAGAACGTTCTTCTCATCCGCAAAATAACCTGAATTCACAAATGTATCTGTTTTATCTTTTTCTACAATACAGTGTATAAACATAGATATTTCCCGGTCGATTTAAATACTATTCGGTTTGCACTTATTGTAAATGGTACGACACAGAAATAAAACGTTGAATGTTGGCACCCATCTACTAAGCGTGTATGTGTCGATAAAAGATGGTGAATCAATAAAAGAAGAGATAAAGAGAGTCTAGGCCATCCAAGTTCCGCATAGATTTTATTACAAAAGAGACTGCTTTGACCCTTGTTTGCTTTTAGGGATGCAGTGGAAAGCTATCGATTACCGAGTGTCCTTCAACGCAGAAGAGAGGATATTTGGTGGCACTTTTATCTTATTCCATACTTCACCTCGCTTTAAAAAATATGACTTTTCAATTGTTTTCATTCTTTTGAGCTTTCAGACGAAAAGCAACATTTAGTATGGTTGAATTTTTTGTCTTCCGTATATATACATGTTTATTCGTATTCACATTGCATCAGTGATTGTAGTGGTGCTGGCTTATAAGTATAGAATTCGAATACTTTTAGAAGTCATTCTGATATTGCTATTTACTGGGAGATTCCCAGTTCACACAAAATACTTTAATTTATTTTTTTCTAATATAAATGTAGCGACAGCTTGCTTGTAGCCATTTACGATTAAGGATATTTCTTTTAATAATATATATTTAGTTTTAATATTAAGGATATTTCTTTTAATTTCCTCAACGTTGGATTCCTTTCTTTTATTATTTTATTTGGAATTGTTTTTGTTCGATATAAATATCCTTTACGTGTAGTTGTTCTCAAAATCAATATTGAACAACCATAAAAGCTCCTGCAATATTTTCTCATGACGAGTGTGGAATATGAAACTGAAGAGCATTGATCTGAGGACCAACAAAGATTTAATGAAGAAATGCATATACTCGTATATATATATATACAGAAGAATCTCGTTTATCCAACTTCTGTTTAATTCATGCTACGGTTTAACTGACAAGTTTTGCTTATTTTTTTTTTAATTAACCTAAATGGTTGTCATCGTATAAGTCCTCTAGCCATCCAGCAAATTAAAATCAGATTTTTTTCACAAAGAATAAAATTCTATTGTATCAGCATATATTTAAATTTTTAATTGTCAATTCTACTATTCTCATTTGAATGTTTTGAATGCACATCATGCGTATTACAATATATATATTACAACTGTTAGGCAGAGTTTCCATAGGGGGAAAAATTCATATACTTTGCCCTCTGGCCATGCTGTCATTATTTATTAATATTTTAAAATATTTTAGGGGAAGGATGATGATATTATATTTTACAATTTTCAGTAAAGAAGGGATTGAAATATTATTTTATGACTTAAGAGAGGTGATAAAGTACGATTTTGCATGTATCTAGGAGACGGATATTGAATTAGAGCGGTGTTAATATTTATGGCTTCAAAAAGGTGTGATCTCCCCGGTCCCCTATACACACACACATTCCCCTGTAGGCTTTCACGCTTCCAGCCAACCGCATTCATTTGGACAACTGAGCAACCACCGTCATAAATTTTATTACTCATTTGGGTTCTTTACCTCTGAGAGTCATTTTGTTTGCACACAATGGACTAAATGCGAGGTCACAAGGATAACAACGGCTTACAGGAGATTGGGACAAGGGAACCCACTTGACAGCTGTTAAGAGATAGATTGTTGTCTATCGTCAAGGCAATCTAGCGTGTTCTTCAATGTGTTCCGTGCACAGGGTGTGGGTTCTCTTGCATACGGAGCCACGGCTTTACGTCCCATACGTCGGATGGCGGCCTTTTCAAGCCCATTGGTGTCTGCTTTCTGATCGAGGAGCGAGTGGGAGTTTAGCGGAGATCAATCTGAAATCTGCTCAGGTGGAACTCGAACCTGGTAAGTACGAGTCTGGAGCGCTACCGAGTGAACTAACCCTCGTCATTATGATGAATGAAGTAAACCAACCTCAGTGTAACAATAACTATCACAATAAAAATATAAGTACTCCCTCAAGCAACTTCTTTGCCACAGAGACCTACCTGTTAGTTTAATACGCCATAGAGAAGATATGTGAGAAAGACTCACAAACATCCATGCCTTACCCGGGGTTTGAACCAGACCCCTGTCGATCAGTAGCCAAGCGCGTTAACCATTCTGCCACATTCGAATATCTTTTGCGATATCTTAGCAATTTATTCCATTCTCTGTTGTTGATGAGAAAAGAGGCGTTTTAAAGTCTGTGAAATGTACATGATCGATATTCTCTGTTTACACTAAAATATCCCTAGACAGGTTCTTCTAATGATTATTATATCCTTCTACATCTCATTAGTACGTCTTTCAGCTATAAATTTTTAAATGGTGATTGTGACCATATTTTTAACCCTTTGTACAGAAAAATATGCCATTCAAGGTAAAAAGAAAAGAAGAAAATGCGATTCCAAGTAAACCGAGGACTTTTTTCTGAGATTTAGAAGGAAAAATTATCGGAAGAATGAATATAATTGTTATTTTTCCATCTTTATAAAATTAAAACTTAAAAAACATCTATTATAAATTTTTTTTTTCATGTCGATAATACATCGACATGAAAAAAAAAAAAAACTTTAAACAGATATTTGGCAAAATTGATAAAATAAGGGAAATAGCAGGTTGATTTCTCTATACAACTGATTAAGGACCACACCATTTTATGATCTCCATTATTCAACAATAGCATTAACGTTACACTTGGTGTTAGACTAATATTATTTCATATCGAAAAAGGGTTCAGAAAAGGATATTCTGATTTCATTCATAACTTTAGCATGCAAGCATGCTTCTCTGAACAGATGATATGAATATTCTAGTAGTTAACATACATGATTGACGCTCAAGTTGTTTCGGTTTTCTTCAAGATTTTATGCTGCAGAATCTAACAGACATCTCAGTACTTTTACATCTTTTTTTGGCATCACTCATTCCTGGTTTTATGCAGTTATGTGGAAAATATTTGCATACACAAACAGCTGTTTAATATTTAATCAAAACGAATACATTTCTTCTTTTTAGATGCCATAAGCAACTTTAATGCAACATGCAGTACTTTCAGCATTGAATTCTTTAAATAAGGCTTTCGTAATCAGTGAAGAAGAAACGCGCTTTCAGGTTTTTAGCGTCTTCGCAGTGTTATAATACTGCACCTAATTACATTGTTATTTGAAATTGTGTGTTTGGAACAACACAGATGCTGAGAGATTAACACATGCTCCAGACCATGACTTGTCAAGCAAATTTCACTATGATCAAGTGCGGCTTGTTTAAAGACAAGCTCTGCTAGTTGTTTTTATCTGCCCACTTTTTTTTATATAATGATGCGAACGACACACTTCTTTCTTATTCACATACTTTTTACCTCTCTTCCTTTCTCATTTATTCATTTTTTTTACCTTTTTTTTCTCTGAATGTTAATTAATATATATAACATGTCCAAGTCTCAAAAGGAGTACGTTGCCGCGTCCTCTTCAGCTTTTGCTGTCAATTAAAGATGATTAATTTGGGGGCTGATATATTTCATCTTCTTTACCTGTTATCTGACTCCTCAACCTGTCACTTGCAGCTATGTGAGTTTATATTTCACAGGATATTTAAGGAAATTAATTACGAACCGTTTTCTAACAAAGATTTTATTAAGTGGTCTGAAGAAAGTTTCACACAGCTGAAAACTTCTATTCTTTAAGAAGTCTGTCACAGTTAAAATTTAAAAAGAAACAATAACGTATCTAAAATATGAGCACTGCTACAATTTTTATGAGGAACTAAAGATACATTCCTTCATGTGAATATATATAAAACAGTACAAAGCTGTTTTTTGTTTTGCTTCGTAATAAAATTCTTTTGAACTTTAAATTTTTATATGTATTTGCTTCCTTACTTTATCTATAATAAAAAAAAAGTTGTCTGTCTGTGTGTGTGTGTGTGCCAGTCATAACTAATTGGGAAATCATAGCAGAAGCTTAAACTTTTCAGAGAATATTTTTGGTTGTGGTCCGGATTGCAGCGCCAAATTTCAAGTCGAAAGTCTGAGAGGGGGGCTTGATTAGAAGCCCAATTATTTACCATGCTATTCCTACGGGAAACGATACTCGCTATCAGGTTCACCCTAACTGTGAACGTGAGTCATAATAACATTTAAATCTGCTGTCGTTTCCAAAGATATTATTATTTTAAGGCCTCCCATTACAGCTAGGGACCTAATTGTTTAACCCAATACGAGATCAGGCAGGGGAAACGAGCCTACGAAATTCGGGACCTTTTGGTCAAGTACGTCGGGAGTCACATAATACAAAATCTGCCGATAGAAAAATCTCGATAGTTTGTGACGAAGCAACGGACTATGAGCGCGCGCTGAGTCAGCCATGACCTTTGCAATACCGGGGAATTCTACATGTTAAAACTGTGCTAAAATATCGGGAAGGGGGGAGATATTCATAAAACTAACCTTTAGTGCAGTAAAAAGCAGAATATGCACATTAAAGATGAGACCCGAGATGTGACAATTTGTGTACAAACGAAGTCACGGGCAAGTAGGGACCAGATTTTTAAACCAACCACAGGGACAAACGGGGGAAGCCGTGCGAGAAATTTGGATAATGCGGTAAATTATCACGGGAGCCACAGAACAGCAAAATCTGTCGTAACGGGAAAACCGGAAAACACCGGGAAAAGTTTTTCGTGTTCAATCTGCGCTAAAGTGTCGGTGGGGGAAGGGGTTAGTACTTACAGAACCTTTACTTCAGAGAAAATTATAATATACAGGTTAAAAGTGACACCCGGGCAGCGCCTCGTGTCGTTCAGTTAGTGTTAAATAATAACTAATTGTAATATTTATGTTAAATGAAATAAGAGAAAATCTCTTTATGTTACACTTGTCCAAAATATTTATGTCTTTGTTTGTTGTATTTTAACCTTTATCATTATATCCCTTAAAATGTGCCGTACTTTTTTACTATAGTATTTTGATAATATAGCGATTTTAAATTTTAGTTAGTTAGTTAGGTTTTAGTAGATTTTACATTTAGATAATATACTTCGTATATCCTTTGAAATTCTTTACCAGAAATAATCCTCGTTTGCTTAAACTCCGTAATTCAGTCTGATTATAAGAATTTTATAATATTTTTGTTGCTTCAGACAATTCTCTGAAGATTCCTCATTAACAAATTTTCTTTCTTAGAACGTGCATGACATTACTCTTTTCTCTTCTTTCAAATAATAGATGTTACCATGGTTTGCCATCTTCTAGATCCCATTCTTTTTGCATTTCAATAAGATTGTATATATTTTCAAATTCAAATTTTCTCATAAAAAATAAAGCATTAGATTGGTGATATTTGATATACATCACTACGGCATTAAAGAGTATTAGACAAATGATAGTTGTATAATCAATAATAAAAAATAAAGCATTAGATTGGTGATATTTGATATACATCACTACGGCATTAAAGAGCATTAGACAAATGATAGTTGCATAATCAATAATAAAAAATAATCAATAATAAAAAATAAAGCATTAGATTGGTGATATTTGATATACATCACTACGGCATTAAAAAGCCTTAGACAAATGATAGTTGTATTGTACAACAATAGTTTCGATTAAATCACTATTTAAAACAATCTGTATTGACATGAACAAGTTTTAAAAAACGTGATTTAATCCTGTATTTAAAGAAAGATGGTTGGTGACTTCGCTTAAACTTATCATTATTAGAAAGTCAAACCACAATAATATCCAAGACACTGCATAATTATCTATAATAAAAATGAAACATTTGAGTAATGTATCCTTCAAAAGTCAAATTTTATTACTATTCTTTTAATGATATTACAGAAATTTATCTTTTTTGAAACAATTTCACTTTTATATTAACAAATAGCTTTGCTAACTCGGAAAACGTTTACCTCTACACCACGGGGAACACTATATATCGTAGCTTAAAATATATATTTATTACACAAACATTTCTCATATCTTGTACCTTCAGAGTCACTATTTTAAAATAGTAATCTTCACTTTCAATTTGCTAGAAATATTTTAAATTATTCCATAACTTCAGATATGATTGATAATAGCTAACTTAGCAGTGTCTTAATTAATTATATTAGCTCCAACTCTTCATATTGCAACTCATCAACAAAATCGGATTAATAGGCTCATAAAGTTGCTTAGACCGGTTTAAGGCGCATATGCAGATTCAGTAGTGTACTGAATACGACACATTTTAAGGAATATAGTGAATCGTCTTGTTTTCGGTACACAAGTTATACGTATTCTGTTCTTGAACCACCTGGGATCTTCAACCTCCAAACAACCTGATTCGTACAGTTCCTGCCTGCGCCATCCCCTTACAGATTCACTTTGGCAAGTATTCACCTGGGTTTCAGCCGATTTTTGCATCTTCTTTCCAACTTTCGCTCAGACGGATACTAGAACTCCAATCATATAGTATAGAGAATGTGAATACAATTTGCACTTAGCTCCACGATAATGCCTAAGGTCTTTAAGGACACTTAGAAGAGATGCACGAACGAACCTTCACGCTATACACATCGTTTTAGAGGAATTAAATGGAGAACAGAATATTTGAGAACGGTATTCAAATTAAAGGATGTGCATTAGCGTCCACGGTGGATATTGTGACTACTGCATAAAATTTGGAGCAGGCTCACAGAATGTCTTCCCAAACCAATTAAAGGCACATCTCCAGATTCAGTAGTGTACAAAAATCGCCTTGTGACTTCGATCTACATACACGTTTTGTGCTGTTTTCGGTACACAAGTTATTCGTTCACTGTTTTTGAACCATCTGGGACTTTCAACCACCAGAGAGACGGACTTGTACAGTTCCTGCCTGCGCCATCTCCTTACAAGTTCATTAGAGAGCTCTCAGATTTCAACACACATACTGCATTCTAAGAATGTAGAATGTGTGTTGAATTTGCTAAATTTGCTAGTTTGCTATTTTGAATCATGAACAAATGCTAATTTGCTAGTTGAATCATGAACAGTGTGCTTAAAAATATAATGTAAACCTAGAATCACAGACCTTATGAGAATTGGCCTGCAATGGCTTAATGAAGCATCTGTTGTTCATTCGGCTTGGAAAATTAAATAGGTTAAATTTGATTTTTTCCTTTGTATTTTTATTTCGTGAGGAATAAAGACAGAATATTATATCTATGCTTCAACTACTTAAGTATAATTCTATCGACAGTAGCTAATAATATAAAATATCTCAGATAATTTAAAATATGAAAAGAATTTAAGTTTGAACTTGATTAGAAAATTTGCCAAACAAGAGTTATCCAAGGAATGCCAGTTGAAAGAAATTGCGAAAATTAAAATCCTTATTACTAAATGTTATATATCTGTGGCACGTTTACTGTATACAGCCTTTCTAAAAGATGAAATGGTTAATAAAAGGAGATGAATTTTTAAAATCAAACTGAATGACCATTACAATAGCAACACTGAAAATCTGTTTTCGGCCTACGTAACTAATTCTCATAGTTTGTTGTTTGCAGCTGATTTTTATTTATACTCAGGTAATTGGGATTTCAAAAAATAATCAAATTGTACAGTGTAATTGGGCCTACGTATCCCATTGTTGCATGAAAATGATGTATCGATAACAGGTTTTTTTCTTGCTCTCTTTATTCCGAAAAATAATCAATAATAACAAAATTGCGTTCTAAATAACAAATAAAAATATTTCTTACATAATGTAAGCTGGTTTCTATATTTCAATTTCATGAAGAGAATAACGTTATCTTTTGACTTCTTGTTTATATAACATTATTCATTAACATCAGAATACAATATAATAGTCTCTTAGAGAGTGCAACTATTGACTAATGGATAAAATAGTCGATAACTATAATCAAGGTCAGAGATTTAACCACGGTCTAAAATGTCGATTGCTATTTAAATGGATGTCAGAATTTCTAAAGGTCGCCCCAAGTATCTTATTTCATTTATTTATTTACTGCATAATGAACGGGTGGTTAACGCGCTTGGCTACTGATCAAAGGCACCTTAGTTGAATTCCAGGGTAAGGCATGGGAGATTGCGTTGTGTTTCTGCTGCGGTCTCGCCTTCCTCACATTTTTTCTCTATGGCGTATTAAATTGACAGGCTCCTGTCTCAGACCTCTGGCAAGCAGCTGCTTGAAGGCTAATTTATTTTTCATTTATAGGGCAAAATGTGTTTGCGGGAAATTTCTTATATATGTTTAGCAAGTGCCTCTACCTTCCCAGCAGTGATCTGAAGAAAGAGTTCTTTATCATCTGGTTTTTTTAGGTAACAATAAAGATGTTAAATTTTTCAGTGCATATGTCGAAAATCCTCAAGTAATCGAAACATTTGTAAAGTAAATACAGGTTAGTACGAAGGTCAACCAATCTTTGTTTTAATTTTCTCATTTCTTTTCTTTTGACAATCAGCTGTCGCATTAGGTCACTGAATAATAAATGACATAGTCTCAGTTTTCACGCCACTGAACAAGTTAGTCGAACAAGACCTTAGCAGTTTCCCCAAGACTGTAAGAACAGAGTTTGTAATTATTTTGGTTAACTTGTCGTACTATATGACGCAACAGTATCGTATCCATGAAGTAGGGGTGGTTGTGACTGACCTATTTACATCTAATGCTGCCGTGTTGTTCACGCTTGGATATCTGGTTTTCGGGGACTGTCATAAAATATATTCCGTCCATACCCTCAATGAAGAGGGCCGTTGTAACACCACAACATTCCCCTTGAATATTTTTATAAACATCAACTTATCTAAAACAATACAACATAAACCAACACATAATTCCACATAAAGTGTTTTATGACTATTTCTAACTTTGCCATCATTTACGAAATCAAATCATCTAATAAGCGGGATATTGTTTTGAACATCTGTAAGTCAAAGGTGGCCTCTTTCGTATTTTTGCCTCCATAGCGAAATTTGCAAATTACAGTTATCTAAATCCTTTACTGAAAAATATACAGTTATGTTTGATGGAAATATTATTATAAAAATAAAAAACTACAAAGTCTAGTCAATTAATATTACGTTTTAGGCGCTTAATTAATTTTCTATGAGCCCATACCGTTAGATCGTTGATCGGTTTCTTCGATGCTTTAATAATTTTGAAAAGCTTCGTCGTGAAAGTGCTACATATGGCATATAACGCTTCTGGTATTAAGGAGCGAATTAAAGTTTCTGCTTCCTAATATATCCAATATTTGCCAATTGTGCCCTGAATTAGGAAAATGGCCATTTTCAAAATATAAGTTTACCTTTTAATGATCTGTATTTTAATATTTCAGCAAGAAAAAACTAATCCCATACCTGAGGAAAAAATGAATTTTAATTTAGTTATTTTGAAATTATCTATAGAATTTTCGGGCTAATATAATTATGAAGTCCAAACTTGATGTTTGTTACAACCGCAGTTAAGCACACAACAAAAAAAAAGTTGCATCTTGAGTCATATCTGTCTCGTGACCCTATCGCGTGCAAAGAATAATTATCCTCACCCTAATTAGGACTAATGATGTTTTGGAATGAAATTTTAATTGACTTTAGCATAAAAACTACTCTTCAGGTCTTAAAGTAGATGAAGCTGAAAGACTCTTCCGGAACTGATGATACTGTACGCTCTCTTAGCTGGCTCATAATGAAGCAAATTTCTTTACACTAACCAAAAGCTTTTTTTCCCCCTCTTTTAATTCAAGAACACGTGGTGATTTTTCCCATTTATGCTTCACGTGCTAAACAGTGTCTGCCACATTAAACATCGTTTTTTACGGCCTTTTTTATAACTCTTTTTCGAAACTTTTTTCCCTGCTCGTTTTCGACATGTAATATCATCGTCACCTTTTTAGGTCAGTGATGAAATTCCTTGCAGCTTACTAAACATGAGTAGATATGGTAACAATGACATCGTTAGTTAGGAACAGCCAAGGAAAAAATTGCATAGCAACTAGGTGTCGCTTAATCATCAGAGCTGTATATATTTATGATAAAATAATAAAATACCTCTGAGATAAAAGTTCAAGGCGATATTTGTTCGTATTCTATCTGCTATATTAGATACAATATAGAGCATTAAGATAAATAGATTTAAAATCAAATAACAGGATATTTTTACTTTGCCCATAAATACAATTTTAACATATTTATAAATAAAGAATGCTCCTAACAAACACTTGTCTTGTCTTAAAATTCAGTACCCTGAGTTTTCAGTACCCTCAAGTTTAAACTATGAGCACTGAAATTCCTACGTTTCTCAGTCTTGTTCTTTAGGAACCACCGATAGGATTAGAAAGTCTGTCGTTGGCATATTAATTCAGAGTTTCCCGTTCAAACCTCTCAATTGCCTTATTTAAACATTTAAGAAATAATTACCCGCATCCTAATTAGAGAATAAACAGTCTATTGTAGCTTAAGGACACGGTATTTTGAAATTAATTTCATCCACATATTCTTTAACTGATTCAGACCCTAATGCTTGCTTATTGAAAGAAAAAAGTTTCCATTTAAATGTGCTTTATTTATGAACAAATGAACAACGATAACTTTTTTATTATCATTTTATTAGAATTTAGCATGCTCGTTATAATGTAGAAACCGTTACAGAAGTTGCAAAAGTCTGAAATTTCGGAAAGCTTTAAAATGGAATGTAAAAGAAATGAATTTAATTTATATGCACTTTGTCATGATACAGACATCAAATTAAATGCCATCTGTGAAATGTTGCACTTCATGTGGTTTTCTGCGAAATGCAGCAAAATGGCTCCTGCGGTTTTCTGCGAAATGTTGTAAAAGAGTTCTTGTAGTTTCCTGTGAAATATAGCAAAACAATTCTTGTTGTTTGTCATGCACAGTTATTTTCATTTGCATTTAGTTTCTATTATGCCCATAGATGGAATTAAATTACAGTACATTCATGTATATTAAAGACTGAAATACACTTTGCAAACATTATAAGAGCACAAGCATCTCTTTCCTGTATTTAAAAACAAATCTTGAAAATTTACATACATTGTAATATACACAGAGTATGATGAATGTGAGTAGGGTATGAGTTTTCTTTGCTTAGGACCAACCTGTGGAATGATGGGAAAAGGCTTTGGAGATCCAACCAGAGTGTGTCCCTACTTCTCGAAACACGTTGATTATAAGAAACAGCTACTGTATTCAGCCATTATAGGCCAATTCTAGTAAGTATTTATAGTAGGTAAGACATTGTCGACCTAACCCATTCTAGGTGGTGCCCTTTATCCATAAATCTTCAGTCACCGTTTTCATAACCTTATTCTCCATTATGTCATTGAGCATGCAGTTAAAATGGTTAAACCAAAGCAATATCTACCTAAATAAAATGCTTCTTAAAGGTGGCTCATAACTCCTTCAGCACTAGTTTTAAAGATGCTCATTTACAAAACAAATAAAAGGAACTGTAATATTTAAATTATTAGATCAAACTGATTTAATATGCAAAATTATATACATATATTCAGAGCTTTCTATCTTTACAGAAGGGAGCCAAAAATTATTACTATAAATTGCCTAAAGTCTGGAGAGAAAAAAAATGCATTTCGGTTTAGTAATTTTTAATTAATACTTCCTCCCTAAACCCCCAAAGTCAGTCCTACTTCAGGTCATAATAGAGAGGACGTAAGGAAACAAAATCTTGCTTAGTTTTGAACAAAAGATAATGCGAAAAAAATAATCAAAATACATTTCATTACATCCGAATTCCTATTCTTCTCTCTCGTTCTTCGAACCTTTTTCTCCCTCACGATCAGGGCCAGATCTAGGGAGGAAAAGAATACTAGCAACCGCAACAGCAGCGAAAGTTAATTAAATATATATATTACCTTCATTTTTCAAACAGCTGTTTTCAAAGACCCACACCAGCAATTTTGCAGTATCACTCGGATTTCGGACCTGAAATTCTCCCAACTTACTTTGAGATTATACAAACAACAACTGCGATAATGACGATGATGATGATAATAATAATAAAACCAAACGTCCAGATAAAAATATAAATATCGTCTAGTCGTTATGCCAGACCAAACCTGAAAAATATTTATCTACCATACTAAGAAAAGTCAATATCGACGAAGAACGCTGAGAAAGCCAACAAACTGATCCAGTACTTACACAACATCCTCAATTTTTGCGTAATATTCAAAGCAGCAAGCCTTACGGTGCTTCGATCCAACTAACTTCTGAAAAATGCTATTGGAGAAAAAGAGTTTATCCTTAGCGCTGTATTGACCACTGAACAACAAGATCAATATAAAAAATAAATAAAAAGAGATATACTGCTTATAAGCTATCCTAAAATCGAAAAGTATTTCCCTTCTGAATTCTTTAAACTTAGAACTTTAGCAGCAGAATAACATCAGTTGAATTATTCAACTTTACAGCATTAGTAACGGCTAAATATTGTTTTCATTCACCTTTAATAAGATCTAGAATCGCTTTTATCTGTCTCTGTGCACCATATGTGAAGCTTAAGTGAAAAGCTAGTAACTTAAACTTGTTCCTTTTTAACTACCTTGAGGATGACAACACAGTGGATGACTTTGACACTGTAAAGACGTACCTGTTGTCGATAAAAGCTACGTGTGGAAGTTAAGGGCTCTCTCTCACGTTCTAATTATCTTTAATTTGTTCAGACAAACCCAGAGAGAATTTCCCACGAGATGGTAGAGAAATTCTATTGCCTTAATTCTGTTGAAAATCTTATTGTTAGCATTGACGTTTTCTTTGTTCTTTTACTCCGCTACTATACATACTATTCAGGACTTTGCCATCCTTTATGACACAGTGGTATTGTGATGCCCTTAGCAGATTCCCGGATACTGATTTGTAACAGTTTTTTCTCCATCATGCCGTATCTGTCAGAACCTGCAGATGACTTCTGACTCTTTAACCTGATCACTAATGAAAAATTATCAAGTTTTTGTCTTAAAGTTTTTAAAATATATTTTATTGATGATATTATATTTTACCATTACTGTGGCTCAGTAATTATCGCGCTTGCCAACTGATCAAAGACATACGGGTTCGAATCCCAGAAAAAATATGGCCGATTCTTTTCTGTCTTGTATGCCTGCTGAGGTCTCGTCTTCCTTACATATGCCATGTATGGCATATGTAAGGAATGCTTTTGACAGATTTCTGTGACAAGAAATTTCTTGAGGGGTCATTGTTTTGTGTGTTATATTTTAGGACACTTTAGTGTGCGTGTTTTCTTTCATAATCTTCCTATTCATTGATATTCAGCGTTTACATATATGAAGTTGTTCCGTCGGTCGAGTAATAGCAGTCTTGGCTGCGTTATGGATTGGGTTGTTTTACCTCTTAACGGCACTTTTTTGCACACCATGGGCTAAATGGCCAGGTCACATGGACCCCGAAGGCTCAGAGAAGGTTGGGGGAGGGGACCCACTGGAACAGCTGTTGGGAGACAGATGGTAGCCACCCGTCAAGGCCATCCAGCGTGTTCTTTAACGTGCACAGGGTATGTTTCTCCCGCACACGGGCCATGGCTTAACGTCCCATCCTACGGACGGCGGCATTTCCAAGCCCATCGGTGTCCCCTACTGACCGTGGGCAGGGCAGGGAATTTTTCGGAGGCTGCGTATGAAATAGATCTGGGTTAGAGTTCCAGATAAGACATGGATGTTTATTTTCTTGTGATATCTTTCTGTTGAGGTCTGATCTTTTTAACAGATTTTTCTCTGTGGTGCATTATACTGAGCTACTCCTGTCGAACTTTTGTGACAAGCAGTTCATGATGGTTAACTTACTATTGATTCTATTCTGCCGATTAAGTAACAGCGTTTAATATTATTTGTGGAGAAAAAGTATCCTGGTTGAAATCTCGAGAAAGAAAATTTATTTATTATATCTTCCTACTGAGAGGTCGTGCCTTATTCACAGATCTGTTCCATGCTTATCAGGCCCGGATCTAGACAAAATAAAGTGGGGGAGGGGGAACAAATGATCCGGGTGAAACCCGGGAGCCAAAATGATGCAGGAATGAACCGAAACACCGTTACAGTATAATTTTTTCCCTCCGTTTAATAGTTTATAACAAATTTATTGGAACAAACAGGTAATATATAAATACATTTAATATTTTTTCACCTCCGTTCTGATTACTAGCATTTTCAAAGGTAGGGCAATGTCCCTTTTGACCCCCCCCCCCCCTCCCTCAACACCACCACCTAGAACCTTTTCTGAAGTTTATTATATTAAAAGACCCTTACTCAATTACTATTGCAAATAAGCTACTATTGATTAATTATATCCTGTCTGTGGAATGCACTAATTATTAACTGTTTTAAGTTAGAAGACAAATTCGATTTTTTTTAGAATAATTTTACTTCAGATAATTGAAAGCTAAAATAAGTAACGAAGAATCGATTGAATAGTAAAGAAGCAACAGACCAAGTTGATATCTTTAATTTAAAAGTACCTCTCAAGTTTTAGTCTTCTTCAAAAGAAACATCTTTCTCTTTAAAGAGCAAAAAAAAACCTGCTACCGTTGTAAATACGGAATGAGTTAGGAATAAAATGGTAAGAAAAAGGAAAAAATGGGGCAAAGGAAGCATAATAAAATCGCATATGTTTTGAGCCTCCTGGAAAGCTTTGCTTAATAAAAGATTGCATTTTCGTTTTCGGGTAACTGGTAGAAACTGTATTTTGTGTATCTACATGGAGTTCCAGTACACGTTAGATGAGGATGCTTCTTTTATCCAAATGTCATGGTCGAAGAATATTACGGTTTTCTTCCCGAAGCTTCTGACAGTGCGCAGCTCACAAAGATTTTCGAAGAAGACGGAAGGATAGAATATTTGATTTGGCTTATTTGTAGAAGGGAAGAGACTAAGTAAGGAAGTTCCAGTGTGCGTTATCACTTCTCCGAATAAGATACGATCATTGTTTATTATCATCATCTTTATAAAGGTTATTGCTTATCGTGATAATAGTGATCCGTAGGTAAAAACAAGAACATTTAGATATTAACGTTAATATTTAATAGCTAAGTTAATACATCGAAATCTCTTCAGTTAAACGCAGCAAACCAATCATACAAGCAGGACTAAGGTCCTCTCTCCATTTTTTTTTTAGAATGTTAGTAGCTTAAAAGAGGCGGAATAGATATTAATCGTGCATATATTTTGCTCCAATTTTCTAAAGAAATTTGTTAACAATCACTAAATCTGAGGTAAAACGTTTATACCGTAAAGATGTTCCAGTTCATTTTCAACTACATATTACCCACACTTTTCATTCGGACTTCTTTCTTCCCCTTTTATTCTTTTTTAGATTACGGCCTGTATATATAAGATGCTGTAAAAATCGGTGGACGAAATAAGATTTTCAAGCAAATATATTTTCCTATCTTTGTTTCCAAAAGTTCAAAGTATTAAAATCATGTCAGCAATTATATCATCAAGCAAATCAATTTCATAACGTTTTTAAACAGATCTGCAGCTGTTTAATAGTAGAGTAGCTCAGAAAATATGTTGTAAACAAGAGCAATTAACTGAAAAACAATTATTCAGCAGTAAAGAATCATAGGATGTGTCATGTAGACATGGAACTCATGAAATAATAATCTGAAAAAATTTGTTTTACCGTGAACGGGATTCGAATCCCACTGACGGCTAAACCAATTTTCTTCAGTTTATTATTTCATGAGAAAAAGAATCAGTTTCGCCCCTAGTGAGATACGACTCTTTTTCAGTTGTTCTAAAATCTGTTGTATAAAGATATTCAACTTAATATTGATGAAATATTTTTTCCCACTTAATAACAAGATATTGTGATTCGCATTATTCTATAGTTTGAATTTCAATCCATAAAGGACCCTAGAGTTGCAGAATTTTAAAACTCGAATATGTAAACAACGCATTCAATACTAGAAATTTGAAAATTTAGTGATAGAGTGTGGTTAGAGGTTTACATTGATAGCAGAAATTGATTTGCTTATCATAGGGGGAGGAGGGAAAAGCAACTTTTTTTTAGAAATAAATTAAAATAATCTTGAATAATATTATTACTGACAGCTAAATATTCTATTAATATGAATTTCCTTCTTTAGAGTGCGCTAAATTTGAGAAATGTCAAACATTTCGTTTTCAAAATAAGCATCCCATATTCACCAGATCTGAGAGAACAAATTCGATTCTGCTATCTTCCTTTGACGTTAATATAAATGAACAATTTTGCCACTTTTTATGAATTTGAACCTTAATAATACACATCTAAGAAAAATCATCATCATCATCATCCTCAAGCAGCCATGAGCTACGGAGGTGCAACCAGACCGTGCAGTTTAATTCTCCAAGCATATCTGTCCTGAGCTACATCTGCTGCATCCGGCCACTGCACATCAATTCTAACAAGGTCCTGTTTGACATTGTCTCCCCACCGCATCCTAGGTCTCCCCCTCTTTCTGAGGCCTTTGGGCACACTGTTCATAACCCTATTCGCCAATCTACAATTATTCATACGGGCAACATGGTCAAACCAGCGGAGTCTCTCTCTGCACAATATGCTGCTTAAAGGAGGTTGCAGACTCCTTTTCCTAACCTCATCATTATTTACAAAGTTAAACCATCTAATACCCAAGATACTGCGTAATCTTCTAGAATCTAAAGCATCTAGTTTTCTGTTATCTTGTTTACACCGCGTCTAAGTTTTACTACCATAACTAACCCTAGAAAGGAGAGCTATGCACCAAACCCCTGTGATGCTGCATAGAACCGGCCAGGCCTAGCACCTAATGTCCGACCCCGCCTTCTCGTTGTGCAGACCGTTAGTACCTTTCAAAAGAGATACTCTCTTGTGGAAGTGAACGGAAGGGGAGGGCTACCAGATTAGTGTGGCCTACTGATCTGGACAACTATGGCTACTTTTCTTTTTTTTCTACCCTGCTGAAGAGTGGACAACCACACAGGGTTCTGGTGCTGACCATATAAACCCACTGGACTGGACTGAATTATGGCTCTGAGCTTGATTATGGATCCTGAATTTGCTGCACGAGTGGGCTTCTGTGGAGGGAAAATCTTCAGCTGTGTTTTCTGTTTGTTTGTGGGTTGACAGCCCCAAGTGAATATATTCACAGGATATGTTTATCAGCTGGTGAATAATCCTGAGCAGAGGTCATCGGAGGCACCTGAACTCTTTGCTTTCTTTGGCATCGTCAAATTCTACATTGGAGGAAGTCTTCCAGTGTAGATGGCTTCAGCCTTTAGTGGTGGGGGAACGGGTCTTTGCCCCATGTCTGCGATTAGGGGGCTGTTTGATATTGTCGGCATTCCCTCTCTCAATAAACATAGCTTCTTTAAACATCCTACTAACCATTTTCTCTCCATGGGTACTTGGGATGTGAGGACTCTGCACAGAGCTTTTTCTCTTGATGTCCTCACACAAGAATTCCACCATTATAATTTAGATATTCTCGGCTTGCAAGAGACCATATGGACAGATAAAGGTCAGATTCTTAAAAATAATCTTAAATTTCTCTTTTCAGGGAGGGACGACAATAAGCATCACCAAGGCGTGGGTCTGCTTCTCAGCAGACACGCTAGTGATGCTCTTCTAGGATATGAGTGCATTAATGAAAGGTTTCTTAGAGCAAAATTTCAGACAAGCGTTAAGGACTTGAATGTTATCTGCTGTTATGCCCCCACTGAGGATGCCGATGAGGATGAGAAGGATAGGTTTTATGAACAACTTCAGGATATTTTGAATGCTGTCAAGAAAGGAGATATTACACTTGTTCTTGGTGACTTCAATGCCAAAGTTGGTACAGACTCTGACCTTTGGGGAGGAGTGATAGGCCCTTTTGGTATTGGTAGCTGCAATGGCAATGGATAACATCTACAGGTAAGTAAACTCAATGGTTTCAGAATAACTAACACTTATTACAAACACTGCGACATACATAAGTACACATGGGTTTCACATGATGGGCTGCATAAGAATATGATTGATTACATATTAATTAACAGCAAATGGGCTAGTTCTGTTAGGAATACCAGGGCATATAGGGGAGCTGAAATTGGATCTGATCATTACCTTGTTAAAAGTGTCTTGCAACTTAAACTTAAAAAGTGTTGTGCTAAGGTTAAAATATATGTGTTGTCTGAATTTCTGAGTCGAGTCATCTTTAGCAAGTGGGGGAGGTAAACAACGTTATCGCGACGTCTCACGTGACCTTCCCGTAACGCTTCCTGGAAAGCTCATGCTCCTGAGTCATTTTCACAGGCTGCAACGTGCTTACGGAATCACCTCACTCGCTGGGAGAAAAGCCTTAAATACATCCATTTCTGGGATTACACTTATAATGAATGGTTGGTAATTCTCTAAATTATCATGGTTTATCAAATACTACTTATAATTTGACGATGTAGTGACGTTCTCAAGTATTAAGAAGTGATGAAAACATATGATTTCTTTTCGAAGTTATTGTAAGTCGCCTGGATGCTAGCTCATTACGCTACCCGGAACGAATCACTTCGTAATCAACGTTTTTTTTATTTTGAAGCAATCACTTCTCAGACATGGAGGACTTCAATAAATGCGCTGAGTGTTGTATTTATGAGAAAATTATCAGCACGGAATGAAATTCTAATTTTTACTTTGCAGAGATGGAAACTTTAATTACGTAGATTTTTACAGAGAAATAATCGAAATTATTACATCAGCCATCTGGCAAAGGAATTTATGTAGTGTTTTAGAGCTGATTTTACTGAATATTAATACTTTTCAATAATGACCTACAAGGGAAAGGATAATTTCCTGTAGTTAGTAACTTCGGATGAGGTTAGAAACCAAGATGGTGGACTAACGGCAAAATCGCGGGAGTTTGTGGTGACGTCTGGTTTCTAAATGGTGGAATCGAAAAAATTTCGGGCTTTGTGGAAACCAAGATGGACGTCGGTGGAAATTACAAGTGGATTATCTGTAATTTAACTGAATAATATAATTTCAGATTATTACATCACTGGAGGGCGGTATTTTATTCACCATTGTCCGACTTCAGTCTTAAAAACATTTAGAATTCTGACCAATGTGCTTGATAATGACCCTCCACCAGCTTAAAACACATGGATGGTGGGTCCCATAGTATTAACATTGACCCGCCACTGGTCCAGAACCCCCATTATCCTCCTACTCATGTTTATTAAGCTCTCTGTAATGCTTTCTATTAGGACTAGTAAGGTATTGATTAAGGACATTTCTGCACTTTCTTCTTTCTGAAGTTAACTCAAGTGCCTTATCACTCAAATAATTCTGTCTCCTCTGCTCCTTTTTCCCTAAAAGAGTACTGTTAGTTTCCAAAAAAGCCTGTTTAAAATGGCCCCATTCTTCGTTTACTTCAGTAGGAAGCAAATTATGACTGTCATAATGACTAAGTAACCTATGTATGGTAAGCTTTAGCTATAGCTGGGCTTTTCAGAGCTTCAGTATTAAAAGTAAATTTTTTAACCTTAGCACAACACTTTTTTAAGTTTAAGTTGCAAGACACTTTTAAAAAGGTAATGGTCAGATCCAATTTCAGCTCCCCTATATGACCTGGTGAAACCTGATAGGTTCACCCATCAGGTGAAACCCATTAGGTGAACTTATGTATGTCGCGGTGTTTGCTATAAGTGTTAATTATTCTGAAACCATTGAGTTTGCTTACCTGTAGGAGACGTTGCCCATTGCCATTGCAGCTACCAATGCCAAAAGGGCCTATCAACCCTCCCGAAAGGTCGGAGTCAGTGCCAACTTTGGCATTGAAGTCACCTAGAACAAGGGAAATATCTCCTTTCTTCATAGAATTCAAAATATCCTGAAGTTGTCCGTAAAACCTATCCTTCTCAACCTCATTGGCATCCTCACTGGGGGCATAACATCAGATAACATTCAAGTCTTTAATGCTTGTCTGAAATTTTGCTGTAAGAAACCTTTCATTAATGCACTCATAACCTCAAAGAGCATCACTAACATGTCTGCTGAGAAGCAGACCCACGCCTTGGTGATGCTTTCCATCTTCCCTCCCTGTAAAGAGAAATTTAAAGTTACTTTTAAGTATCTCTCCTTTACCTGTCCATCTGGTCTCTTGCAAGCCTAGAATATATAGGTTATAGTGCTGTAATTCCTTTGTGAGGACATCAAGAGAATAATCTCTTTGTAATGTCCTCACGTTCCAGGTTCCTGTAGAGAGAAAATGATTAGTAAGATTTTTAAAGAAACTAGGTTTATTGAGATAGGTAGGGCCAACAATATCAAACAGCCCCATGATCGCAGGCATGGGGCAAAAACCTGTTCCTGCTCCGCTAGAGGCTGAAGTCACCGATGCTGGTAGGAACTTCAGGCACCACCTGTTCAAGTGGACTTTTTCAAGAGCCATATGTTCTGCCTGAGACACATTACTCCAGTTTAGGCTTGACGATGCCCAACTAGCTAAGTGAGGTTCAGGTACCTGCGATGGCCTCTGATTAGGATTATCCACCAGGTGATATAAGGTATCCCATGCCTCTGCTCACTTAGGGCTGGCAACCCAAAAAGCAAACAGGAAACACAGCGGCAGATTCTCCCTCAACAGAGGCCCACCAGTGCAGCAAGTCCAGGATCCATAATCGAGCTCAAATCCATAAGCAAGTCCAGTCTAGTAGGTATAAATGGTCGGCACCAGGACCCTGTGAAGTTGACCACTCCTCAGCAAGGTTGAAAAAAAAAGAAAAAAAGTGGCCGTAGATGACCAGATTAGTAGGCCATACTGAACTGGCAGCCCTCCCATTCCGTTCCCTTCCAAAAGAGAATATATCTTTTGAAAGGTACTAACGACCTACACCACGAAAATGCGGGGTTGGACATTAGGTGTTAGACCTGACCGGTTCTGTACATCATCACTGGGGATTGGTATACAGCTCTCCTCCCAGTTTATGCCTAGCTACCATTTACAGACCAGTAAGAAGAATAAATTTCTAAATATCATAATGAAACATTTTATTGCTGTTTTAGTGGGGAAGATTTCGTATTCTATTATTCGCATAAAAGGTTTTGGAAAAAAAAAGAGAAAGGGAAACTGCGAATTTTTTTTAGTTTATATCACCCTGATGTTATACAAAACATTTTTATGAAAGAAGCAGTTTAAGTTCCTCATCTTCCTTTGACGTTAATACGATTAGTGTAAAAAATATAATTACTTGTAGTTTTTCTTTATTCATATTTCTAACATTTTTTGAACACCTGTTCAAAAGTTTTTTTTTTATTTTCATTTTCCAGTTTAGCGTTATTGCCACCATCTCGATACATATCCGAAAGTTATCTGGATTATTCTGAAAATTCTTGAAAATTTTGCCAGAGCGGTATCGATTTACTTTCTAAGGAACAAGATTACTTATGAGAGTGGGTGATAAACTATCTTAAATGCAACCTAATTGAATTTCAGTTACCGCGTTTTCTTTTAGGAAGAATATTACGTTTGGTTAATTAACTTAATACCTAATTCGATTTATAGTTTCTGTGCTAACGTCAAAATTTTAATATTTTAGAATCTCTTATACAAATTAATCCATTATTTACGGCTACACGGCTTTTCTTCCTACAGGCCCAATTATTAGTAAATCATTTAAGAAGCTGATAATAGCTTAAAACAAGATGTTACACCAAGCTTATTTATTGATTTTAATTTTATAAGTTAAGAAAGGTTGATGATTAAAATATGGGCGGCATTTCATAAATTTCTTCAAAATTAAATAATCATCGGGATTCAGTACTTTTCATTTACCATTGCAAAAACGATTATTTTAAGCACCTTTTAAGAGGTATTTGAGTAAAAACATTTAACTATTATCCCTGATTGCGACTTCAATTGTGTGTTGCAATTCATTTAATGAAATGCCAAAAGTTTGAAAAATTGAACAGTTGTTGTCGGTGTTTTTAAGATTATCCTCGATGGTTAATGTATTTTCTTAACTATTTAACAAAAATTTAACTAATTAATATATTCCTCTTTATTTACTAAATTATCCCTATCTAAAATGTTTTGACATTAACAATGGAAGAATAGTCCATTAATGAGCTTATAAGTTCGAATGCAAAAAATTTTATTTTCGTCGAAATTCATCCCTGTTTCAATAGTTTCCCAATGCATTAGCAGAGTCCAAACAAGTTTAAAAACTGTTTATTTTCCTACAATGCCAATGTGAAATAAATGTAATTAATAAATGAATTTTATCTTGGTCTAGGCAAACATTTTTACATAGATTGTTCTGACGTCACGAACGCTAAATTTAGTTAGGCATAATGTTACTTGTTATATGTGTTAAAATATTGTGATAGCCACAAGCTATTAAAGCTGAAGGTAAACACTGCTTGCGGTTGTATTTATGTATCACAGAGGATTTTAATTCATAATTATGTGTGGAACAATTTCAAAATGTACAAACAAACAACAGTGAAGATCATCATCATCATCATCATCATCCTCAAGCAGCCATGGGCTACGGAGGTCCAACCAGACCGCGCAGTTTAATTCTCCAAGCATATCTGTCCTGAGCTACATCTGCTGCATCCGGCCACTGTACACCAATTCTAACAAGGTCCTGTTTGACATTGTCTGCCCACCGCATCCTAGGTCTCCCCCTCCTTCTAAGGCCTCTAGGCACACTGTTCATAACCCTATTCGCCAATCTATAATTATCCATACGGGCAACATGGCCAAACCAGCGGAGTCTCTCTCTGCACAATATGCTGCTTAAAGGAGGTTGCAAACTCCTTTGCCTAACCTCATCATTAGTTACAAAGTTAAACCACCTAATACCCAAGATACTGCGTAAGCATCTAGAATTAAAAGCATCTAGTTTCCTGTTATCTTGCTTACACAGCGTCCAAGTTTCACTACCATAACTAACCCTAGAAAGAACCAAACTATTATACAGTCTAATTTTACTCTTTAGGTGTATACGCCTATTTCTCCACAATCTCCATAGATTCTTAAAAGTCCCGGCAGCAATACCTATTCGTCTGTTAATCTCATGCCGCACATCACCAGTATCAGTTACGCAGCTCCCAAGGTAATTAAACTGACACCTGCTCAAGACTGCAACCATTCAGATTAACTGAATCACAACCTGCCTGACCAATTTTCATCACTTTAGTTTTCTCTCTGTTTATAACCAAACCTACTCTACTACCAGTCTCATCAACAGTTCGAATGAAAGAGTTCATCTCATCAACATCATTTGCCAAAAGGGCTAAATCATCAGCATAATCTAAATCAGAAATCTTCGTATCTCCAGCCCATTAAAGGCCAAAAGCTTTCCCTTGAAGTGAATTTCGCATAACATAATCAACAACCAAACTAAAGAGAAAAGGAGACAAAATGCACCCTTGTCGAACACCAGAAGTAATGCTAAACCAATTGCTACAAGACTTACCAACTCTCACACATGACTCAGTGTTATTATAGAGAGCTTTCATTATGTTAACTAACTTGTCTGGTATACCATATGATCTCACAATCAACCACAAATTATGACGATCAACAGAGTCGAAAGCCTTTTTGAAATCAACAAAGCTAGCAACCAAAGGTTTCTGAAACTCTAAACATTTCTCAAGAATCTGCCTAAGTGAAAATATCTGATCCACACATCCCCTACCACTTCTGAATCCACATTGCTCATCACGCAATTGCCTGTCAACCAGATTCTTAATTCTATTAAGCACAATCATGGAAAGAACTTTACCTGGAACGGAGAGTAGGCTGATACCCCTATAGTTATCACAAGAACTGCGATCACCTTTTTTGAAAATAGGGATAATAATAGCTCTGGTAAAATCTTTAGGAACCATGCCTTTATCATAAAAGATATTCAAAATTTCAGTCATCCAAATGGCAACAGAAACATTCCCAGCTCTAAGCATTTCCGTAGTAATTTCATCCACCCCTGGGGATTTATGAAGTTTAAGTTTAGAAATAGCCAAACTAACTTCAGATTGTGTTATAGGGCCAACATTAAAGCCAACAATGCATCTATCATCATTGCAAACAATTGGAGTAGAACTAACCACATTGTTTAGAATATCACTGAAATGCTCAGCCCACCTAGCCATGACAGAATCCTCACCTTCTATAACCTTGCCGTGTTTATCCTTCAATCCCTGTATACCTGTTCGTTTTCTACCATACAAAACATTAACTATCTGGTATAGCTCTCTGCTGTTGTGCTGTCTAATTGCTTCCTCAGCTTTGTCAGCAAGGCCATCAAGCCAAAGATTCTTATCAGTAGCTAACTGATCCTTTACACGTTTATTAAGTTCTTTGTAATGCTTTCTATTAGGACTAGTAGGGTACTGATTAAGGACATTCCTGCAGTTCCTTCTTTCCGAAATAAGCTCAAGTGCCTTATCACTTAAATAATTCTGCATCCTCTGCTCCTTTTTCCCTAAAAGAGTACTGTTAGTTTCCAAAAAAGCCTGTTTAAAATGGCCCCATTCTTCCTCAACTTCAGTATTAAGCAAACCATGACTGTCATAATGACTAAGTAACCTATCATGGTAAGCTTTAGCTATAACTGGGTCTTTCAGAGCTTCAGTATTAAAGGTAAATTTTTTAACCCTAGCACAACACTTTTTAAGTTTAAGTTGCAAGACACTTTTAACAAGGTAATGGTCAGATCCAATTTCAGCTCCCCTATATGCCCTGGTATTTCTAACAGAACTAGCCCATTTGCTGTTAATTAATATATAATCAATCATATTCTTATGCAGCAGCCCATCAGGTGAAACCCATGTGTATTTATGTGTGTCGCGGTGTTTGTAATATGTGTTAGTTATTCTGAAACCATTTAGTTTACTTACCTGTAGGAGACGTTGTCCATTGCCATTGCAGCTACCAATACCAAAAGGGCCTATTACTCCTCCCCAAAGGTCAGAGTCGGTACCAACTTTGGCATTGAAGTCACCAAGAACAAGGGTAATATCTCCTTTCTTGACAGAATTCAAAATATCCTGAAGTTGTCTGTAAAACCTATCCTTCTCATCCTCATCAGAATCCTCAGTGGGGGCATAACAGCAGATAACATTCAAGTCTTTAATGCTTGTCTGAAATTTTGCTGTAAGAAACCTTTCATTAATGCACTCATATCCTAGAAGAGCATCACTAGCATGTCTGCTGAGCAACAGACCCACGCCTTGATGATGCTTTCCATCCTCCCTCCCTGTAAAGAGAAATTTAAAGTTATTTTTAAGTATCTCACCTTTACCTGTCCATCTGGTCCCTTGCAAGCCTAGAATATCTAGGTTATAGCACTGGAATTCCTGCATGAGGACATCAAGAGAATAATCTCTATGTAATGTCCTCACGTTCCACGTTCCTGTAGAGAGAAAATGATTAGTAGGATTTTTAAAGAAATTAGGTTTATTGAGATTGGTAGGGCCAACAATATCAAACAGCCCCCTGATCGCAAGCATGGGGCAAAGACCTGTTCCTCCTCCGCTAAAGGTTGAAGTCACCGATGCTGGTAGGAACTTCAGGCACCACCTTTTCAAGTGGACTTTTTCAAGAACCATATGGCCTGCCTGAGACACATTACTCCAGTTTAGGCTTGACGATGCCCAACTAGCTAAGTAAGGTTCAGGTACCTGCGATGGCCTCTGATTAGGATTATCCACCAGCTGATATAAGGTATCCCATGCCTCTGTTCACTTAGAGCTGGCAATCCAGAAGCAAACAGAAAACACAGCGGCAGACTCTCCCTCAACAGAGGCCCACCAGTGCAGCAAATCCAGGATCCATAATCAAGCTCAAATCCATAAACAAGTCCAGTCTAGTAGGTATAAATGGTCAGCACCAGGACCCTGTGAAGTTGACCACTCCTCAGCAGGGTTGAAAAAAAAGAAAAAAGAAAAAAGTGGCCATAGATGACCAGATCAGTAGGCCACACTGAACTGGCAGCCCTCCCCTTCCGTTCCCTACCAAAAGAGAATATCTCTTTTGAAAGGTACTAAGGGCCTGCACCACGAGAAGGCGGGGTCGGACATTAGGTGTTAGACCTGGCCGGTTCTGTGCATCATCACTGGGGATTGGTACACAGCTCTCCTTCCAGTTTACGCCTAGCTACCATTTAAGTGAAGATAGTAGTGATATATATATATAGGTACTAGTTTATTTCGTCTTTTACGGTAATTACATTAGAAGAATTAAACAAAACTCCCTCCAGCAAAAACAACACTGTCTTATGGAAGAAAATAAAAACACATCAATATTTATGTGACTATAACCTAAATCCTATATAGGTCTTCATATCAATAGTAATTGCATTATATATTTTCCATATATATATAAACCACGAAAATGATAAAACAGTGGTTCCCATTTTCTTGAAACTTTCGGTAGAAATAGAATAAACAGAATATCTAATAGTTCTTAGATATGAATTTTTTCCTACATCCATAATCGGAATTCGTTTATTCAAAATATTCATAAATTTGTATTCACGATAAATATTATTTTCAACTAGTTTTTATACAGGGAAAAAATACGTGAATTTCCTGAAAGGGGGAGCTAGAAATGGTAAAGGTGGGGGGTGTGGACTCAAAAGGTTGGGAACCGCTCTGCATTAGAACAATATTAAGTATTGTACTCTAATTACAAGAACCAATATTTTCGTCAATATTGCCAAGCGACTAGATTAAAAAACAACAAAATTGGTAACGGTAAATATCGTTGAGATAGTGCGTAAAGCAACGAAATTAAATCCGGTACTGAATGGTTAGGGCGCTTGGCTACTAATCAGAGGGACCTGGGTTCGAATCCCGGATAAGGCATGGATGTGTGTGTCGTTTTTCTGCTGAAGTACCACCATTCTCATAGACCTTATACTTTGGCGTATAAACTGACAGGGTCCTGTCAGACATCTGTGGCAAGCAAGCAGCCGCTTGATGGGGTATTTTTTAATGGATTAATATAAATTAAGATATAATTTTTACCCTTTTGAGGTCACCATTTTGTTTTCTAATTGGCTGAAATAGCTCATTTTCGAATATTTTGAAAATGAATTGCATTCCGGCATAATCCATTCTTTTATATAGAGCAGTGGTTCCCAACATTTTATGCTTCACATACCCCCTGGAAATGTGTATGTAACTGGCGTACCCCTTGTATAGATAGATAAAACTATGGTTATTTTTACTTTGTTACTAGATCTAGCGACTTTTGAGCTCTCACGGTGTACCCCAAAAATTTGATGACCCCACGTTGAGAACCCCTAATTACGGTGAACCCCAATTGATGACCCCACGTTGAGAACCCCTAATATAGAGGATCGATGCACCAAAATTAAAATTGTGGAGCTCACCGTTTAAGAGTGATTGCTAAACGGTCAAAGGAAAACCCACACACACTCCCACAAAACGCCAAACCTAAAGATCGAATAATATCCTTAACTTCGCTTACTCTCTCTCTCTCTCCAATATTTATCTGAATCCAAATTAAACAAGTCGAAAAAAGGAATGAAAGTTATTTTTCGATGAATATGAAAGCAAAACAATAAATATTTCGTCTAAACTAATTTAACAAGTCAGAAGCAGAGTTCCATAGTTGAATGTGATATTTAATAATCAGGTAATTAAAAGTATTATTACAGTAGCATTAAATGCGTTGGAAAATTATTATCCATCTCTCCCATGCTAAAACTTCATCAGAAGGAAAATAATTTGTTATCACTAGATACAATTTATTAATTTACAAAAAACATAATAGTGGAATTAATAATTCAACGCATTATTGTACAATGAAAAATAATTCAATCTATGTATCTGCCATAACTGCTCAAAAATGCAGATCGATGAAGACTTTTTATTCACCGTAGAAACTTTCCTAAGCATCGATAAAAAGTGCAAAACGGCAAAAAAATTATACTCATCGTCCCAAAGTATCAGAAGCATTACATGGCACGATGATTTTCCTACAATGCAGTCGGATCACTTTGACAGAACAAGAATAGCGAGCTATAAAAAAATGCTTAAGCGTTTGAAGTAACACTATCAGAATCTTGTAAAGTAGCGCTCGACTCTTAAGACACTAGAAGCTTTAATAAGGGAGAAAAAAAGAGCTTTTTCCTGAAACAACGGAGTGCCTTTATTACGCTGTTATCTCTCTCCCAATATCTGACACGGAGGACATTCTTCATTGTAGATAGAAGACGAAAGGGTGGCTCAGCGACCACCTAATATCTTTCCCTTGCCATCATCCCTCTGCGCGTTCTTGCTTTCCTTTCCTCAGCTCCTCTTACTCCTAAAGCTCTAGGCTGGAGCATCACTTCACAATTCCTCAATAGAAAGCTGCAGAGCTTTTTTCTTTGTCCTAACCCACCACCTAGTCTGCCGATATTGCCTGTGGGTAGCACAATGGAGGACTAATGTTACTCTCGCTCAATGGAACTAGCTGAAGGATAAAAAAGTTCAGAGGAAAAAAAAACTGTGAATCCATCAGATTTAGAAAGTTGCAGTTATTAGAAAGAGACATTTATACAGCTGCGCTCTTCTTAGTAGTATCTACTGATACATATATGTGTGTTTCTGTCTGTTAGAAGGACATTCAACTCTCTATCTGTCCGAGTTGCTTATCCACCATATAGTCTTTATGGTACATTTCCTGATTTCCTGTTTGAACGAGTGTAACCTAAATGCACGTGATATTCGCGTGGAATAGTCAGCTTCTGTGCCATGTATAGGAGCAAAAGATATTTTCGGTTTCACCCTCATCGTTCATCTCAATCTTTTTTCCACTTCTCCTCTTTCTCCATATCTCGCGTCATCCCTCCTGCACCATGCACTTCAGCCTCTGCCTGAACTGATGTGGAATGTTCATTCGGGACCTTTCCACTAGCTTCATTTGTCAGACTAATGTACTTGTGGATCAAGTGTGGTCGTCGTTAACTGCAGCTGTAAACACCTCGCTAGGGATATGGCTACGTCTGATATTACTAGCATGTGATGCTCGGCATTGATGATAAGTAAAAGAGAAGAGGGGAGTTAGAGTAATTTTCCTCATCTATCGTTAAAAGGTCTATCCGTCTCTTCTAATAATATGGAGGTGAAGGAGTTCTACTAGAATTAAGAAAGAAGTTCTTATTTTCTCTCTTTGCTTAGCTATGTATCAAAAGGTTCACCTTTGTTGGCATAAAAAGAGATGATGAAGCATTTAAGGATTACTTTAAAAAATTATAATCCTCTGAATAGATTTAATTAAGAAATTTTTGTTCAATTTATATAATGCGATATACCAACGAGTAATTAGAAAGCATAGTTCCCATGTGCATTTTGTTTTCAGATAGAAACTGTTTTAACATCTTAAAATTTAAAGACTATTATTTCATGATAGCAAATGCAAATTACAACTATTATAAAATTGTAGCGATTGTTTATCTTTATTCAAATGTTTCTTTTTCTTCTTTAAGAATATTTTTCAAGTATATTTTGCACAGCATAATTAAATTTATCACATGTACATGCTGTAAAATGTCAATTGTGTACTTAATAAAATTCACCTAATCACTTAAATATAAAGTTTAATAGTGAGCTGTTAGCACATATTCCGATATAGATGTCGCTTTTTCAGTGTTTAGCTATTTCGTCACTCTGTATTCTATTAAACCACATCTTGACTCTTTTGTTTCGCGAGAAACAGCTAAATATTTTTGCCCTATTAGCTTTAAGCAGATACTCCGGTAAATGTTAGTCCCAACTGTGTCAATCATAATCATAATCTAATTAATTTTAAATTCGATTTTCAACACCGTTCGTTCAATACTTAAAGAGTTGTAGAGTCTGGAACATTTCACAACAATAATGCATCATAAGAATTTAACTCAGAAATTAATTAAAACTTAATTATTGCTTTAAATCATTTCATGAAATATTCATTTTTTTAGTTTGTGTGATCATCATTTCAATATCAAACAATTATGAATGATATTTATAAAATAAAATAGTTTATTGTTAAATATTGCAGCTTCTATCATTCTTTATTGAACGAATATTGTTGAAAAATATAGATTTATAATAGATTTGATTATGGTCTTTAATTTACCTTCTGTCACATTTTTCCATTAAATCCAATATTTATAAATTATTGAGCTCCAAAGTTAGATTTCTAATGATATAACGTGGAAATTATCTAATATTTTGGGCGTGCAGTGTTATTAAGTTTGGTCGAAAATGAAGTCGATTCTATTTAGTTTACTCTGTGATAACAATATTATGACTCCTGAATTCTGCAGCTGTAAAGAACACTGAATTAGAGAAAGTAACGACATATGTTTTGTGAGAAAGATTCCAAACTCCCTAACTTCGAAAATAAGCTTTTAACGAAAAACGACAATTAGAAAAAATTGAAGAGCTCATTCAAAATCTCAATTTTAAAACTTTTTAGTGTTTAAAGAATTATTGAAGCTGGAGCATTTAACAGAAGACGACGCTGTCACACCCTACCTAAACATTTTCCCCTCCAAATTAGAAAAAACTGAAAACTTCGTTGCACAAACTTCAAATATTATATTTAGCAGTAAAAATTGTATTCATGGCTGTTTTAAAATAGGTAGATTAATATACGTAGCAACTTAAAACAAATAGATTCACTTACTTGTGAGTAAATATCCTAATATTTCGACCCCTGACTGGGGTCGTCTTCCGAGAAGGTTGCAACTTTTTTTGGAACTTTCTTTCTTTTGTACCAAAGAAAGAAATTTCCAGCAAAGCTGCAACCTACTCTGCTTTTACACTTTTGTACAAAAGAAAGTTCCAACAAAGCTGCAACTTCCTCTGCTTTTACACTTTTGTACAAAAGAAAGAACGTTCCAACAAAGCTGCAACCTCCTCGGATGACGACCCCAGTCAGAGGTCGAAATATTAGGATATTTGCTAAGGTATCAAGACATTGCTAGCAGATCCTTTAACTCTTGTAAGTTACTTGGTTGAGCCACTGCAGATCGGATATGCTGTTCCAACACAAACCACAGATGCTCGATTAGATTGATGTCTGGGGAATTTGGAGACCAGGGCAATACCTAGAAGTCTTTCTCATATTCCGCGAACCATTCTCGAACAATCCGAGCACTGTGGCATGGCGCATTATCCTGCTGAAAGAAGGAATTACCAGAGAGAGATGTAGTTACCATGAAAGGATGTACCTGATCTGCAATGATGTTTACGTAGGTGGTAGACGTCACAGTTTGCTGCACATGAATGACTGGAACCAAGGTTTCCCAGCAGAACACTGCCCAAAGAATTACACTTCTTCCACCAGTTTGTTTTCATTTCACGGTGCATCCTAGTGCCAACACTTCCCCAGGTAAATGACGCACACATACACGGCCGTCCATATGGTGCAACAGGAAACGAAATTGATCGGACCAGACGACCTTCTTCCAATCATTCAAGGTTCAGTTTTGATGCTCGCTGCCCATTTTAGGCACTTTCGGCGGTGAACCGTGGTTAGCATGGACACTCGGAGCGGCCTGCGGTTATGCAGCTCCATTTTCAGTAGGGTTCGATGTACTGTGTGTTGTAACACTTTATTCCCGTCACCAGCATTCAAATTACGGTCGAGTTGCGCCATAGTATCCGTTCTGTTGGTTCGTACAATATGGGATAGCCTTCGCTCACGTGTAGCATCGATGAGCCGTGGTTGGCCCACACCTTGCCGGGAGTTCGTGGCTTTTCCCTCCTCGACCACTTTTTGAAGGTACTAACCACGGCTGACCGCGAACATCCTACAAGTCTTGTCCTCTCCGAAATGTTCTGACTCAGTCGTCTGGCCATTACAATTTGGCCTTTGTGAAACTAACTCACTTAAGTACGCTGCCTTTCCCATCTGAAGAACAAGAATAGCACTAACAGAACTCAGTATCAGGTGTTATTTATACCATTTGAAGACCTTCACATGCGCCGTCATTAACCTGCAGTTGCTTCGATTTGCATAAAGACGCGCTGCGCTGGTCGTCATAACGTTTTGACTTTTCGGAGTGTATTAATCTACATCACATTTACGTTAGGGAATGATTTATTATAACTGTCGTGTTTTATCTTTTGAAGTGAAGTTACATGATTAGCAAACGTTGCACTTTAATGTTTCAGCCTCCACATTCCTTTAAATGTAAAGCTAATAATAGGTAAAACAAATATTTAGAGAACTTTGAGTGAGATCTTCAGTTTATCTCCTGTAACTTTTAAAAAAAAAACTTATTTTCAAAATTAGAGAGCTTTGAATGTAACTTTCCATTCACAAAACATGGAAGTGTCTGGTTACTTTTTGCAACATAGTGTATAAAGATATATTTGGTAAAATATTAAACTGAAGAAAGCTCAGGAAAATTCCTTTGTTTCGTCTTTGTATGCATATATATTAAACTAATTAAGAATTCCCAAAACTTTCAAAATCTTTTTATCCGGACATATAATATTTACAAGTTGCTAAAAATAGGGAACCACTGGAAGTTTAAATCTGAGCAGAATGTTAGTAATTTAAAAATAAAATTTTTATGATCATTAAAAATTTAAGATTTTAGGTAGTCTTTAGGAAAATCAATAATTTATATCCAGCTGAGGGCTACCACGAAATAAAGGAAAAGGATTTAGAAAATTTTCTTCTAACAGAAACCAGCCCCTTATTTGCGACATTGTTTCAAAGAATTCTTCCTTTATACAATGTCTCTTGAATAGAGGTATAAAACTCCTCTGCTTTTACTTAAGTATGAAGACTCTCTGCCTTTACTTATGTATCACACGGAATGTTAAAGAGAAATTAAATATGTATGACGATTTCATTTCGCGAAGATCAGAGCAAATCACATTGACAACGTATGGAATAGAAAACAGAAACTGAGTGAAAATAAGTTGAGGCCAGGCCAGTCTAAAGGAATGCTTTTCTATCCATGCAAAAACATTCTATTGCTCAGGACATTCATTGTGAAACAGTACTTTTATGAATATGATGTAGAATAAGTCTTTCCAACACGTGGCTCATTTGCAAAAGAATTTGTTACTCATAAAATAAATAATCAATGCATTGGATATGACTCATTTTTAAGTTGCATAACTAAAGAATTTTCCAATTCTTAGTACTCATTAAAATATATGTTTTTTAATCAAGATATATTTTGAATCCTTGAAAATATATTTTTTCTTTCAAATTCATTATTGATTGGAAATGCATGTTTACGCTTTTAAGTAGAGAATATTTCCTGTGGCTCTTTAAGAATATAGATCATTAAGTTTGTGTTATACGAACCTGCTGTAGATAAGACCAACTGGTTTCTTTGTTGTCGTTTTAAATTACTGCAATTTCATCATGCATATTTATTGTTCAAAATTCACCGAAAGATTATTACCTTTTTTAAGGGCTGTTAAATATTCAGTTGCATTGAGCTTTCAGCACTATATTAATCTGTAAAAGGTATGTAAATTTAATTATTTATCAATATGTCCACTTATTCTGTGAGGTTTTTTTTTACGAAATTTAGAAGTAAAAGTATTATTGTAAAAAAGTGTACATACTATTTTCATATCTACAGTACATTGGTGTAGCAGTTATTTTAAATGTTTTAAGTTTTCCAGTGGTGGCTCGTCATTAGGGGCGAGAGATGCCGGCCCCACCATCGTTTTTGCAATATACATATTAAAACATTAAACTCAGAATTTGAATAAATAATAAAAATAATATTTTACATGGATATTTGCTCTCTAAAATATCTTGTCCGTTTTATTTTATTTCAATTAGGATTTAGTGAAGTAACACACTCGAAACTGTCTTTACTCGAAACTTAATTTTCAGCGCGAAACATTACGAGAAAGATTTAAGTCCCACCCCAACCCTAGAGGCTAAATTCTCGAACTCTGAAATTGAATTCTCAAACCCTGAAATACCCCCCCTCCCCCTACTTTCAAACTGAATCCTGGGGTACGCATCTGACATAAGCCACAATATATACGGAAAATGTATATTATACGTACATGTAGTATATATATTCTTTTCAAATTAAATCTATTTTCTTTTTTTCACTGAGGACAGAATTGGGGTTAGAGGAGAAAATCGCTAGCGTTGCGAACCAGCACATCTCCTGCCTAGTTGGTTTCTCTGTATGCAGAATTATGCTGGCCCCACCTATTTAGAAACTCACGAATCGCCTCTGAAGTTACTTCTGAACTAAATTTTTAAAACCAGAAATTCTGCAGCAGAATGTCTTTGTTTCTCTAACTCTTTAGATATTGCTGCTGGTGTTGTGTCAGTTGATAGTGATCTCGTAATCTGATATTCCCAAATGTGTCTAGCACTGAGTACATTTCTCTCCGCTAATCCCCACTCTGCTATCGGTGAGAAAGGGGACACAGTTCAGTTCGAAGGATGGGACGGTAAACCCCTTGTGCAGCAGAGCGATACATTGTGCATGTTAAAGAACATGCTGGATGGTGTTGATGGAACGCCACCATCTGCCACCTAATAAGTGTCCAGTAGGTCCCCTTTCCCAACCTTCCCTAAATATTGGTGTATTTGTGATCTGACCATTTAACCCATTGTGTGTGCAAAAATGCAGCTCAGAGGTAAAATCACTCAACCCAACGTTAAATATTAATGTAATATGAGGGAATGTAAAATCAAGTTAGAGTAGTTTCATTTAAATCATTACATGGTTTGCTTTTACCTTGCATGAAATGTTTATTCTACGATTTGTTTACACGTAGAATATAGCTGTCCATTGAAATAACGTAGATCAGGCCTGATGTTTCTAGAAAATACCTAAAAATTATGTATACCTTATTAATCGCATGATTATGATCTGTTCACTTATTTCGGGTATAATTATAGTATTAATCATCATTATTTGAAAAGAACGTTATTAGTAAACGAAATACTTGTATTCCGTTATAGATTTCATAAATAATTGATTAATTGAGGATGGTTTTGCAAAAATCAAAATAGAAAAATATAAACAAACAATTTTCATGCATTTATCCATATGTGGATTAGTCTAATGACTAAAGACTTAATATACAAAAAACATGAAATGCTCTCCTAAGGATTTTGATTAAATGGATTTCTTAAACTTAATACCAATTGATAATCTGTAAAGTATACGATCGTTTTTGAAAGTATTATGATGACTGCTGATTTTAATTGTAATTCTTAAATAAAAGCAAAAATTCCTTAATATCAATAACTTGGCCGAACATCGTTGTAGAATAATTATTAACGTGATTATTTCCTGTTTACATTTCCCAAATGTGCTCTTCAATAAAAGGAACCATCTAATATATTACACAGAATGGACAAATCATTATATACACCCTGATAACAATATGCAAAGCAGAAATATCGCTTCCAGTTATGCGGGATGCTGAAACTGGCAATGCCTATAAATAAGCAGATCTCTACACATTGGAAACCAGTCACTGAAAAATAATCATTGGTAAAGGCAGCGACGTACGCTGTGAGATGTTGAGTTTGACCACGACCAGATAGTAGGTACGAGGAAGGCCGGTTGTTCAATCACTTCAACTGCTGAACCTTTGGGATTTCTCTGTCAGACTGTCACACGTGTATACCAAGACTTTGCATGAAATACGGCAAAACTTCAAACCAGTGGAAGAAATATGAACGTAAGCGTGCAATTGACTCTCGAGGTGAGCGCAGACTGTTCCTCATCATTACAAGGAAGCGTGAAGCTACCATGGAGCAGATAAAATTGGAATTGAATAATGGTGCATCCACAAGCTTATACACAAACACTATCCGTCATACCATGGAAAATTTAGACTATGTCAGTCGACTTCCACATCGTGTCCCCTTGTTGACTGCAAGGCACTGAAAGATTAGTCTGCAGTTTGCAAAGGCCTATCGCCACTGGAGTGAGGAGGACTGGAAACACGTCATCTGGTCTGACAAATAACGATTTCAACTCTATCACGCCGATGGGAGGGTGCATGTGTAGCGTGACAACACGAAGCAATGGACCCAGCTTGACAAGTTGGGGTCATACGGCCAGGTGTATGCAGTGTAACAATTTGGAATGCGTTTACATGAGCTTTTTTGGGGCCCCTTGTATCCGTCTAGTCCTCTGTTACCGGCACAAGGTATGTGGATATTCTCGCTGACCATCTACACCCGTTCGTAACAATTCTCTTTACGCACCACGACGCCATCTTCCAACAGAAAAACGTCACACCACATACTTTCCGAGTAACGACCAATTGGCTCCAAGAACATTCTAGTGAGTTTACCACACTCGAATGTCTCTCCTCGATCGCCGGACCTCAACCCAATTGATAATATGTGGGACGATTTGGAAAGAACTGTTCGAGCCATTCAATCCCGCCAGCAACTGTGGATACTCTACGACAGACGATCATCGCTTCATTGGCGGCAGTATTACCTCCGTATTTTTAACGTCATTGAGTCCTTACTGAGAATTCTGGCTGCTGTTGTGAAGACAAACGGTGGAGCAATAGGTTATTAGGTAGGTGTATATAATAATTTGTCCATTCAGGTTATATAGACGTTAGGTTGGGTTAGGTTGTTTTACCTCTGAGTGGCACATTTTTGCACACCATGGGGTAAATGGCCAAGTCACATGGACCCCGAAGGCTCAGAGAAGGTTGATGGTGGGGACCCACTGGTACAGCTGTTGGGAGACAGATGGTAGCCTCCCGTCAAGACCATCCAGCATGTTCTTTAACGTGCACAGGGTATGGCTCTTCCGCATACGGTGCCATGGTTTAACGTCCCATCCAACGGACAGCGGCCTTTCCAAGCCCATCGGTGTCCCCTACTGACCATGTGCAGGGTGTGGAATTTTGTGGAGATAAATCTCAAAGCTGACCCAGCTGGGACTCGAATATGGGAACTACAGATTACGAGCCTCGCGGCTACTGACTGAACCACCCAGCACTAGTTAAATAGACGATTGTGAGTGATTGACTGACAATTCAGGACTGACGGCTGACAGAGATCACCCTAGTTCTAACCATGATGCAGAAAGGTAGACCTCTGAAAATTTGCATCTATGGTAATCCAAGTCGTAGCTCAAGTTACAAATCCGAAATTTGACATCGGACGTGTCGTTGAAGATTCAAAAGGAGATCACGTAGAGGTCAAACATTGATTTACGCCTGCTAGAAAGGGGAAAATGATTTTTCTCTTTTTTGGAGGAGGGAGGTGTTTGAGGGTGTGTCTCAGAAAAGTTATGAAATTTTGAGTCTGAAGGTTCCTTTGAGGTCAAAGGTCAAATACAGATCTACCACTTACTAGAGGGCTAAAAATTGGCGCATGAGGATCTTCTGAGTCCCAGATCACAGTATTTTTGTCAAATTTTAGATGCGATGTGTCTTTCAAGGTCAAAAGCCAAATTTCGATATACATGTGCTTAGAGAGCTAAACATTTGTGAAAGGGCTTTCCAGGCATTAGAACTAAGAAATAAAAGGAATTTTCCGATCTGGTGTCGCCTTTAAGGTCAAATAAGGTTTAAAGCGATGGTCTAGAGATCAAAACGCGCCGAAAGTATCTACTGACTTCTAGTATACTATATGTACGGTGTCATAAAAACGCGATTTACACTCGTTAATGATTGAAAGATTCAATTGCTGTAGCAACGGTCAAAGATCAGAGATTATTCTAAATGATTAAGCAGAAACTTAAGGTCAGCAGGTTTGAGCATTGCTTTACCCTTCTCATTTTCTGTTTATTTTCCTAAAGTAAAAGAATAGAAAAAGATTGCCACAATGCAAAATAATGTATTTCATCACAATAAATGTTTTGATTTTATACAAATAGTAGTCTTACTAAGAGGCTGAAATACGTTTTCTTGTGGCTGCAACCTTATGGATTTCACTTTCACTTTATGACATCGAGAATTTAGTAACATTTATTCTTACCTTAACTCAATCTTAAAATAAATAGAAGACTGCATAATAAACCCGATAATTAATACTGATTCAAATTCGGCCTATTAGAAGGGAAATGAATACATGAATACATACATTAAAACACACAATTTACAGCACATTATAGATACAACGCATTATCCAATACAACGTTGACAAAAATCTTCAAAGCAATAAAAGCACAAAAACTAAACAAAATGCTAATTGAGCAACTGCGAAGAGCCAAAGAATTTTCCAGCTCTTTCAGGTTATATAAAATTTTAATCATCAAAACATTAATAAATTTATACATGTGTTATAGTTAGGGAATCTTAACAGATTCTAGTTGCTGATCTCTTATTATTTAAAACATTATTTTGTTACAAGAAATATATTTTCCATATTGACAAACTGTTTTTTGACAGAAGGCATAAATTCTGTGTTTATATTCTAAGGTTGATTTTCATCTAGTCGACATTTAATTAACATCAAAAAGTCTATGATTTCAACATTGCCATAAGCCGAATAGTGTCAATAAAAACAATTCTAAGTCATTTATGCTTCAAGACTTGCAAATTTAACCGTTCATTAGCCACAATATATTTTCGGCGTCGGCAGTCTTGTGGTATTACAAAAAATAAATAGAAAAAACACTTTCAAAATTAAGAATAGATGTTATATTAGTTTCAAAAATTGAATTACTCTTTAATCGTTAGTAAATGTGCTTTTTTCTTAAACACAGGTGGATGGAAATAACCTAAATCTTTGAAACGTTTCTTCTATTCTCGCTTGCAACTCATAAATTTTTACACAAGAGCATTTACACTGGTTTAGCAGTCAGATCTGTTAACCACTACATAATGTATAATAAAATTTCGTCAAGATCTTTAAATTTTTGAATGAAAATATTTGCCAAACCCAAAGGGAATGTTCCAAGAAAACCTTCGCATTCTTGGATTTCATTATACGCGCTTAGATAAATGTGACTTTTATTTGCTTAATGCGGAAAAAATTTATTATATGCGGACATGAACTTCACTACAAGTCGAGCAATACAAATTTTAAACTATTTAAAACATTGTAGAAAGCGAACCAATCGCGTGTATGATTCCTGCGGTTTCTGGTGTTACATTAAACCTTCATTTAATTAAACTATTTTTCGTAAACGTTCTACTTGTAGCAGTACAGTAAAGATGGCACGCAAGATTACGATTTTTACTGAAAGATAGTAATCACCTAATACGTGGCAGTAAGAGTGCAGCATCTCTTACTCGATAATATGAAGTAAACGAATCGATCATAGGCATTATTCATGTACATGAGAAAAATTCGTTCCAGCATACAGGCATCTGCACCTATAGTCAAAAAGGTATCCCGTAGTGAATAAAATATGTAACGAAACGCGGTCGCTTCTTATTTTTACTGTGTTATGTCAGAATTTATGGTAAAACAAATAAATTTTATTTTGATTTTTTATCTCATGTATTTGTCAGGTATTTACACTCAGACTATCATTGCAAAAATAAAATAAAAAATCCTCTGCTTATATTTCCGTATTTATATGCCAAAGTCTTGAATCTAATTATGATATTTCCCCATCAGCTATTAGATTTTTGAATAATGGTTTACCGATTGCGGCCTTTTTAAAGAGCCTAAACCCGTGAACGGCAAGGATTTCCTGCATTAAAACACAACCTCCCCTATGGAATTTTTTTAACCCCAACACGACTAGCAGCGGATTAAAAATCTTTCAAAAATATTTCGTATATTTCCAAAGTTAGTTGTCTGAAAAAAATGCATTAAAAAGAGCATGTTTTGTAGCTGTACTTTCACTGAACTCTTTACGGAAACTAGCATCGACGCATTCTTCTGCAAACCTAAATAAACAGTCTAATCACGCATCGTATATTTTTTTTCCTCTTTCAACATTTCCCTCACACAAAGTTCTTAAACAACCTATTTCGTCATTTCCTTCTCTTTTCAGCTTGAAATTTCTGAACCAAGATGGCGAAAAATAAAAGACTTGAAAGAGAAGAGAGCTTTGTAAACTTTATCATTACGCCAAGGTACACCAAAACACAATTTGTTCTAGAAACTTATGGTGCCCAAAACTTTCCCATGTACTTCGCTCTCTCTGGGCCTGTTTTATGCATATCTTTGAGATATTTATGTATTCATAACGGTCTCCTGGAGCGTCCACATGCGTAATTATGTTTACATTGTTTGACTAAGTTAGCGTTTTTGGTCTCAAGAAGACGATATTTGAACTGAGATTGCCCTGCCAGTTTCGTTTTCTCCAGTCTTTTCTGTTTCCTCTTAATTTACCTTGTACAAACAGCAATTTTCTCTTGCCTAGTCCTAAGGCATATTTGGCCATTATATTTTCCGAGCACGAACTACTTAAATTTATGAGCTGCTGTGTCGTTTGAGAATGACATGAAAGTTTTGTATTTACATTTATATTTGTTATTGCCTTATTGATTGTTATGTATGTAAGATCAACTACATTATAAATATGTTTATGGAATCTACTTTTAGGAAGGTTAGTCTATTGAGAAGACTAATTTGGTGTATGTAAAAAAATTATTTAATTTTAGATAAGGGACCTGGGTTCGAGCCCCGGGTAAGGCATGGATGTATGTGTCGTTTTTCTGCTCAGGTCCTGCCATCCTCACAGAGCTTCTACTATGGCATATAAACTGACAGATTCCTGTCAGACCTCTCTGGCAAGCAGCTGCTTGAGGGGGTATTTATTTATTTTATTTTAATATATAAAACTTTTTTTTTTTTCAATTCTTAAAGCACTTTATTTTAAGAGATATCAGTTACTTACTATTTTAGTATTACTATTATTAGGTACCGTACTATTAGTTATAACTGGAAGTGGACAGTTTTATTCTACTTATGCTGTATATATTCTACTTATGGTTAAATCAAAGAGAACGAAAAGCTGTTTGCAGGTCTTTGGGGCGGAATTTGAATAACTGATTAGCAAAGTTCACGGCTCGTTGGTAATAATCGATGAATTTTATAATCACAATTTTAAGTATTACTTCTTTTAATTGATTATATTATAATATTGAAACGAAAGCTGCAGAAATCAAGTATCAGTTATTAGAGAGATCGCAAAGTATGAAACACCGTTCAGACTTTGTCTTGTAGAACTTTCAAAAAGTTTAATAGAAAACTGTAAAGTACGTATATAACTTATTATTTCTTGCTAAAGTCTAAAATACCAATCACAATGCCCCCTTAAAGGAAAAACAATAATAAAAAAACTCAAAACAGATAAGCTTGATAAAACAACGAAAGAATACGAAAAGTTCAGTACAAGATACCTATATAAAATTTAGTCTATACCAAGAAGAAATTATAGAGAATACTTTCAAAAATGTATATGTATATAGATCCCAAGGTCGAAAAGGGGGGACAATGTTCTGTTTTTGACTTTTAAAATCTGGGTATTCATCTCTAGAAAACGACCTATGATACTGAGTTTCTACAGACGTGTCATTCTTCTAGGGACTCAGTCGGTAGCGTACCAGGCTAGTAATTTGCAGTTTCCAGGTTCGAGTCCCAACACTGCCAGAATTCAGATTCATTTCCGCTAACCACATACTGTCCTTGCTGAGAAAAGGGACACTGATGGGCTTGAAAAAGTCAGCCTCCGCTCGGATCGGTCAAGCTCGGATCCTCTATGCAGGAGGGGCAATAATCTGTACACGTAAAAGAACACGCTGGATGGGTGGCTATCATCTGTCTCCTAAGAACTTTTCATTACATGTCCTTACTCAACTTTCCCTAAACCCTTGGAATCCTTGTGACGTAGCTATTTTGTCAATTGTGTATGAAAAGAGTTCCTCTGGGAAGTAAAACACCCCAACAACCATTCATTTAACATTTCATCTATTATGTTAAGCTATTATATTCAGAAGCAACTTGCATCCATGTGAACTTTGAATTTATGGTATGTTCCCCTTTGAGTATTTCCTTGATAATTCGAAAATTCTCTATAGTACTTTATAAAACGGAGACTGAAACGTCCTTTAATAATTTGAGAATACGTTTATATATGAATCATTTAGATTCAAAACTCCACTAAAGTACTTTTTTCAGATAATTTCAGATTATCTTCAAATTTTATTTAGCACTTGAATGAGTTGTAATATTGAATAGTGTCTTGAATTACTGTAATATTTGTTTTCAACCATAATATCAATGCAATGTAAACGGTAATTTGATAAAAAAATGCATAGAAATGATAGATATACAGTTATGTATACTTATGATGATATTTATGGGTAACGTGAAGTTTGACTAATTAAAGAATTGTATATCAATATTAGTTGATTGAAGTGAGAGCGTTAACACCACGAGCTCAAGAGGTAAGAGATAAAACTATCAAAATCAAATGTGGTTGGAACCTTAAACGCTTTGAAACAACGGTTCCTCAGGATTACCATTCTAGATATTTTGAAATACCTGGAGAACAGGCAATAGGTCAGTTATCGGTAACTGCCTACTGAAAAATGTTTTCCTTTTATACGCACAAAACGTATGCAAGTTTCACCTACAAATATCCACATTTAAGCTACAGAACTATTTACACATGAAGCTAAAATTAGGACTACTATCCAGTACCACTAATTATCAGTAAGAAAAGACGTATTTTACAACGTACCTCCAACACATTAAATAACGGATTCATTGTATTGTTTCTTTTTAAAACTAACCCGTTTCTTAGTCAATCATGAATGATTATGACAAAGTTCTCCAAAGCACTCAGCAGTTGCCATGGCCTTCGCAGAAAACAATGTCGCAGTAGAAAAACTACATAAACGTCCATGCGTTTTATATGATTTCAGGATTTTTTATACTGAAGCCATACAAAATAAAAGCTCCGACACAAGGACAGCTGGCCAAGATATCACTGCTTTTATTGCAGTTCTTGAATTCTGCAGAAAAAAGCTCTATTTTGTGCAATGTCGCCTTTAGCATCGACGCTTTCAAGCACGAATTTTCAGATTAAGCGAACTCACTCTAAATTGTACATTCGTTTCGAGCGTATGACCCAGATACAGAGTGATTGAATAAAATAACCGGTTATAATCAATGCTTTGTGAATAGAAATATAAATTCGAGGTTCTTTACTAAACGTGTTGTGAAAAAATTAATAAATATTAACTTCTAAAGCAAATGAATTGAAATCTAGATTATTTTAAACAATTTTATGTAGTTTGATTTACTTACGGAGTTATGAACGATGCAATATTAAACAATAGCGTCAATCTCACCAATGTTTTTCCTCAAAGTTAAAAAGCTGAAAAGAGTTTTACACAAAGTGTAAAGATAAAACCAATCTGGTACACAATTTCTTATAATAATAATTATTAATTTGCTTTAATGACTTTTGATATAAAGTCTATGAATTACAATGCTGTTTTTTAATATTTTAGCTGTTTTTTTTAATTGAAGAATATTGGTGACAATCAAGGAAGATCTAAATAAGTTTTTTAATTTCTTGCATAGTTTTCATAATAAAAGCTTATTTGTGTAGTACGGAGCTTTTAATTTGTCTTTCCCTTTAAATATTAACACACTTTCCATTGTTTTGTTCTTTCTCTATATAGACAAGCTCATTCTCATATTCTAAATAATGCCATTCAATACTCTGATGTTTAATCCCAGTTCCACCTGGGAGAAACGATATCAGTTTTGTTTTTCTAGCATCTATATTGAAATTCCGCTTGTTACACTTGAGGTTTGTATGAAATTTCAATGCCATATGTTCACAACTACAACCTTTTGCATCTCCATATAGAACTACATAGCCATCATTAAGAGGCACCGGAAAATTAAATTCATGTTTGCATTTCAATATCTCTGTGAAACATATTCACTGTCATTGGAATTCGTTGCTAATGGTTTCACACCTGATTTATCAGGCCCTAAATTCTTCTATGTCACCATGCTGAATTTAAATACTTTATATCTACAATTATTATTTAGTAATATTTAGCTTCTGTGTGTCGTATAAAAGCATTTCTAAACATATTGCAATTTGGTGATTGTTAGGCACAGTTTTATTTCTGCATCGATTGTAAATCTGGGCAACAACATCCCAGTAGATATCCTTTCCCACACCTGTTGAAATATTTGTGTCCTTGTGATCCAAATATTTTGTTCATGGTGTTTCAAAGAATAGTTTCTGAGTTGAAACATCTAGAATAGTATTGGGATTAATAACCTGCATTAATAACTAAGAAATCAATTGATCGAAATTGAGTTGGATTGTTTTACCACTGAACGATCCTTTTTTCTAATACACTGAGCAAAATTTCCAATTTTACAGCAACCCCGAGAGTTCAGAGTAGGGTAAGGGAAGAGGACCCACTGAACAACTGTTACGAGAGAGATGGAAGCCTCCCGTCAAAGTCATTAAGCGTATTATTTACCGTGCGCAGAGAAGGCAAGTGTCAGAGACGGATGGCGACCTCTCCAATCCCATCGGTATTTAAAATTGGGATTTCACCCTGGGGACTGTAGATTGCTAGTCTAGCTTTCCACCGATTGGGCCAAACTTGATCTCATCCAGATAGGGATAATCGAGTTATACTCTGAAAACAAAATAACGCCAATTAAAAGAAATAAATATAAGTACTCTTGTCTGCGAGCATGTGTCTATGCATAAGTGTTATTAAAATAAGAATAAAATTTCCTGAGTCATCTATTGCATATCTACATTTCAAAATTGAAGTAGGAAAAAGTGTCCATGTGATAACGGGTGTGTCTGTGCATTAGAGTTGAACCTTTGCCAATATGAGGATTTCCAGAAGAAAACTATCTCTCCACCCATCGTTACACCTCAGCTAGAAAGAGACTTAGGTGATGTTTGAAATGCTGATGTTAACTAATGTTCTTTCGCTAATAATTTTTCTTCCCATTTCTACGCATATCTACACATTAAGATATTCGTGGCGCTAGGAAACTGTAATTTAAAGCACGAGAGGTGATTAACGGAATTGCTAAATGAGTTCCTTTTCACGCCGCTATATGTCACGAAACTTAAAGAAGAAAAATTGAAAGAAAAACTATAGGCTAGGAATATGCTGCACCGGTCTCTACGCCGCTATGACTATAAACCCGGCTCAGTCTGAAATTAAAATATGCTGATTATAGGTATGAAGAGTAGAAACTATCCCAGTAACCCGTTGTAGCAATGTTAGATTTTCGAAATGGCAGAAAAGCCAAAAACAAATGTGAAAAATAACTTTTTCTACTTAGTTAGGGATCGTTAAATATTCAATCGTTTGACTTTTTTACTTAGTGTTTCTTCCGGTATCTAATTATTTTTCGTCAAGTTGTTAATCGATACGTTAAGTATGCTAGGTATAACTGAAATGTACATTTTGTTTTTATTTGTAACATGGATGCCTTCTGATATGTACGAATACCTGCTTGCTAACTTCTACAACATTAATCGAAAGAAAGATTGTTTATTACAATATTTTTTAAAAAATTATTTGAGGAAATATCATTTTGATCATTAATACTTAATACCATTTTTTGCATAATTTAAACTACTTTGAGAAATAACTTTTACAAAATAATTAATTATGCTGAAAAATATTTTACATTGAATTAAAATATATGTTTTACTCTTACTTTAATTAAACTGACAAGCTCCTGTCAGGCCTCTATGGCAATCAGCTGCTTGAGGGGTATTTTTTTTTTTACTACAACACTCATTCATGAAAGGAAAGAGAAAAATACAGTATCTTTTTTTTAAAATATGTATATATCTATATTAACTTTTGAAATTTTGTTCGTCAATTATAAAAAATTCCATTTTACCAGAAGCCATGATTCACTAATGAAAAAGAACTAAGAAGCTCATTTAAACATGGACATTTTTTCCCTACATGGTTATTTTAACATGGTTATTTTTTCCAATCAAAATGTACAAGGTCTTCCATGTACATACCGAGGATAAAAATTCTCAAGCTCATAATTTTAAAGAGTCATGTCGTTCAGAGGCTGAGTGATTAGCGGGGTTGGTTACTAATCAAAGGAACCCGGATTTGAGACCAGGATAAGGCACGTTTGTTTTCTTTCTTGCGTTTTCCTTTTACTGAGGTCTCGCCTAGCTCGCAAATCTTCCCCATGGCGTATTATACTGAAAGGATCCCATCAGATCTCTGTGACAAGCAACTGCTTGAGGGGTAATTTAACTTTTTTTTAATTATTATTCTTCGTAAGGTGTTCTTAGCATGTAACCCGTGTAACACTAGTCAAAAAGCATTATGTCCGTTATATATGTAGACTCGAATGCAAGAGAGAAACTTTTTACAGTAATAATATTAGTAACTCTTTCAGTGTTAAGTTATTTTGAATATGTTAATCATCGACTGAAAAACTGTAAAGAATGATTATAAAGAACTCTGAAAGAATCTTAAGAAGCATATATTTTAACTTCTATAGTCCTTTAGCTCAATTATAAAATAATGGTAATCTGCCTTGTTTACATCTGTGCAAGTCTAATCACACCTTTGTCATATCAGGACGTAGGGAATCTCTGAAACATTTAGCTCTAGTGTGTTCTGCATTTGTCAATGTTTCATAGCAGCAATAAAGAACATTATTCTCCCATCTTTATTTAATTTCTCTAGACTGTTTTGTTCCCCCCAAAAAAGTCCTCTCTTTCTATTCACCTAGATTGTCTTCTCAGTTCCTAAAAATTAATCGCAGGTCTCTCAGAATGTATGCGAAGTTGGCCTGCTCATTTTTTCTAAGAAAATGTTCCTCAAATCATTATTTAATATCAGCTAAATGTTTATTGACTGTTGGGATTTCATTACGTTTGAAAATTAAATGTTTCCTAAGACTACATGAGATTATAATTTCATCATAATAGGAAAAGCGGGTGACACTTACCATGTCTCGAAATGGCAACTCCAGTCCTTGACCTTCAGGGTGACTTCATAGTCATAGTCAACAGACTTGGTTCTAACCCAGTGGGCACAGATATTCCATTGGAAATTTACAGAAATTCACAACAGTTTAAAAACGCTCCTGTGGAATTTATTAAAGGTCAATATCTGATTAATCATTTTTGGCCATAAATAGTCTAAATGCATTAAGCATTTTTAAAGTAATCAAAGAGCAAAATAATTTGATCAAATAAAAAGCAATAAAAATATGAAGAACAATGAAATAAAATGTAAAATTATATTGCAAAAAAAAAGCCCTCACTCTTATCAAGTAGTAGCCATTTATGAAGATTTGAAGTAAAGCTATGTAAATATTTTTACATTTTCATGGTGTCTGGCAAAAAAATTAAATACTTTTGGTGCAACGTAAAGGCAATGTTTTTTAACCATAGTTTTCTAGGTAGGGATTTAACGAGATTAACAGAGGTACTGTATCTTGTGTTATAACTAGGAAATTTTATATTTTGGTCCGACCAATTTTCAAACAACTGTCTTAAAATTGCATGAATATATAAATTTTTAACTGTTAAAATATCAACATCTTCATATAAGTGCTTTTCTTTAATATACATTTTATAATTCTGTTTTGAGTTAATCTGTTAATATTAATATAATATGTGTCACCCCAAGAAGTAATTCCATATTGCAAACACAATTGAACACAACAACTATATATCATCTTTAAAGTTGAAATATCTACAAATTGTTTAATATAATATAGCGGTGGTATTAAAATAATAATCTTTTAATAACATTTTAAAGGCATTGTTTATTCATTTATAAGAACAATAAATACAATATATATTTCATAAATACAATACAAAATGCATAGGACCCACAAAGTCAAGCAGCTTATCTGTAGGTAATTGAATAATACATCATAATAGATATGCACGTGTTCTCTCAATTAATAGTTTTATTAAAAAAATAAAACGAAACAAAATATAAAATGCAAAAAGTTCATGAATATAGAAAATTTACTATAGTTATATGATTTATTTAAGATACTCTTTTAAATTTATTTTTAATCTATTATAACTGTTAATATTCATAATGTCTCTTGGAATTAAATTAAAAGTGTGCTGTATTTTATACGCACTGATTATATTTGCTTCTGAGAAGATAAATATCTGTAAATAACGTTTTAAGTCATAAAGATATCTGCTTGAGTCTCAGCGTTCACATGATTTTGTGGAGAATAAATATACTTTTAATTACTATAATTGATGGTAATTGACTGTTTCCGTGATGATCGTGTATCTCCCAGACCATTCATAGTGATATAAATTTAGGGCGAGAAAAAGTAAAGCTACGGCCGCTGTGCACCCAAATCATATTCTCTCTATCGTTCTTATATCCTCTCTCTTCTACTCCAATGACATGAATTTCAGAATAACATCTTATTACATCTTACATTAGTTGGCATATCCCGCTACTCCCATACTGTCCTCGGTCAGAAAGGGAACAGCGATGGGCTTGGGAAGGTCACCTTCCGTTGGATGAGAAGTTAAACCCTGAATCCGTGTGCAGGAGAGTCAGACCCTGTACACGTTAAATAACACGCTGGGTGGCCTTGAAAGGAGGTTACTGCGTACTCTACATCAACCTTCTCTGGACTTTCGTGGTCCTTGTTACCTGCCGATTTAATCCATTGTGTACAATAAAGCGCCGCTCATAGGTTTTTAGATTGGACTAAATCCGGGTAGATGACATGGCCTTATTACACTCTGACTTGAATCTTTCAACCCTTGGAAGTCCTGAGAAGTTGTATAGTGGTTCCAGAGGATATTCCACCTAGTCTCGTGATACGGTCCTGTTCTGCCATAAATGTCCTCTTCAGATTAATTTTAATTTAGAATTTCTTGTTTTTGGCATGTGCACACGTGAAAAGAGATACGTTACCTTAGATTCCCTTCTCTGGTTTCTCTAAACAGTTTTGATCCGTTTATTATTAGGATTTATAACAGTCGTTATTTGGGTTTACACAGGTCCCTACCAGACCTTTAAACATTGAGACACTAATTCCTTGGTCACGTATTAACTTGTGATATGCTTACCACATTGGACAAAAAGAAAGGTACACCTGGTTTCTGGGGCCCTTTATAGAGTTATTACTTTCTTTGAAACTCTATATAATTGAAAGTCACGGCTACTCTTACAACGCAAAAAAAAATTGCAACCCTACCTTCTGAGCTCTTTAGTCTTTCTTTAGTCTTTCTCTTTTTACTTTCTGATTCTTGCTGTGGCGGGGTTAATTTGTTCGGTAGCACTCCAGGTTCGTAATCTTTCGTTCGCAGGTTCGAGTTACAACTGTGAAAACGTTGAGATTTATCTCCCCTAAAACATATCCTGTCCTGGATCAGAAAGGGGACACAGATAAGCTTGGAAAAGTCGCGATACGTTAGATGGAACGTAAAGCCGTGGTTACATGTGGAAGAGAGCCACACCATGTGAACGTTAAAGAACATGATGGATGGCCTTAACGGGAGGCTTCTATCTGTCTCCTACCAGCTGTTCACTGGATTTCCTTCCCCGAAACTCTCTGGACCCTTGGGGTCCTTGTAACCTGGCGATTTATCCCACTTCGTGCAAAAAGTGACTGTCAAAGGTGAAACAAACTCACCAACGGTTCTTGCTTACATGCTAGTCAGTCAAGAGAAATCTTGTGGAAATGGAGTCGTTGGCCTGGGTCCCTTTGGGCAAATTCTTCTAGGCTCACTAATCGAGTTAATCAGCACTAGGTGAGAAACACGTGAGTTCCCTTATCGCCAACTTGAAGCAAAAACTCAAATATCCACATTTGAAACAATGTACATTGGGAAATACTATTCTTGGAGTAAACCAGTCCAGCCAGAACTATCTAGCAGAAACCACGTTACGTATAACGCTCTGTACTTTGATAGAAAAGGTAAAACGGGACATCCATGGTTACATTTCATGTAAAGGAAATGTCTAGCCGATATTCGAATAGCGAAGAACTGGACGGGCTGATGTTTTATCAAAGGGGGAGGTGAAACATTCCATAGTATAAAAAAAGTTAGGAAGCAAAGCAGTGACGTATGCGAATGGTTTGTGTCACAGAAAAAGTGGAAATGACGCAGAAAAAAAAAAGGTTCTTTTAAATAAAAGAAAAGAGAAAGGTATCCGGCAGACAATTTGCCACAACTCTGTAGGCAACATAAAGAATGTGAAACGTGTCTGCGAAAAGCGAAACAGCAAATGACGTAGAAACCCAGCCACTCGCAAAAAAAGGAGTTTGAGGAAAAAAGGATGAATGATCGAGGGAGGAGAGACATCGCTGGCTGAGATATGAGAGCGAGTGGCTCGAGGAAATATAAAAACCATGTTCTGCTGTTCAATGCAAACGAAAAGAAAAGGGCAGAAAAAATTTGTTGTACCCACTATTTTTTGTCTCCAGAGAAACATTCTGTTGAGCTACTACGAACTAACAAATATAATGGCTAAATAGTAAACTGAAGCTGACAAGAACGTTACGCCACAACACAAAGCAATGGTGCATTTCTTGATGGAAAGAACATGGATAGAGACCATTAGCTTGGAACATAAAAAAATTCAAGATGACGCCACTGAACAATATACGAGTGGCTGTAATATGACTTTGGATGTATATATTGGTTCCAACACGTATTGGGGTACGTCGATATAAGGTAAATGGAAAGCCATATACAATATTAACGTTTAATATAAATTTCTTCTTGCGGCAAAATGCCACAGGAGACAAACTGAAGATCTCAGTTAAATCTACCTAAATGCTAACTTTCAAATATATTGATTTGTTTAAATATTTGAATATATTTTGAAGCTGAAACATTTAGCAGCAGAGGTGTTAGTTATAAGAATTTTCCTCAAAGGTTAATTTAAATGCAAATAATGCCTTTTGCAACGAATGATTTACTAATATAAATGTAATTTGTTTGTATAATGAGTTTCAGTTTTCTTCGTTTCTGAAGAAAGCTGTTTCGGACGAGCCTAAGAGCAGCTTACGCTATTAACCTTATTCAGCCCATGAACGAAAGTGATCGTTGCGTTTAAAATCTCATTTGGAACTACTATCGATCTGTTCGTCAATAAAGGATTTCTCCTTCCCATGTGTCTAAGCTTTCAATTAATACAACCTAGTAGTTGATTCGCACCCTGATAGTAGTTTAACGTTCTATATTTTTTTTAATTTAGCGCTTTCTAACAGTAGAAGTTAACAATATAAAAGACTGGGAAAATGCTAATCGTAATATTTTACTTGTACCTATATAACAGAAAAAAATTTTTCTTTATTTGTCTCTACATATAAAAAAACCCTCAAAGTTTACAAATGGATAGTAATCAAAATAAAATGAGCAGTTTTGTTTTAAACTGGCTACCACAACTAAAATTTTTAATTTGTTTTTATTTACTGTTCAGCATCGAAAATGTATTTTTTCAGTAAGCAAAGTGACTATGCAGTGAAAGCACATGTAAATAAAATCTCAAAGATGGATTGAATAGTGCTTTTTGTAATGAATGCGAAGGAATATTACATTATGGAGTATCAGAACGAAGTAATAATAAAGTAATAAACGATGTAATAATTACACTCAGGAGCATCAGAACGAAGTAATAATAAAATGGGTGATAAAAAGGTGACATTGGACCTGTCAAATTTGTAGATACAAATCTAAAGATGTGCATCAAAAGCAAACTACTGCTCTTAAAGAAAATATTGTAGCTACTCAAAACTCAGAGGTATCAAAACGACAGGTACCGAAAGACGGCAATAATAGCAGCCAAAATGCATTGAAAAATTCCAAATCGTCACGCAAAGGAGCTCATCATGTGGCAGATCTGCGGGGAACTCCAAGGCGAGAAAATGTTTTTGATCAGAATACAGAATGATGAGACCTTAAATCAACTCACACCAAGTGTATCTAATACCTTTCTAACTGAACTCAAGTGGCTTAAGCAGAAACGACATATTTTAAAACGGATATGAAAGGCATTAATACCGAGGTTAAATACCTAAAATAATCGATTGTGTTTTTTCAGACAAATATGATGAATTAATAAAAGTAATACAAAACTGTGGGGGAAAAACTAAGCTTACAAAAAAATTGAACTGTGCGAAACAAAAAATGCAAAATTATTAAAAGATGCACATCACATGAAGACACATTTGGCTAACTTGGACCAATACGAGAGGAGCAGAAACATTGAAATGATGGTATATAGGTAAAGAATGAAGGAAATGATTTATAAGTTGTTATGGAAAAATTGGCTACAACGTTTGGAATCGACAGCTTTGAAAACAGCCAAATTGACGCTGTGCATAGAATTCAACCAGAAATAAAAAAAAGGTTCCAATAATAACAGCTCAGTTGAAATCGAGGACAGATAGAGAACATTGGATACAGGAAAAAAAATGAAAGAGTTATAACTGTCAGTGTAAGAATAGGTGATGGCTCAATACCAATTTATATCAATGAAAGCATTACCAAGATAAATCGAGAAGTGTTTTGGAAAGCTCGTACCGCAGCTAAACTGAACAGTATAAGTATGTGTGGTACAAGAATGGCAAAATTATGTTAAGAAAAGTGGATGGAGAAAATGTGAAAAATGTTGACTTGTTACTGATTTTTTTTTTTTGAAACTTTAAGCAGTGTAATACATTTTTACCTTTAAATGATACATTCTAAAAGCATTTGTTTTAAAGAAGAAAACATATATATATAGATAATAATTTAGAGATGGGAAAAGTTTTTTTTTTTGAAAACTAAATAAAAATAACACTTTAGGTATTGCACATCTTAATATTAGAATTCAAAAGAAATATTGGGAGATTTTAAACATTGTTAATGATAGATACTTGCAGTTTTTAGATATAATTATTCGAACAGAAATTAATATTTCTGCCTAACTTAAACTCTTCATTAAACAGAGGTCATGCAATGTTTTTAATCCAATGTTTTTAAGCAATGTTTTTCTCCTTTCAAAAGATATATCTTGTCTTATTCAAAATTATTTAAATTTAATGTTATATTGAAAACTTCCTTTGTTGATATGTTTAAGTTTAAAAAAAAACATAAAGAAGAAACCAATTAAAAGACTATATCATTTTTAAATTACCAAATATCAAAAATATTTTGGAATATGTATAAGCAACTATAAAATCAACTTTTGTTTATAATTCGATACCAAGAGATATACTAAGCATATGCAAATTTTCGACATTAAAAAGCAAATTAAAGTGTTTCTATGGAAGACAATACAATTGTTTTTAAATAGTTTAATATAAATAAGTACTGTAAGCTTTGCATTATATTTTCTGCAGACAAGTTGGGTTGGTTTACCTCTGAGCGGCACTTTTTTGCACACCATGGGCTAAATGGCCAGGTCACAGGGACCCCGAAGGCTCAGAGAAGGTTGGGGAGGGGACCCACTGAAACAGCTGTTGGGAGACAGATGGTAGCCTCCCGTCAAGGCCATCCAGCGTGTTCTTTAACGTGCACAGGGTATGTCTCTCCCGCACACGGGGCCACGGCTTAACGTTCCATCCGACGGACGGCGGCTTTTCCAAGCCCATCGGTGTCCCCTACTGACCGCGGGCAGGGCGGAGAATTTTGCGGAGATAAATCTCAACGCTGACCCAGCTGGGAGTCGAACCTGGGAACTACAGATTACGAGCCTGGCGCGCTACCGACTGAGCCACCCCCGCCCCCTTCAAACAAGTTATTAGCTTTTTGGGACAACTGTAAATCATTCTGTAGCATTATTATTAGGAAATAAAGATGAATATATTTGGAAAAAAAAAAAATTTTAATATGACATTAACCATTAAAAGTTAAGAGTAGACATGGGGGAAACGTTCGCTTCAGTCTGAAAATACTAGCAGTGTATTCATTTGATAAAAACTTGTTATGATCGTCCTCAAGATTTAAGGAGATAGTATACAACATGTTTTAGGCCTACTTGGTCTAGTGGTTAATTTACGTAAGTATTGATCTTTTATGTAAGAAAGACTCACTTCACTTTTTTTTTTTTGTAAAAAAAAATATTTTAATAAATCCAGGTTCTAATCTAAAAGAAAACAACTTACAAAGGAAACAATAGAAACATAGTTAAAAATAATTTCTTGAAAAGCAAGTTTACGTCTCCATGACCAGTTTCAGTACCTTATCTATCAATTAAATAACTGTGCGAAAAATTCACATTTCCTTCGTCAGCGATTTGCATTTTGCTTCAACATTTCATTACTTCGAATAACAATTTAACAAATGTATCACCATCTCTAAAGGTGTCCAATTCCAGTGTTTACACGCCTATCACTTAACGCTAATATACTGCCTCATAATCAATGAGTAACCTTTAGTCCTCTACATCTACATCTTCTCACAAACGGTCGCATCCGTGTCGTCACCAAGGGCAAGCTGACGGTGGAAAGGCTTAAGATAAATGATCACACTGTCTGCAACTCATTAATCTTATTCGGATCTGTTGATGCAGTCGAGCGGACAACGTTCAGTTGAAAGCAATCTTCCGAAAGCAGCGAAGTGTTTACGCATTTCTTATATTTTTATCTCCTCCTTACAAGATTCTTGCCATCGGTTGCTTTAAAGGTATTAATCACGGTCCAAATTGTAACAAAAATAAACATTTGGCTTGTCAGGCTCCTGGAATTACAAACTAAAGTTGGTAAATTAAGCTGAGACATTAGATGTATTTGATGAGGAACCGTATTGATTTGTGCAACAGACATCGCTCTGCAGTGTCGTCTCCATGTTTGTGCTTTCAGTAACTTTGATGTAACTGAATTATATCCATATCATAAACAGTGCCGTGAAGCAAGTCCCATTTTAGGATATACACATCCTGTAATCGGTAACTTAATTCTGCTTTTCATTAAAAATAGAAAAAAAAAACATGTAATTAAGTAGACTTGAGGTTGTTGTAAAGTTCGTGTATTATACAACTTGTTGAGATAGCTATAAAACTCTAAGTTGTATTTAATGAAACATCTTCATAGGAAGTAAGCTACGATTTAGGCTTAGTCGCAATCTAATTAAACTTAGCGCCATAGTTTAAAGCAAATAAATATCAATAACGGGTATATACAACTGATGTGCTTTGGTAGAACTGCATCACAGGGCACATTCTTCAGAAGTTCTGCCATTATTGTCACACAGCCGAGCTCACTGACTAATTTTGCATTACATGAAAGTATACTAATTCTCTCGTGTAAGACGAGAAAACTGAATATTCCAATCTGTAGTGGATAAATTTAGGTGGAGACGTAGAAATAATAATTTTGACGATCATCCCACGATCATAAATAAAGATTTTTCAAGGTACTGAAAGATGTTTCATAGGTCATTAAATGATATGTTGAACTTAAAAAGGATTTTAATTTGCAATAGAGATAGATTAACGAAATAAGGGTGATAATACAATACGGTAATAACTATTGTTTGAAATTTGACACTCTCGCTAAAGATCTTAAAGACGCTTGTAATGCAACAGGTTTTCGGTAACTGTGGGGATTATGTTCTTTTTTAAAGCGAGTTTGACAAAATCATGCTGCAGTTAAGAAAGAATGTACAATTTTTTTAATTTGAATTACTGGAAGTGATTCCTGAGAGACGCATAAAGTTTTGGCATAAAATTTTGTTATAAACACTACAAGATTAAAAGTGAGATATCGTTATAAAATAAGTATGAAATAGTTCTTAAAATATTAAACCTAAAATATGCGTAAAGGATAGCAAAAATGCAAAATACAGTAAAACATATATTATACCATCTATCTTAATAGAATCCAATTCTGAGTCTTTCATGATAGTGCATTTGAGAAGGTTATATGCTGAACGATCTGTAAACCAGTTTGTGTTTCAACCAATACTGTTTTCCTGCTATTTAGGAAAAATGTTCACCCAACTAGAGGCTTGTCGTATATATGAGAGAGAATTACATTTCATATCCCGGGTCATCATAAAAAAATCTACATTTTGAAATGCTGTATTATTCAATTAGTAACAATAAAAGTAATTGTGTGCACAAAATATCCAGAAATTATTAAATTTTTGTTTTTAGGCTAAGCAGACTTCAATGTTGGTGCCATTGGTGGTGTGATATTCAGCTTCCGCCCATACTCGGCTCAGCATGTCTTAAAATAATATAGCACTTGAAAGAATTGCAAAGATTCTTTCCTTTATATCCTGCAAATGACATTTTTTCCTCGAAATGAACGATGTTGTTTATGTACCCTCACCCCAAAAAACATAGTTCAATATTGTCGAATCGGGACTTTTGAGCTACAAGATCGGCCCACCTCTACCAATCAAGTGGTTTGGACATTTGGCATTAAAGACATTATATATGATACTAACTCCACCATGTGATATTAATTCCACGTCGTCATAACAAGGAAACTTTGAGAGTTTCTTGGCATTTTGGATAATTACTTTTGTTACTTAATTATTAAAAAAAACTCTTTAAAATAAGGATATTCATTTGCAATGACCGTGCATGCTGCATAACTAGTTAGATCCAACTGAACCTCTTTTATTCTTTTTCACTATAAAGTTTAAAATACATATTAGACAAACAACAAGTGCTGCCTTCTGAAAGTATAAAGTATAAGTTACGTGTTGGTTCACGTAAACGTTACGAGGGGTTGGATTACTTTACCTCTGAGCATCACTTTTTTGCATGCAATGGGCACATTGCATGCAAAAAATTTTTTGCATGCAATGGTCTGTAAATGGTAGCTAGGTAGTCACTGGAAGGAGAGCTATGCACCAATCCCCTGTGATGATGCATAGAACCGGCCAGGCCTAGCACCTAATGTCCAACCCCGCCTTCTCGTGGTGCGGACCGTTAGTAACTTTCAAAAGAGATACTCTCTTGTGGAAGTGAACGGAAGGGGAGGGCTGCCAGATTAGTGTGGCCTACTGATCTGGACAACTATGGCTACTTTTCTTTTTTTTCTACCCTGCTGAGGAGTGGTCAACCACACAGGGTCCTGGTGCTGACCATATAAACCTACTGGACTGGACAGATATATGGCTCTGAGCTTGATTATGGATCCTGATTTTGCTGCACTGGTGGGCTTCTGTGGAGGGAAAATCTTCCGCTGTGTTTTCTTTTTGTTTGTGGGTTGACAGCCCCAAGTGAATAGATCCACAGGATATGTTTATCAGCTGGTGGATAATCCTGAGCAGAAGTCATCGCAGGCACCTGAACTCTTTGCTTCTATTGGCATCGTCAAATTCTACATTGGAGGAAGTCTTCCAGTGTAGATGGCTTCAGCCTTTAGTAGTGGGGGAACGGGTCTTTGCCCCATGTCTGCGATTAGGGGGCTGTTTGATATTGTCGGCATTCCCTCTCTCAATAAACATAGTTTCTTTAAACATCCCACTAACCATTTTCTCTCCATAGGTAGTTGGAATGTGAGGACTCTGCACAGAGCTTTTTCTCTTGATGTCCTCACACAAGAATTCCACCGTTATAATTTAGATATTCTCGGCTTGCAAGAGACCAGATGGACAGATAAAGGTCAGATTCTTAAAAATAATCTTAAATTTCTCTTTTCAGGGAGGGACGACAAAAAGCATCACCAAGGCGTGGGTCTGCTTCTCAGCAGACACGCTAGTGATGCTCTTCTAGGATATGAGTGCATTAATGAAAGGTTTCTTACAGCAAAATTTCAGACAAGCGTTAAAGACTTGAATGTTATCTGCTGTTATGCCCCCACTGAGGATGCCGATGAGGATAAAAAGGATAGGTTTTATGAACAACTTCAGGATATTTTGAATTCTGTAAAGAAAGGAGATATTACCCTTGTTCTTGGTGACTTCAATGCCAAAGTTGGTACTGACTCTGACCTTTGGGGAGGAGTAATAGGCCCTTTTGGTATTGGTAGCTGCAATAGCAATGGGCAACGTCTCCTACAGGTAAGTAAACTCAATGGATTCAGAATAACTAACACTTATTACAAACACCGCGACATACATAAGTACACATGGGTTTCACCTGATGGGCTGCATAAGAATATGATTGATTACATATTAATTAACAGCAAATGGACTAGTTCTGTTAGGAATACCAGGGCATATAGGGGAGCTGAAATTGGATCTGACCATTACCTTGTTAAAAGTGTGTTGCAACTTAAACTTAAAAAGTGTTGTGCTAGGGTTAAAAAATTTACTTTTAATACTGAAGCTCTGAAAGATCCAGTTATAGCCAAAGCTTACCATGATAGGTTACTTAGTCATTATGACAGTCATGGTTTGCTTACTACTGAAGTTGAGGAAGAATGGGATCATTTTAAACAGGCTTTTTTGGACACTAACAGTACTCTTTTAGGAAAAAAGGAGCAGAAGAGGCAAAATTATCTGAGTGATAAGGCACTTGAGCTTATTTCGGAAAGAAAGAACTGCAGGAATGCCCTTAATCAATACCCTACTAGTCCTAATAGAAAGCATTACAGAGACCTTAATAAACTTGTAAAGGATCAGTTAGCTGCTGATAAAAATTTTTGGCTTGATGGTTTGGCTGACAAAGCCGAGGAAGCAGTTAGACAGCACAACAGCAGAGAGCTGTACCAGATAGTTAATGTTTTGTGTGGTAGAAAACGGACAGGCATACAAGGATTGAAGGATAAACAAGGTAAGGTTATAGAAGGGGAGGATTCTGTCATGGCTAGGTGGGCTGAGCATTTCAGTGATGTTCTAAACAATGTAGTTAGTTCTACTCCCATTGTTTGCAATGATGATAGATGCATTGGTGGCTTTAATGTTGGCCCTATAACACAATCTGAAGTTAGTTTGGCTGTTTCTAAACTTAAACTTCATAAATCCCCAGGGGTAGATGAAATTACTACGGAAATGCTTAGAGCTGGGAATGTTTCGGTTACCACTTGGATGACTGAAATTCTGAATCTCTTTTATGATAAAGGCATGGTTCCTAAGGATTTTACCAGAGCTATTGTTATCCCTATTTTCAAAAAAGGTGATCGCAGTTCTTGTGATAACTATAGGGGTATCAGCCTACTCTCTGTTCCAGGTAAAGTTCTTTGCATGATTGTGCTTAATAGAATTAAGAATCTGGTTGACAGGCAATTGCGTGATGAGCAATGTGGATTCAGAAGTGGTAGGGGATGTGTAGATCAGATATTTTCACTTAGGCAGATTCTTGAGAAATGTTTAGAGTTTCAGAAACCTTTGGTTGCTAGCTTTGTTGATTTCAAAAAGGCTTTCGACTCTGTTGATCGTCATAATTTGTGGTTGATTGTGAGATCATATGGTATACCAGACAAGTTAGTTAACATTATGAAAGCTCTCTATAATAACACTGAGTCGTGTGTGAGAGTTGGTAAGGCTTGTAGCAATTGGTTTAGCATTACTTCTGGTGTTCGACAAGGGTGCATTTTGTCTCCTTTTCTCTTTAGCTTGGTTATTGATTATGTTATGCGAAATTCACTTCAAGGGAAAGATTTTGGCCTTAAATGGGCTGGAGATACGAAAATTTCTGATTTAGATTATGCTGATGATTTAGCCCTTTTGGCAAATGATGTTGATGAGATGAACTCTTTCATTCGAGCTGTTGATGAGACTGGCAGTAGAGTAGGTTTGGTTATAAACAGAGAGAAAACTAAAGTGATGAAAATTGGTCAGGCAGGCTGTGATTTAGTTAATCTGAATGGTTGCAGTCTTGAGCAGGTGTCACAGTTTAATTATCTTGGGAGCTATGTAACAGATAATGGTGATGTGCGGCATGAGATTAACAGACGAATAGGGATTGCTGCTGGGACTTTTAAGAATCTATGGAGAGTGTGGAGAAATAGGCGTATACACCTAAAGACTAAAATTAGACTGTATAATAGTTTGGTTCTTTCTAGGGTTAGTTATGGTAGTGAAACTTGGACACTTTGTAAACAAGATAAGAGGAAACTAGATGCTTTTGATTCCAGATGCTTACGCAGTATCTTGGGCATTAGGTGGTTCAACTTTGTAACTAATGATGAGATTAGGAAAAGGAGTTTGCAACCTCCTTTAAGCAGCATATTGTGCAGAGAGAGACTCCGTTGGTTTGGCCATGTTGCCCGTATGAATAATTATAGATTGGCGAATAGGGTTATGAACAGTGTGCCTAAAGGCCTCAGAAAGAAGGGGAGACCTAGGATGCGGTGGGCAGACAATGTCAAACAGGACCTTGTTAGAATTGGTGTGCAGTGGCCAGATGCAGTAGATGTAGCTCAGGATAGACTTGCTTGGAGAACTAAATTGCACGGTCTGGTTGGACCTCCGTAGCCCATGGCTGCTTGAGGATGATGATGATGATGATGATGATGAATGGGCAAAAGAGGTATAGGTCATAAGGACAGCAGGGCTCAGAAAAGGTTGTGGAAGGGGTTTCACTGGACGAACATAAGAGCAGATAAATCTGTTATGCTCGTCATAAACACTTTTCTTCCAAATGCACAAAACATAAGAAAATAAAGTCACAAACTTCTGAAATTACATTTACTTTAGTTAACGGTTTCTTAATTCTGTTAAATTATGGTCATATATAAGTTTTAGCCAACTTTTGAGGTGCATTCTTTTGATTAGTAAATAAAATTATCCCTCAAGCAACCGCCTTCCATAGAGGTCTGACTGGTGCTTGTCAGTTTAATACACCAGAGACGAATCTATGAATAAACAAGAGACCTCAGCAGAAAGACAACATAGAAAAGAAGCAACCACGCATTAACCGGGGCGTGAATCCAGGTTCTTAGCTGTTTGTAAATTTTCCAGTTTCCTTAGCTTTTGAAATATTGATGAAATATTGTTTAAAATTGAAATTTAGATGTATTTGATTGAAAATTTTCAATTTGCTCCTAAAGATATTTATTTATTTTGGTACAAGGTTAGGATTTCAAGTGTTTGAATGCTTTGAATCTGGCTTCTTTTTCACAAAACGTGGAAGAATTACAATACCCTCATATCATGTTTATGTAAAATAGGATAGTTGAGGCTACCCTAAGAAATCAGACACCATTCCAGATCATAAAAATCTTGAGTGTGCTTGCTCTACTGAATATTGCTTTGGTTTTTCTCTGACGGTTTGCTTCCCAAGGCAATAAATGCTAGTAGCAATCATCAAACGTGATTTTTCGGTGTTGTACGTGAGGCACGAAATACAAATAATCATCTCTGAACACGCTATAGGAGATTGCAGTAATTACTACAGTTAATTATTACTACAGTTAATTATTTGTTCGTTTCGGACGCTCCCTGAGGTTTCGAATCTATGTGACCTCGCTATTTAGCAAACTGAACAGAAAAAAAAGGCGCTCAGTTGTGGAGTAACTTAACGTAGCATACAATGCTTAATGTCTTTGTTAATGCAACGAAAATGATTGTCCTTACTGATAAGCCCTGTGTTTCCCTGACAAATTCAGGCAAAAGGGACCAGACGCACGAGAGACTAGTAAACGTTGGCCATTACAATGACATAGCTACTTAATCAATAGCTGTGTCTCAACAATGGGGAAGCTTCTAAAAGTAATACCCTGTCGTGCAGATGTTCCCAGGGCTTTAAATTTCAAAAGTGACATAATAGTCACCGTGGAACTAGCTGCTAGATCAAAGGATTAACTAAAGTCGCCCTCTACACACCACTGACCTAGACGCCATATTTTATTTGTCTCACCGGAAGTGGAAATCCTAGTTTTCCCATTGTTCATCTATCACGTTTTTTTATTCAGTCGCTAACATAGGGTGATATCTTCTGTAACATAATTTTTTAAAATAATGCCAGTAGCAACATTATATTAACCCATATTTATATGTCCATTCATCATTGGGCCTTTTCTATAATGGTACTTAATATTTTTATTCTTAAAAAGTTCAGGATATATGTCACTGGTTGTGGATACTTATACTTACTTCTATATATTCTTCAAGCAGAAGTAGACTACTGATATCTAATAAGACTCTGTAATATAGCTCTCCACATGCATCGATCTTTATCACATATATTGTGTTTGGTCACTACATAATAATTCTAATAATATCCGGTTTGAAATATTTTTGGCCTATCCCAAGCGCCATTCTTTGGTGGGGCAATTTTATCGAATCAGATATATTTCATAACGCCATTCTGTAAATTGCTATTCTGCATCTCCTTTGTTGGGTTGTTTTACCTTTGAGCGGTAATTTTTTTCACATATAATGGACTAAATGGGCAAGCAACAAGAACCACACAGGGAACACAGAAGGGTATCCATTGGACATATGTTATGCTGGTTTTTTTTTACCCCTGATCTGCACTTTTTGTTCACAATGTACTAAATGGTCAGAGCACAAGGACCCCAATGTCTCAGAGAAGTATGGGGTGATTCTCATTGGATTAATTGAGATGCTACCACTGTTAGGAAACAGTTAGTAGCCTCCCAATAAAAATCATCTAGTTCGTTCTATAAAGAGTAGAAAATATGACCCTCCTTCACTCTGAGACACTCCCGTCTGAAGGACAACTGCCTTTCCAAGACCATCGATATACCGTATCTCACCGAGTGCAGGATTGAAGTTAGTGGAGGAAATCTCAACACAAGCACAATTGAGATTCTTACCAGGGAACATCTGGTTATAATCATACAACCAAGTGAGTTAAACCTCCCTCCCTCCATGTGCCCAAGTCGTTGCGCCCACATATGGTATCGCATAAGTATATCTTTAAAATTATTTCGTCCTTGAAAGTACATTTTATTTTATCCTCAAGTATGTGTAGCTACTTTGACAATGTGGTACCCAAAATAGAACATTACTAGTTAATGCATTGTCTAACCTTTCAATACCCTATTCTATACATTCACTATGTGGCCCTTCCAAATAGTCATTTACTAGTCTTTGCATTTTATAAGAATATAATATTCAAAACACTATGTCGCATAAAGGAGTAATGTTTTGAATATTATAAGAATGGATTAGAAGGAGGATTTAAGGGAATCTGAAGTATATTGTACATATATTTCAGAATCCCTTAATTTTCAAATTGCAAGTAAGAATTTGACAGAGAGAAACGTCTCCAATAATTCTACGGCGAAATAAATCGAAGAAAAATCCATCTCTGTTGCGTTGGAGCACAGTTTAACAAGAACACCAGAGACTAGAGAAATATTTTAGAATGACTGTGGTGTAGTTTATAAAGGTGTCTCTGCGATTCTTTAATGTTTAATATAGTTTATTGACTAATAAATACATATATCGCAATGAGAAACATTTACGTTTGCATTTTAGTTTTGGGGCACTAAAATACAAACATAATATTCAAATGTTCGGTGTATTATTTCACTAATTACACAATACTTTTATTAGCATTATTTATGAACCTCGAAACAAATAGACCTATTGTTTTCGCATACTTTAGTATTTTTACCTTTGGCGCAGTTTTTTGCAGAATTATGCAGCTGATTTTTACAACTCTATTTCCTAAATTAGCTCGAAAGTGTTTTTCATTTCCTGAGGCTGCGGTCATCGAGGTAAATAAGATCGATCATTACTTTGTTTTTCTCAATAAATTTAGTGTAAAATAACTGATCGACATTTAACGTTACTGAGGAAGCAAAATAAAGCAGGTTGATAGTTTTCACTTAGTGCATGACACATCTGGTAGCTTGAAATTTTGTGCAGTTTAGAGTTAGTGATATTTTTTGTTGTTGTTGCTTTTCATGCTTTGATAACGAATAAACAGTTGTTCCCAGTTATATATCATAACCTGTAGTTCCCAGATTCGAGTCCTAGCTAGGCCAGCGTTAAAACCTATTTCCGATAAACTCCCCGCCCTGCCCTCGTCAGTAGGGGACACCGATGGTCCTTTGAAGACCGCCGTTCGTCGGATGGGAACTTAAACCGCTTTACCGTGTGCGGTAGAACCATAACCTGTGCACGCTAAAGAAATTCCCTGCCTTGCCCACGGTCAGTAGGGGACACTGATGGGCTTGGAAAAGCCGCCGGCCGTTGGATGGGACGTTAAGCCGTGGTCCCGTGTGCAGGAAAGACATACCCTGTGCACGTTAAAGAACACGCTGGATGGCCTTGACGGGAGGCTACCATCTGTCCCCCAACAGCTGTTTCAGTGGGTCCCCTCCCCCAACCTTCTCTGAGCCTTCGGGGTCCATGTGACCTAGCCATTTAGTCCATGGTAAACAACGCTCAGAGGTAAAGAGGTAAGTGCCGCTCAGAGGTAAAACAACAACAACAATGCTAAAGAACACGCTGTGTGGCTTTGACAGGAGGATATCACCTGTCTCCCAACAACTTCGGTATGTGTATATAGTGGGTCCCCTCCTCCCAACCTAGTCTGAGTCATCAGGGTCCTTGTGAGCTGGCGATTTAGCCCATTGTATGAAAAATAATGCCGCTGAGAGGTACAATTCAACCTAAAATATATCAAAAAATAGAAATAAAATGAACAAAAAAGTAGGTAAAAATGCCGAAATATATTACCTCTGTATATATATATCTGTTATATATTTTACGGCTGTTTTCTGTATGCCTATCTGATCGATAAAGAATCCTAAACCGTAAGAGTTAGGACGACCAAATTTTTAATGCTCTTTCTGTTATCATAATTTAAACGAACAGAAGCTGCTTTATGTTATACCCTTTAAGTTTGCCCCAGCTTTTCTTCTATCCTCACTTCCTCCCCCCAACCAGTCACTCCCGAAAAAAAAAAGAAAGAAATAGTGGAACCTTTTATAAACGGGAAGATTCAAGATCACCAAATTCAACACACAGAATACCCTTGCAGATTTCTGAGATTACGTTCCTTGAAAACGTCGAGACCGCAAATTGAATACGCTATGGAAAAAAAGTAAATTGAGGGATAAGCATTTTTTTTTGGCAATGAAAATGTGACATAATTACCTGTACATAGATAAATAAATAAAATACTAAAGTTTCGAAGTAAAATTCACATACAGTATGTTAAATTCTGCGCAAAACAGCAAAAAGTAAGTACCGTTTTTCATTATACTTTACTGACCAACGGATACCTTTTGCATCCTACGGGGTGATTAGAAATGAATGTAACGATTTAAAAGTTCCTTATAAAAAAAGCTATACACCCAAATTGAGCAAATCATACATATAAATATATATTTTTTGAAATGAAAAATGCGAACTTTTGTTATAGACCAATATAAAAGCGACTGCATCATACATAAATGGTACATGCAATCAAGCATACAAATAAAGAAAAGCTATACAATTTTTCTCGTGATTCTCAGAAACGACTCGAGAACGATGAAAGTCTTCCTTGAAAGTTAGTCTTCTCTCTCGTGAAAAACCTTTTCACGTTGAATAGTCAATCATCATAATATTAGAATTTGGATTCCTGAAAATCCTAAGGGCTCTTCGGTATATGTGAGAGACAGCCTTAAAGTAAATGAGATAAACACGTATAAAGGTTGGATGTACGCAGAGGCGTAGATGGGCGTTTGGCGCCCTTGGCAAATTTGTAATTGTTTGCTCTTGTTCAGTTATTGATAAAAATACATGTTATTTATATTATATATATATTTATTGTCATTATTTTAATACAGTTACATGAATAAATATTAATTGCACATAAATAATTGCCAAAGAAATTCCAATTAATTATTTTTTATAGGATTTTAATTTTTCCTACTTTTTCGTTGGCAAAATCTCATCAAAATTCATTTTTTGAATCAGTTCTCACTCGATTGATAGGAAAGAAAGTGATGATATACGCTCTTGTCCTCATGTTGGGTTGGGTTGTTTTACCTCTGAGCGGCACTTTTTTGCACACCATTTGCTAAATGGCCAGGTCACATGGACCCCGAAGGCTCAGAGAAGGTTGGGAGAGGGGACCCACTGGAACAGCTGTTGGGAGACAGATGGTAGCCTCCCGTCAAGGCCATCCAGCGTGTTCTTTAACGTGCACAGGGTATGGCTTTCCCGCACACGGGGCCACAGCTTAACGTCCCATCCGACGGACGGCGGCCTTTCCAAGCCCATCGGTGTCCCCTATTGACCGTGGGCAGGGCGGGTAATTTTGCGGAGATAAATCTCAACGCTGACCCAGCTGGGACTCGAATCTGGGAACTACAGATTACGAGCCTGGCGCGCTACCGACTAAGCCACCCCCGCCCCGTCCTCATGTTGATCTTAAACAATCCCGGGGTTTATAAACATAATAATTCAATACAATGTACAAAGTATTAACTCCCGTCCAAAGAAAAAGATACCTATGTAACAGAATTTTATATTGTAACGGCATGGTTTGTAAAAGTAATATCAACAGTTGGAAATTGCGCCCCAAAGCTGTTTTGCTGTTTTATGGCGTGCGCGGTGCACAGCACCGCCCTGTGATTTCGGCGCCCTTGGCAAATGACCCGACGCCAACACCTTCCTACGCCTCTGGATGTACGTAAGGAGACCCACGGTAGCCATATTTAACATTTGCAATCTTTTTTAATATGTGAAAAAGTTTAATAGCTGTTCTCACAAAATATGAAATGTATTATGGTGTTGCATTTATAGTTTTTATATAATAAGTATTTGAAACATTCACATTCAGTTTTAAGCACCAGGTATTTGTCTAGATCCTTTGTCGACAGAACAAATAGGTTTTTTTTAAAAAACTTTATGATTTAGCCGCTGTTAGGCACATCTAATTAAAAGGGTCATTAAAAAACTAAATCAAGAAAGTTTGTGGCAAATACGATGATAAATTTATACACTTAGATTATCACACACCTACAACTAACAATGTATTATCTGTCAACTATAAAATTTCCTTTGTTCCTAATAGTTCATTAAACAACATCCTTTACCCACTTTTAATTATCCTGTCTTCAATGCAAATTTTCCGGGAGAGAGTTTCAACACCGTAATAGAGAGCCACTTTAAATTGATTGTTAAATGTTTAATTAAACTGTTTATTCATTGTCTCTGGAGTCAACAATAAAAATGGGAAAGTTCTTCTTAAGACTACGCTAAATTTGCATAATATTGCTGTTAACTATGCTGCTTTTTCGTTAATTCATTAACCCCTTAAAAAATAGAGAGGTTCTAGAAGGATTAGATCTGATTCGATTAACTGATTTGAAACACAAATACCCATTTAAAAGGATTTACTTATGGAAATTATTTACGGTGATGGACGAAGTTCAGTATGCTAAATTACTTGGTATGTTCTTGTTCATTAATAAAGACTAGATACTTAGAGTCACTATTTCTTGTTTAAATAAACTAAAGACTAAATTATTTGGATGCGAAGGATAAAAAAAATCAGTTATACGAATTGCGGTTTTTAAATTTCTCTTTCGATAAAATATATATATATTTACCTTTTCATCATAACGAGAGAGCAACTGTTTTGCTCAGAAAGTATGTATCTGTATCAATTCTAGTTCTGTATAATTCTCTATAATTATGTGCAATATACATTGATTAAACCACAAACCTCTTCACCAGGAATATGTTAATATTAGAAATCAGTCGTCCTTTTGGTAAATAGATTTCTAGGTCATCACTACTATTCCATTTAACCTTGAATATGACACAGGATCTGAACGTTCTTCACATTTATGAGTTTTGCAGCTCGAAATAGTGCCATTCACCAATTGTTAGTTTACCAGAATCGTTATATCTAAATTTGATATTTGACCTCTAGGGACCCATCGCATCCAAAATTTGCAGAATGTTTGAGATATACGACTTAAAATATCCTAAGGTAACAATTTTTAGCTCTCTAGCACCAGTGGATCTACATTTGACTTTTGACTTCAAAGGACCAATCGCATAAAAATGCAACATTTCTGAGATCTACGACCCAAAATACCTCAAAAAACCAATTTTTTGCTCTTTAGCACCAGTATATCTAAATTTGACCTTTTACTTCGAAGGACCCTTCGGATCCAAAATTCATAACGTTTCAGAGTTCTAGAGACTGAAACAGCCCTAGACATCAATTTTCACTTTTCTGGTAATCGTACATTAAGGTTTGACCTCTACGTAACCTCCGTTTGACTTTGAAAAATACGTCGGAGGTCATATTTCTCATTGTTTTCGAGATCTAAGACCCGGATTACCCATAGGGGCATATTTTCAGAGCTCTACCATTTCTGCATCATAGTTTACAATTAGAATGAGTCAGTCAGTCTGTAAGTTTCACAACCGTCTATATATAAATATGCATCAGATGTCTCCCTTTAATTCTCAAGTTCTTATTGTTATTTGTGTAGTACAAACATTGCTCTCACCCGACCCACCTCAATATATGTGAACTTGTTCATCATTCATAAAGTACGATGCGGAAGCTATCTCAATCGGTAGCATATCAGGTTCAAATCTGATATTCCCAGATTCGAGTTCTTACTAAGCCTCTGCTGAGATTATTGCCACTAACCCACACTCTACCTCTGTGAGAAATCGGACAAAGGTTAGTTTGGAGTGACGCTGTCCATCAGATAGGTAGTTAAACCGTGGTGCTGTGTGAAAGTGTCTTTGTCGAAACATGCATACATTGGAAAATATGAAATTAACGTAAAGGGTAGATGTTTATAGGGCGATTCATTATAGGCGACTTTTTTGCATAAGGTGACTCATGGTATTTTTTAATAAATGGTGGTTGGTAATATGTTTTGAGATAAGAAGGTTTCAGTATTAAGAAATATATCTATGAGAGTCAACTAATTTCACCAATGAAACGAAATCAATTCTAAGCAATTTATGAAGAAATACATTGGGCAACACACAAAAGGCCTTGAAATGAAAATAGCCAATCTTTACAAATTTCGAGGAGCTGAACACGAAAATGACAATAAAATTTGTCGATTGGCTCTTGTTTAGGAGAGATAAAGATGGTATGTATAAATGACTCAGTCCGCATTAAGTACATAGGTAACCGTTTCGCAAAGCTGTATTTTAAACTCCAGTTTGCAACATACTGCGTTGTATTGCATCAGCCCGCCATACACACAACCTCCAGAGGGTTGGGTTGGGTTGTTTTACCTCTGAGCGGCACTTTTTTGCACACCATGGGCTAAATGGCCAGGTCACATGGACCCCGAAGGCTCAGAGAAGGTTGGGGGAGGGGACCCACTGGAACAGCTGTTGGGAGACAGATGGTAGCCTCCCGTCAAGGCCATCCAGCGTGTTCTTTAACGTGCACAGGGTATGACTCTCCCGCACACGGGGCCACGGCTTAACGTCCCATCCGACGGACGGCGGCCTTTCCAAGCCCATCGGTGTCCCCTACTGACCGTGGGCAGGGCGGGGAATTTTTGCGGAGATAAATCTCAACGCTGACCCAGCTGGGACTCGAACCTGGGAACTACAGATTACGAGCCTGGCGCGCTACCGACTGAGCCACCCCCGCCCCCACCTCCAGAGGTATTGTATAATTGTCTGATGCAATGCAGTTGAGTCATGACATCGGGGTTTACGATCGCGGACAAAAGATGATATAATCGTTAGTTGTAAGCGACGTCTCGTAAGGTGAGCAAGTTTTTTGAGCGACTACCATTTATCCTGAGTCATAAGTACAACACAGGTGAACGTTGCAGTTTTAATCCATCAATAATGATGCCTCATAACTGTGTAGATAGTGCAGATACATTTTGTTACATTTGCAGGGAAGTGATGTTTGCAAGTCAGAAAAGGGTCATCACTCCAATAGTGAGAGTGGCATATGAGTTTTATTTTGGATGCAAGATTGGGGACCAGGACAAGGCCTGGGCCCCACACATATGCTGCAGTATGTGTACAAGAAATCTTCTGAAGTGGCTGAAAGGCGAAAAAGTGGAGATGCCGTTTTCTGTTCCTATGGTTTGGAGAAAGCCAAGCAATCACGCAAATGACTAATACTTTTGCATGGTTCCACTTGTTTCTGGAGGCATCACAAGGAAAAAGAAGTGGACAACAGCGTACCCGAATATACAATCTGCTCTCCGACCAGTTCCACACAGCGAAGGCCTTCCTGTTCTCGAATCTCCAAAAGAATTTTCCATCAATTCAGAAGATGAGGACGGAGGCGAACCGATGTCAGGTTCTCCGCAACCTTCGGTGTCTAATGATGATCCATACGTCTGCCACGGTGCGTCATCTGCGCCACACATTCTCACCAAAAGAAATAAATGATCTTTGTTCGCGATCTGGTCGCTCTTGGACAGCTCCAGATCGCGATTGTTCGCGATCTGGAGCTGTCCAAGACCAAAGCAGAGTTAATGGGATCAAGACTTAAACAATGGATTCTCAAAGAAAATGCCCGAGTGACTTAGTTTCGAACTCGTCATGAGCAGTTTTTGCCGTACTTCAGAAAGGTAGATGACCTTGTCTTCTGCTCCGATGTAGATGGCCTGATGAATGCCCTCGGAATCAAACATGACACTCAAGAATGGCGACTATTCATATAAAAAAATAAAATAAATACCCCCTCAAGTAGCTGCTTGCCACAGAGGTCTGACAGGAGCCTGTCAGTTTATATGCCAGAGTAGAAGATCTGAGAGGATGGCAGTACCTCAGCAGACTCTTCATAGGCCCGTCAAAATTGAGTCTCAAGGCGGTGTTGCTGCATAATGAAAATCGATTTCCATCCATTCCGTTCGGACACGATGTCTACATGAAAGAAACCTACGACAACCTAAAACATCTATTGAAGTGTTCAATACAGGAAGTATGACTGATATCTCTGTTCTGACTTGAAGGTAGTGGCTCTGCAGCTGGAATATACGAAGTACTGCTGTTTCTTATGTGAATGGGACAGCCGAGCAAAGACTTTGCACTACGTGAAGAGAAACTGGCCTCAGAGGAAATCTCTGCAGGTCGGAGAGAAGAATGTAGAATACCTAGCACTGGCTGAAAAGCACACAATCCTGCTACCGTCCCTATACATCAAACTCGGTGTGATGAAAAACTTCGTAAAAGCCATGAACCGGACTGCATCAGCTTTCAAGAACTTGGCTGACAAATTCCCACGACTCAGCGAAGCGATCATTAAAGAGGGAATTTTTGTGGGTCCTCAGATCTGCTAGCTGTTCAGAGATCACATGTTCGACAACCTGCTTCAGGGTGACGAGAAAAGGGCTTGGGACGCGTTTCGTCTGGTGTTAACTAAATTCCTCGGAAATGTCAGGGCAGACAACTACAAGAAACTGGTTAACGATATTTTGTCTCTGATCACAAACTTCGCTGTAATATGTCCTTAAAGGTCCACTTTCTCCATTCCCACTTAGATTTCTTCCCCGACAACTGCGACATGTTTAGTGATGAGCACGGTGAACTTTTTCCCCAGGACATTGCAACGATGGAGAAACGATACCAGGGAAACTAGTCCACTTTAATGTTGGCTGACTACTGTTGGACGCTCGCCAGAGATGATCCTAAGCAGCTGTTCAAGCGACGGCCAAAGCGACGTCGGAAGTAGAAGTGGAGTTTTGTCAATACATGTTATATGTACGTATTACTCTATTATAGAAGAGACTATTGCGGGTTTCTCAGAAATCGTAACCAATTTTGCATTTTCATTATCATATTCTTGTTCAGCACCTTGAAACTTTAAGAAATGACTACCTTTATCTGAGAGGCATGAATTTTATGAAAATTTGTTGCCTTGAAGTGTGAAATTATCCGATGGAAGGTCTATTCCATCAGTTCGTATAATCCATAGACGTTAGTGTGTTTGGCTACGAAACAAAGATATCCGGGTTCGAATCCAGATATGGCATGGGTTTTCTTTCAACTATACGTTGTCGTTTTACTAAGCTCTCCTTTTCATCACAAATTTTTTCATTCACATAATATGGAAGTGACCGGTTACTTTTGTAATATAGTCGATATAATCTGTATTATTTTATTGTCTCTGTTTTTATGTGTTAAGCCACCCCCCTTCCTTATTACACAATGCGTAGTATGTATAGTTTGCTAGTGCATGACTAATAATCAGATTTCTAGTGTTAATTCAGTTTCAGTTTTATTTTTAGGTTTCGTTCCGAAAACGAGAATTGAGTCCTCGCGTCAGACGTGGTTGTCATGACGATAGTTCATCTCTGTCTTCCAATTATATAATTAAAAAAGTTGTCATATAGCTTCACTTTATATATATTAAATAAAACCTCCTAACATCAGAGGGACTGGGACCGGGGTGACTCAGTCGGTAGTGCGCCAGGCTCGTAATGTGCAGTACCGAGTTTGTATTCTCTCCTGGGCCAGCGTTGAGATTTATCTCAGCAAAACATCCCTCCCTCTATCAGTAGGGGAAACCCATGGACTTGGAAAGTCAGCCGCCCATCGGATGGGACGTTAAGCCGTGGCTCCGTGTGCAGGAAAGCCATACTCTCTGCACGTTAAAGAACACGCAGATGGCCTTGACAGGAGACTACTATTTGTCTTCTAATAGCTGTTCAGTGGGTCCGCTCCAACAAACCTTCTCTGAGCCTAGGTGTCCTTGTGACCTGGTCATTTAGCTCATTGTCTGCAAAAAGGTGCCGCTCAGAGAAAAAACAGCTCAACAAATCCTAACCCCAAGAATGTGTCTGTGTAACAAATTAGTTTTCCCATTCACTCATCTTCCTCTTTTTAAGGAAATTCCATCGTTTTCCTAAAATACTTTCAGAACTACAAAAGTTTACACCTTCAGTAGGATTTTTTTTTTTCATTTCATTAAACATTTCTTTACTAACTTGTCCATTGAGCATGTATCGCAATGTTTTCTTTGGTAATCTGCCTCCATGTTTATTGGAGGAAAAAAAAAAGATATTCCAAAAAATAAGATGAAAAACTTTTAATCTTACATTCTCTGCTGGCTGCTAACGAATAATTATATGGAAGCAGAGTGTTCGCAGCACATTAAGCAAAAGCGTACTTTTAACTCCTTCTTTATGCTGATTTCTGAAAAATGCAGCTGTGTCGTAATCGTTACCATTTGGGCTCTGAAAATTCCATATGATGCGAATTCTGTTCCAGGTCAACACTAAAGCCTGGCGTGTGATCCTTATTATAAGCCGTGTCAGCGGCGAATATAAAATGACAATTTAGAGGAAATACCTCGTTAGATGCACGTCATTTGTTGGTGCGAATATCGATTGTACGCATGCGTTATAACGACGATGCCATGCTTGCATTTATTTGTCGTCTTAAATATTTTCTAAAATTAGAAGCAGTGACTTTCAGACGGAAAAAATCGCTTCTTGTTTGTTCGCAACGAAATCTACTTCCATTTGAATTGCAAATTTGTGCGATTTGAGAAGTGAAACTGTAATTTCCTTTTTCTTTAATGAGACACGTTCCGTTACATAATACAAATGCATTTCTTTACGTTCTGTACAGAAGATTTCTCTTCCCAGCCAGAATGCATTGGACAAGTGTTCATTTTTGTTTTTCTTTGCATGCTGGTTTATCTTATACTACCCAAGTTCTAACCATCTTTTTGTGAAGCAATTTTTGTGACGATGCGCTCCCCTAATGCAATCATATGGATAATAATATGAGCCCGATTTGAACAAAAACGAACAGTCAGGAATATTACTACTTCTGTTAACTAAGAGTCGGGGGTTGACTCTGTCGGTAGCCAACCAGGCTCGTAATCTACATGTACAAGATTTAAGTCCATATTACGACTGCACTGAGAATTTTCTCTACTAACTACCACCTTGTCCTCGGTGAGAAAGGAGCTATCTTTGAGCCTGGAAAAGCCACCATCAGTTGAATGAGATATAAAGTGCAGGTGTGACATACTCTGTGCATGTTTAAAAAAAATGATGAATGGTCTTAACGGGAGCAGTCCCTGTGTCTCCTAATAGCTCATCAATGGTTTACTTCCCCTAACCTTCTCTGAGCCCTTGTGGTCTTTATGACCTGGTCATTTATTTGGCCCATGGTCTGCAAAAAAGTGCATCTCAGAGGTAAACAACCTCAATTTAACCCAAGTTCCATTACTCACTGTGTTAGTCTTGAGATTTTCTCTTCTAATTCCTACTCTGCTCTCGAATTTCAAGAGGGTACCGAACTACTTGAAAAGCCGCCTCCCGTTGTGTTTGATACTAAGCCGTTTCTCCGTGTGAAGGAAAGCTATACGTTGTGTACCTCTCCTAATAGCTGTCCAGTAGATCCCGTTAATTTACCTAGCTCTGAGTCCTTGGAACTCTTGTGATCTTGTCCTTTAGGTTATTGTGTGCAAAAAAACGCGTTTCTCAGGAGAAAAACAGCCACTTATAATGCATGCATGACAATATTTTAAAATATTGACCACGAAATTTATTTTTTTTTTACTATTCAATATATACGTTACCGTTAAATATTTTGGGTTTTATAATTATTTAAATATTTAAAGAAAATTACGGATGATAAATTTCGATAAATTTAAGTGCGATCATCAATTTGTATCCTGTAATTTTTTTTCATTAAAATCTTATATCCCAATTTAGGTTCTTTGAATGTGGCTTTCCTTTCACATAAAATGGAAATTTCAAGTTATTTTTTGTAATATAGTGTATAATTCAAAGAAATTAAAATTTTCAGCTTAAAGTCTCCCTTTAAAGCTTCTCTCTCTCTGATGTTATCAGAATGATTAAAAGACAAGCCCGGATATAGAAAAAAAAGTCCGGGAAAGTAGCGCACATCTAGGAAAGTAGCGGTAAAATAATAAAAGTGGGACGGGAAAGAGAATTGATTTTCATTGAAGTACAACATTTTTTAAAATATTTATCAAAACGTTTTCAACATTATTTATCAGAAAGTTTTAAAAATTGCACTTCTATCATTCCGCTGAAACATACACAAGTTTAATAATTTTTCCTCCATTACCCTCAGTAGCATTCTCAAAACAAAAATGGGGTCTTGGCCCCTTGTCCCCTCCCATAGATTCGGAGCTGGTAATAGATGATTAAATCAATGAAGATGTTTAATTTCCTTTACGAAATTTACATTGTAATGATCGATTTACGGCAGTGATGATTTTACAGTCACAACTACTTCCATCGTGATTTTTTTTTCTTTCATCATTTTAATGATCAAAAAAATGGTCATGAAAATAAAAATGTTATTATTATTTATCAGCTTCAGCGCATTATTTACTGTCTGTTCATAAGTGATACTCGTTTAGTGCTAATTGCTAAGTGTTATAACGTGAAAAAGTAAAGATTTACAAACTTCAGAATTTCGATCGTGGAGAGTTGTCTTTAGATACTTTAGATGAAAATTAGTGGTAAGTATCAATTCTGCTAACTGATGCTGATTATGACAATAACAAATAGCTGGCACATTTGAAACAGGCTCTTCCAACCCCACTAGGAAGAAAAAAACTATACTCTTAAAGAACAGCAGGAAAAATTATCTATTTCTAATAAGTAATGAATTGGACGTAAAAAAAACCCTATATTTTGAAGCAATAAAGAAAATACACTGATTAATATATATATATACATTTTAATTAGTTCTATGAATTGGCAAAAAACATTTACTTATACAGTTAAAAATATTGGGTAAAAAATTTGAAAGAAATGAGCCAGATTCAATGTATTGATTATTGTTTCATGAGCTTACTGCTCATGAAGAGGGTTAGACGGGCGTGATTTTTTTTTTCTTGAAACTCCGTTTGCGTCGAAAGTTTTTGATGCAACTAAACCTTTTTTTTTTCAAATGTATAAACTGCGGAATGGACAAAGCAGAATTCGCAGAAAACATACTATACTTGTAACTATAATCAACCTGAGCATCCGTGAAAAAGAAACTCTATCTCTGTTGTCTTATCGTAAAGCTGTCTTGTTATGCTCGTCACAATCACTCATTAGCATTATGCTCCAGTGACATACGTGAAGTGACTTAGCTCCGGATTTCAGCTAATCCCAGCTAAGCGCTGTTGACGTGAAGGCCATAGCAACCCACCCTACTTCCCAGCCGTCGTTAAGCGGCCACTGCGTTTCGACTAGCCTTCATCCTCAGACTGTACACATCCATGAATATATCGAAGTGAGATATATCCGAGCAATGAGCAGAAAGGCGTTAACATCTTTGAGAACTGGCTTACCACAATTCTACCTTGGACGTTGAACGTGATGCTTTGCTACTTCTTGAATTATTCAGACAGGACACGGAGAACAATGCATCTGTAATACCCGCATACTAATACCGAAACGTAAAGAGCCACACACACAACCTATACGGTGAACTAACTTCGCATGCGTGGGATTTCAGAGGATTTATAGTAATCGTTACGAAAGACTAGTCTTAATACCAAAGAACAATGGTTTAGTAAATCGAAAGGATTATTTGTTACTCGACTATAGTATCGTAACGGATATCGGCGAAGCTTATAATATCTCAAAACATTTTAGGTGTTAGTGAATAAATTTAGGTTTATTTCAAACACTTTAAAATGTAATAAGTGCTAACGTGTTATATTGCACGAAAATTCTTTGAGTTATTTTTTTCTTGTAATTGTTAATCAGCATTTCTAATTTCATTTACTAAATTAAGTGTTCTGTAAAATGTGGATATCTGTGATAGAATTTCTGAAATAATTATTGAAATTTTTACGTTAAGTATATCATTTTAACTCTCAGAATAGAGTTTAATCCTCATTACACTTCCAAATTAACAACTTTAACAGAAACATTACCATATGCGTTGCTAACATGTCACAGAAAAGTGAAAAGACATATGCACTCACTCTCTATATGGATGTTTGTTCAATAACTTTTCTTAAATAGATGGGGGAACAGTTGTGCTTAAAGGGTATTTCGAATAACTATAAAGAAATTAGTTAAAAATATTAAAACTGAAGCATATGGACACAGAATGCGCTAAATGTCGCCCCAAGGTCTCAGAGAAGGTTGGGAATGAGTGTCCACAGGGAACTCTTAAGAAAACGGTTGAAACTTTCCGTCAAAAGCATCCAACGTGTTTTTTAACGTGCACACGGTATGCCTCTCTTGAACATGTGGCCACGTCTTATAACGTCCCATCCGAAAGCCGGCGGCCTTTGCATGGGTACAGTATTCCCCTTTCTCTTTCCGAGGGCAAAAAGGAGACTATCCGGACTAGCACAGAAATTCTCAACAAAGCCCAACTGAGAATCGAATCTGGGATATAAGCGTAGTGTGCTTCCGACTGAGCAAACCCCCGCTAATTTAAATTTATCACATGAACCCAAGAACTTTCGGTTTACTTGTATTTGTTTTTCAATTGCATTTCTTTTCATAGGTATTGTATAAAACAGTGTTTGAAGTAGAAGCTCAACTACATCGTTGCAATTTGATTCATTTGCATCATATTTTCGAAAGAGTATACGGATATCACTTAAGATTTAAAGAGAAAATATCAAATATCATCCACGGATCATTAATAAAAAATAGCTCATCAAATTGTACTGAAAGGAAAACGTCACCCTAAGAAAACAACGGAAACACAAATATCAACAAATTGAAACGATTAACATTTGTGAAACTGCCAACTAGTAAATCTAATTTTAACTGGATCTTTCGCAGTGAACAATTGAATTCGATAAAGGTGCTCTTCTTCAGAGAAACGGGATGTGCCGTTCTTATGAGACTAAACTGCTATCCTCCTTCTGTTAGATCAGTGGCCGTTTTTATCTTATTGAAGTGATGCGAAACAGATAACATTACAATCCTAAGAATACAAGTTTAACGGAAGAATGCAAATAGAATTGTTATAGCTACTGAAAAAAGTTTTTAACGATGGAATTTCCTATCATTCTTAAAAATAAATGTTATTAACTAAATTCATCTAGTCCGTTTTTCTTCTGGTGGCTTAATATCGTACCTTCTTCCCCAGACGCTGCACCATTATTGCCTAGTATGAAGTATTAGCTAAAAATTGAATTATGAGAATGCATTTGAGCTGATTAGCAATTTACGCTGATAAGAGTGTAAGTTCAATGTATGCTATACATCTAGTTTCGTTAATGTTACAATGAATTTAATTCCATTACGGTAATAAGTATTCGTGCTCTTAAAGAAGCAACAAGAAGTAATTAATTCTCTTGGGCGACTGCTCCAACAGCAAATTATCGTTAATTGGTACCAAGTATTCGACTTTTAGATATTTGACCATACATGATTTTAACCAAATCAAGTTAGGCTTTGGGAGCGAGATTCCATACGGTTTTATATTTTATATTGCATTAACTCTTTTTAGCCTTATATCATTTCCATGAAAATAAATTTAGCGGAGCGCGACTTACTCATTAGATCTGGACTGTGCAACCCAAACTTAGGAGTCACTAGAAAGAAAAATTACATCCTTAACACATTGCGTCCCAATCTGATTTCACTAAGATTTTCCCTGGTGACATCGACTTTTTCTTCAATAATCATCATTTCTACCTCTAAATGTCATTTTGGGTTAATTATTTTATTACTTGTGATGTTAATGCCGCGTTCACAGGGGTATAGCGAAGGTCTATGGTTGGGGGGAGGGAGATCAAAAATTTTCCAACTGGAAATTCAAATTTTTTCAACTCGCAATTATCACAACTCTCCTGCATTTCGGCCATTTGTCTTCCAATTTTGCCAATTAACCGTAATTTGCCAATTGAATTATCCCTTGATTTGGCTAACTCTCATTTATTTCACAAAACCGATCCCAATCTTCATTTCTCTCCTGAATTTGTCAAGTCACTTCAGAATTTTCAAACTCCCCAAGATTTTGCCAAGTTTTCTCGATTTAGTCAACTCTTCTTAATTTCACGAACCCAATCCCAATTATCACAACTCATCCGTATTTTCCAAGTGGATTCGGATTTTGCCAACTACCCTACATTTCATTAAGTTTCCTCAATTTGTCTAACACTCCTTTATTTCACAAAAAAACTCAGTTTTCACAACTCGCTAATAGTTTACCAAGTGAATTCGAATTTTGCCAACTACTCTAGATTTTGCCAATTCGCCTGAATTTACCAAGTCATCTCGAATTTTATCAACTCTCCTTAATTGCACAAGAAAGGCACAATTTTCACAACTACCCTGTATTTTACCAAGTAGCTTCGAATTTTGCCAACTCCCCTGTATTTTACCAAGTGGCTTCGAATTTTGCCAACTCCCCTGTATTTAACCAAGTGGCTTCGAGTTTTGCCAACTCCCCTGTATTTTACCAAGTGGCTTCGAATTTTGCCAACTCCCCTGTATTTAACCAAGTGGCTTCGAGTTTTGCCAACTCCCCTGTATTTTACCAAGTGGCATCGAATTTTGCCAACTCCCCTGTATTTTACCAAGTGGCTTCGAATTTTGCCAACTCCCCTGTATTTTACCAAGTGGCTTCGAATTTTGCCAACTCCCCTGTATTTTACCAAGTGGCTTCGAATTTTGCCAACTCCCCTGTATTTAACCAAGTGGCTGCGAGTTTTGCCAACTGCCCTAGATTTTGCCAAGAGTTCTTGGTTTTTCCAACGCTTCTTATTTCATAAAACCAATCCCAATTTTTACAACTCACCTGTACTTTGCCAAGTGGTTCCAGTTTTGCCAACTTCCCTAGATTTTGCCAAGTTTTCTCGATTTTTGTCAACTCTTCTTAATTTTACAAAACAATCCCAATTTTCACAAATCGCCCGTATTTTACCAAGTGGATTCGAATTTTGCTAACTGCCCTAGATTTTGCCAAGTTTCCTCAATTTTGCCATCTCGCCACAATTTTACAGAAAAAAAAAATCCCATTTTTACATCACACCTGATTTTTGCAAAGAGACTCTGAATTTTGCCAACTCCCTCAAAATTTGCCAACTCTCCTAGATATTGCGAAGTTGCCTTGATTTTCCCAACACGCCATAATTTTACAGGAAAAAGATTGCAATTTTTACATCTCACCTGAATTTTGCCAACTCCCCACGATTTTGTCAAGTCACTCCGAATTTTGCCAACTGTCCCTAGATTTTGCCAACTCCCTAAGTTTTGCAACTCGCCAAAATATTACAGAAAAAATCCTAATTTTTACATCTCAACTGATTTTTGCCAACTTCCCACGATTTTGCCAAATCGCTCCGAATTTTGCCAACTCCCCAAGATTTTGTCAAGTCACTCCGAATTTTGCCAACTTCCCAAGATTTTGCCAAGTTGTCCCGATTTTGCCAACTCACTGTATTTTACTAAGTGGCTTCGAATTTTTCCAACTGCTCTAAATTTTGCCGTGTCTCCATTTTCCGAACTGCCTTAGATTTGCCAAGTTGCCACAATTTTGACAACTCCCCTTAATTTTCCAAAAAAAAAAAATTGCAAATTTTCACAACTCACCTGTTGTACGAAGTCGCTTCGAATTTTGCCAACTCCGAGTTACTTTGGGGGGGGGGAGCCTCCCCCATCTCCTCATGGCTACGCCCCTGCCGCGTCATTCATGCATAAATGACAAGGCTCCTCATGAAAATGGCCGAACTAAAACCGGTCGAAATATTGGCGTCATTCATAAATAAATGACGTGACATTCAATGTGTTAAGAGCCACAGGCAAAATTTTTCCTCTAAAAGCGAAATCATATATTTCCAATGAGCAATGAATTGAGTTCTGTTGTTTTATTTGTGAGCGGTACTTTTTGCACACAATAAGGTAATGGCTAGATCACAAGAACCTCAACGGCTCATAGAAGGTTGGGGGAAAGGTGTTAAAAGGCTGGACAGCTGTTAGGAGAGAGATAGAAGTCTCTCTCCAAGGCCATCCAGCATGTTATTTGACGTGCACAGGGTATGGCTTTCCCTCCACAGGGGTTCTACTGCTTAACGTCATATCCGATGGAAGACAGTGTTTTCATGCCATTCGGTGCCCCCTTTCTGATCGGGGCCAGGATGGGGTTTTGTGGAGATATATTTCAACGCTGGCACACGGGGGACAAGCCTGGGACACTATCGAGCCAAACCCCGGTGCTGTAATAAATTGTGGAAAAAATTCAAGATTGAAAGAAATGAGCCATATTTATGAGCAATCAAAAAAATGTCTTCTTTAAGAAACCAAAAATATACATATTTAATGAGTACTATGAATTGCCAAAATCGGTTAATACCTGAATGAACACGGTTAAATACCTCGTTAATAAAAAACGATAAAAAATAAAACACAAAAATGTGACCAAATTAGGAAGTGAAAAAAAAAGAATCTTTTTTTTTTGTTTTACCGTTTTCCGGGGCGGTTACGTTGATTTCTAATTCGATCATGGTTTAAAGACCATTCCGTCAACTTGATCAGAACTCAGTAGTGTGTAATCGTGATAAAGAATAACTAACAACGGAAAATAGACAGTTGCATTTCCATTTCGCTTCGAGAATGGTGCCACTTCAGATAATTATTCAATGTAGAGCTAATCTAAAAATGCACACAAAAATTTTCATTTTAGTTTACTTTTTCCATTTAACGAAACACATCGTTCAGCTTAGAATTTATTTACATTTAGATTTTCTAAATTTCTGTTTTCGTACAAATCTCTTTGAGGTTTAACGAGTGAAGAATCTATAACATGCACTTCTTATCTTGCGAAAAATAGCAGGATAAAATGTAAATTACTTTTCGTCTCATTTTAAATAAAAATACTCTTATGTAAAGAAAAAATATCACATTAACCATTTTCGCTTTACTGTTAATATTCATCATCCAAATTAGAAAAGCGAAAATGCTTTCCTCTGGCGAATTTCTGCTCAACGGACCATAGTTAAGTAGAAAAGACAATCTTTATTCGGAGCAGAAATGACTCATGGGGGTGGGATTAAAGCGCAACACATTATCGCCACCATGCAATCTGGCAACGGCTTACGCTCTGTCACGTGGCGAACAAACAAGTGACGTCCGTTAGTCACGTGCCGCCATAGCAGCGCAGCACTGGTTAATAACTAGATGTTCAAACTCTCGCCAACCATTGGATAATAGGTACAACACGTGGCCTGAGACACGTGGCAACGCAGTGAGTGGAAGTCTGTACACGTGATGCACTCTATCATTCCCTTTGTCTGGATTTCCCGTGCTCAATCTATCAACGTACTCAGATTTCACTGCATCAGCTCATGATAGAGAATACAGATACTGATATTATAAACAGTCACTCCTCTGCTCCTTGTGGGCTTTTGCCTCAGGGAAAATAAGATTCATAAACAATAATTTTTGATTTCCTAATTGACATGAAATAGACAGTGCGATTATAGGAAAACTGGTATCAAATTACAGAATAAGTAAGAACTGAATTCTAATACCATAGAATGAATGCAAATATCAATCATTAGCTGTTTTAAAAAGTACGTGTTAGGTAGTAAATAGTAATAAATGCGTCGTATTTTTCAAAATGGAACTGTGGCGTGATTCAATTAACGTAGTGGTGGGATTCAATTTTAAGTTATGAAATAAATATCTACTTCAAATATACAGGTTTCCATAAATTAAGGAAAATCCCAATGTCAATGTTTAACGTCAAAGCTCTATGACTTCTAAAATAAGTTTTTTTGTTTTGAAAAATGTGTACTATCTTTCATATGAAATTTAAGCTTTTCGGGTCATCTGTGAATAAAAAGAGTTGTGTAATGTGTAACTGAAAGAGAATGATAATCAAAATAGCAAACATTCTCTATGAAAGCTTTAGGTGTAGTTCACTTTAAATGGCTGAATAAAAATTATACTCGTGGCTTTAATGATGGATTAAACAGTGAAGTATATAATTTGTATTTTTCCAACGTGAGTTATATCGCAGTCTCGAATGCTGATAAAGGGCCATTAAAAAAACTGCAACTACGATCGGTTTTCTGAATAGGGGGATATTTTCTCGGTATTGGAGATGGGTCGTTTATATTCCCAAAAACCCATTATTGTAATATTCTATTCAGATATCTATCACGAAAATTTTAATGGTATGCAATGTTGTGGATAATACAACACAAGAAAATTTTCTTAGTGTCCATTGAGAATTAAATACATTAATTATAATAAACTGCTATTTTTAGTGAGCGCTAATTAATCCTACTAATTCCAACGTTGATGTGGACGAGTCTTGTACAGAAAATTCGCATCTATAATAAAACCATGTGGTATATTTTAGATAGATTGCATTATCTAAGTTATATAGCCACTGATAAATTATTCAAAGTCAAGTATAAGTGATCAGTTATTGCACTATTCGACTGAAATCCATACCAAATCACGAGTTATTGGAAACTGGAGACAAATATTTTGTATTTTATTTATTATAAAAGTTTATTCGTTTCAATTTATCAATTAATTGCGAAACATCATTATTCATCTGTTGAAAAATACAAGTCCTTCATTTTTATACCATTAAAATAACATTGTTGTCAAGTGCAAATGTAAAAACAAACAAACAAATAGGTATGTATATTAATATAGTTAGCAATTTAAGACAAAAATATTCACTTTCTTGTGAGTAAATATCCTAATATTTCGACCCCTGACTGGGGTCGTCATCGGAGGACGTTGTAGCTTGTTGGAAACAAAGCTGCAACCTCCTCAGATGACGACCCCAGTTAGGGGACGAAATATTAGGATATTTACACACAAGTAAGTGAATATATTTGTCTTAAGTTGTTAACTATATTAATCTACCTATTCTAAGAAAGCCATGAATTCGATTATTAACAAATAGGTCATAAGAATAGATAACGTTTTTCTGCCGGTTAGATTTATGTGGACAAGGGTGTAGGAAGCATTGAAATGTGCTAATTGCATGCTTGTAGGAGCAGAGCAATTTCGACTGCACTGAGTAGTCATCTTCGGGGCGGCGCAGAGTTCCTTGGGGAAGCGGATCATTGGGGAAGCATTAAAATAGGCACAATTAATACCTTTTTCTTGAAGATATTTTCACCGAAAAGAGTCCTGCAGTGGATGTATGTTTCAGCTTTTTTGTAATGGAGCAAAAGTTGTGAGAATTTGTTGAAGCCTTTGGTCAAGATGGAACCTTCCAGTTTGGTCGTGTGCACTAAGCTGGAAGGTACTATCTGGATCAGTCTTCAATTACAGTCAACTACATTTCCAATGACTATTCTATGGTACAATGCTTAAAGACACTAATAGAGGAGGATTGTTCGGCTGCCGATGACTCAGTGGTCAGAGCACCTGACATGTTATCAAGAGGTCGTGGTTTCAGATCCCACCCGGCTAATGACAATTTTTCCTCTATATTATTCTAATACCTACTTTGATTTTAAACGTACAGATGATATGACTCTCGTGCCGGGACTTAGAGACTTATCCCACGGACGACTGCCTTTCCAGACTCCTCGGTGCTCCCTTTCTCACGGCAAGCAATTTGGAGAATAGCGGAGATAAAACTCAACCCAAGAATAGTTGGGATTACAAACCGTAAACACCAGTTACGCGCCTTGCACGTTTACCGATTGAGTCAACCTTTACCTATTTCGCTAAATTGCTAAGGTAGTGGTTAAAAATCGATCCAGATGCAGAGAAAAGGATAAAGGGGGGAGGCGAGCAAACGACGCAATCGAGCCGGAGAAAATAAGGATGGGGGAGGGACAAGAATTTGGATTTTCATTGCAATGTAAAAATGCACGAAATATGTACAAGCTGAAAAATATTCGGCATCCATTACCTTTGCTAGCATTCTAAGGCCTCTGGTAAAAGTATATAAAGCGAAATGTCCCCGTTATTCCCCCTCTCCCCCTATCTCTGGCCCTGTTTAGAAATCCTGACATACGTTGTAATGCAGTTGGTCATGGTAGTAGTAGTTTCTAGGTTTCTTCTCTCTACTCTATGTTGCATAACAAAAAAAAAAGATCAAATTAAGATGATAAGTACGTTAAAGATTTGTGATATCAATGTGCTATTTCTCGCAGGTTCTCCCCTAAACATCTGGAATTATCTGCCACTTCAGAAAAGGAGCCTCTTATCTCAAGACAAAATCAAAAGGTTCGCCCCTCCGTCGCGTGTAAGCGACTACTGGACTTTCGTAAGCCATGTGGCTCCTTCGTTCGACAACAGTCATCCGAAAAATATGACTACACAGTTAGGTCAGACTGTATATTTGCACTGCGTCGTCAATAATCTTGGAGATAAAACTGTAAGTATCAAATATTCTAATATTCGCATATTTTAGCATTTTATTCAGTGTGTGAATATAAGTGTTATTTGTTCCTATATAAATGATTATGATTTGTGACGATTATTATTTAGAAGTGAGAGTGCAAAAATATTTTATATTATATGTAGGGACTCGGCGGGAGTGAAGGGTCAGGATCGCCATTTTGGCGGCAGTGCCTACCCGCCTGGCGACGTAGCGCCAGTGGCAGGGCCAGTTTTGAGAGCACGATGAAGAAAAGCGATAAGAGTCGTCCTGGCACGGCGATCGTGTTCGAACACTATTGGCCGAGACACCCTAACGTCCCCCGAAGGACACGTGACATCATCCGGCGGATGTTTCAAACTGGACTTGCACGCGGACCACGAGACTGTCCGGATGTTAGACTGTTCGTTTGCAGCTCGTTTTAAGCTTTGTCTGTATCTAGCGGTGGGACCGCTTAGGCTCGTTATAGCGAATGACCGCACTGGGTGGGCAGTCACTGTGTGTACATAATTATAGTGTTTGTAAATAAAAAAAAGTGTACATAGTTGAAATACATGAGTTTGTGTATTCGGCCACCTGAGTGATTATCCTGACAAGATAAGGGCAGGTACCCTTCTACAAAGCTCTCACACATAGGTAGAAAAAGAACTCAGCCCAGACAGGCAGAGGAGAGTGCCGTCTACAATATATTTTTCCTAACCATGGGTAAAAAATGCTTTATCGTTTTCCGATGAACGAATACTTTTAAGAATTTTTCCAGAGAAAAAGAGTCAGAAAAATTGGAGAAAAATTGTTCTTCCATTTCGAACAATATAAAAAATTTTCAAAGAAACGTAATGTTACTTACCTATGAAGGACAATTAATTACTGAAAGCATCAGAAATAATTAAAGAAGCTATCAAAATTTTACCGTATTTTTATGTATATAACAATATCATTGTAAGTATGAAAGATTGGTAAGGAATTCCACTACAGTAGAAACTCGATTAACCGTAGTAATGAGGGAAAAATGGTATACCAGATAATTAAAATCCACGGTTAAACAAAACGTACAAATTTTAGTAAATATAAAATTGTCGTTAAGCATTAAAAGTGCAACAGAAACTTTACTAAGCAGGCAATGCATATTGAATATACATGTACAATACATAATTGAGTATTGTTGAAAAGATTCTAGAAAATGCAATTCAGTCCAACGCATATTTAAAAAAAAAACACCCAAATGTCAGTTTTGGATTTTTTTTAATATCAGAATTAAGCAATATTAATGTTAAATGAATCGCGGATAATCGAGGTTCCACTCTATTTAAAACTGAATGATAGTTGAGATGAGCTTCAATAATTTTAGTGCGTGTGCAATGTTTTGTACAAGAGTTGTGATTTATCAGATTTCTCCTTAATTAATTGTAAATTAAGGTAGTCCTGATTTTTAAATTCATTTGGATAAACACAGCATTTCTCACTCTATTTATGTGCTATTTTTAGCACATAAATAAGATGTACAGAATTTGCACTATATTTTAAAAGTATTTGTTATTCGCAACTATTTCAAAAGGTAGAAATCTAGATTGAGCATGAAGTATATATCCTATGCAGTTCTTAAAACAAATGAAATTTATCCTAAGAAACTTTTAATACCAGTATCATCTTCCTGTTAAATCTCAATCTATTTTAGCTTTATAAAAAAAGTATTCTTTTCAGTTTATTTTAAATGTAATATTTGAAACAGATTCTACAGTGCAATAGTGAAAGGAAAGGTAGGTGAAATTTCTTACTATAAAAATGCAATTTGCATTTATTTTGCCTTTTTAGATTATCAAGAAGGATTTAATATTTGTTATACAGATTGTCATGAAATATCTCAGCTGAATAAAAATCATATGAGCCAATCTGTCTGTTCCTTTTGCGACACAGATGGAGCCACAAGGAAATTAAATAATACATGGAAAAAGTCTATAAGTCGCATTAGCTCAAGGAAAGGTTATCCGCTGAGAGTGTAGTGGTTAGAACGCCTGACAAGTTACTGGGAGACGTAGGTTCGGATCCCACTCACGTAAAAACTAAATTTTCCATCAAAAATATTTCAGGAGTTCCAGGTCTACAGGACATATCCTGTGATACTTTACTACTAAATATTCCGTGTGTCGCATTAAAAGAAAGCTAATCAATTTTAATGCGAATGGAAAAAAAAAACGTCAATCGAGATATAACACGAAAAAAAAAGATCTCACAAGTGATAACCAAGGTTTTAACAAAGATCATTTGTGAAGCATGTGGTTCAATGTGTGTCATGTCGAATTTCTTCTAATTTAAGTTTGAATGTTCCAATTAAAATATTCCTAACTTAGAGATTTAATCATCTCTCATTGAACAAGAAAGATGATCTTGTTTATATAGGTGAAATAGTTTGTGTTTTCTTTTCAGTGGCGTTTTTTGTGCGCATAGCGGGTTAAATGTCTTGGCCACAAGGACTCCTGAATTGAGAGCTAGGTAGTAATGGTGATAAGAATATATCTAGTCGTTAGTAGACAGAGATAATTTTTCCATCAAGGCTAACCAAAGTGTTTATTAAAGTTCGCATAGTATGACTCTCTTACACATGGGGCAACGTCTTAACATCTCATTCAATAAACGTGGCATTTACAATTCCATCGGTGTTCTCTTTCTCGCTGAGGATAGGGCAAGAAGGTTAACAAAAAAAAAATGAATTCAAGCAGAATTAGGACTCGAACGTAAGATCGTCGGATTACGAGCCTGGCACTCTACTGGCTGAGTCAAGCCCTTCCCTTTGGAAGGGAAAGATAAGCCACGATTTAGTACCAGGGGCAAGAAACAATCTTGTGAGCTACTAAGAACTTAATGAAAGGCTTTGAGAGGAGATTCTCCTTTGCATCTAATAGTCTAGTTATGGTTCACCTTCATCTTATTTTATATTTTGAAGTGTTAGTGGCATAGCCATCGAATTTTTTTGAAAAAAATAATAGAAACCCTCAGAATAATGAGAAACATCAAGATTCAAAGAACCTACCACAAACAGTATTGTTTAGTTCCTAGAGTACACCATATTTAAAGTTACTGTATCACTTGTTCAGGGAAAACTACATTAACACCAATGCACTTTTTAATCTCTGTCCTTCCAGAAAATTCTTGTTACGTTCCTTATACTATTATTCTAATAGGTGTTATATCATTGGCAAGTTCTTGAGTTGAATGAGTATAATCTAAATATATTTAACCCCCGTCACTCTTTTTGAGATAGGGACTGGAGTTAGCTCAATTGGTAGCCCGCCAGGCTCATCGTTGGTTGGTTGGTTGGGGTTTTTTTATGGCACATTGGCAGCTTAGGCCATAATGCGCCACCACGCTCATAGTCTGTAGCTCCCAGGTTCGAGTTCCAACTGTGTCAGCGTTGAGAATTTTTCTCCGTTAACTTCCGTTATGTCCGGGGTGGAAAAGAAGACGCCAATAGTCTTGGAATGGCGGAGGTGTTTCGAGTGAAACCCTTCAGCCCTATGTGCAGGAGAGCTGTTCCCTGAGTACGTTAAAGAAAACCCTGGGCAACCTTGACGGAAAGTTTCCAACTGCCTTCTAACAGTTGTCTGTGGATCCTCTTTTTCAACCTTCTGTGAGCCTTGGGGGTCCTTCTGACCTGCCCATTTAGCCCATTTTGTGCAAAAAAAATGCCGCGTAAAGATAAAAAACTTTCTGAGATGAATTATTATTCTGATATTCTCAGAAAATTAGAAAGCTAAAGTCTTGTTATGATCTTGAATAAAATAAAAGAGTCCGCTGTCAAGTTCGTACTCTAAAAAAGTACATTTTCCTCCTTCAAAATTTCCTTTTTATGTTCTCCGTTGCAAATGATGTATCAATAGTTATGCTGACGCTTAAGTTCTCTACATATCGAAGTCACTGTGTTGTTAACAGTTTATACTCAGAAGTAGAGGCGTAAGCAGGATTCTTTGTAAGTGATAGGAGTGTTATAAATATTTTAATATAAATTAATGCACTAACGTTTTCTTTAGAGAAAACGGATTACCTCGTACTCCCTGTACTAAAGATTAATGGAAAGATGATAGCAGAATAAGTTGGATTTCAAATTTTTGCGAGAATTATTTAAAATCTTCCAGAATTTAATGCTATGAAAATATCAAAAATACTACATGTATAAGATGTACAATATATGCACTATATTTTAAAAGTATTTGGAAATTTTAGTTCAATGTCAGTGGAATGAAATTTTGCAGCTTTGAATTTCGAAAATGTGAAAATCCTCAAATAATATGGGAGTTAAATACCGGGAGTAAATAAAACAGGAGTATAATATAGCTATTATTCAACATCAACGTTGGTAATAATAAGATTTTTATTTATTGCATCTCAGTTTAAATATAAATAATAATTGTTTAATAAAACCGGTATTACAAAACCGGTTACTGCAAGAAAGTTTAAATGAAAATGTTTTGTCAATTTTACAGAAACTTTCTTAAGTCGAATGCTACTGCTTTCGAATGGTCCACATTGTTTAGTTCTGCAAATAATGAGTGACCATTGCGGAAATATATTAATTCTTAATTTAGATCTTCATTCTACGTTTTCATAACACGCTTATTTTGAAAATTATGCGGCTTGTGAATTTAACTATTAATTCACGTAACATAGAAGTATCTGAATAATTTTGTTAATACGCTGCGTATGAATTACGTCACTTTGGTACCAAACTTCAGAACTATTTGACGACGCAGGCAACATTCGCAATAATATAATGATGCCTGCTGGCGTTCAACTGAGATTCCAAAATCAGACAAAGATCATGTAATGCATTTGCCAAGGCCCTAGGCAATAGTCAAAATGGAGTGACATTTACTTAAATCGGATGTTTGCTGGAATGTCTCTTGTCTACCAATGGTGATATATAAATTGACGGCTTAGTGGCCGTACATAATTTGATGGTCAAATGACAAATGAATTAGTAGTCGTATTTGTTCTCATTTTTCAGCAGTCAACGAAATCATATCTGTACAATAATAACTCTATATGATTACAATAACTCAACGGGATCACTGCTCTCTTTCAAAGTTTATCTCATTCGATTTATTTAAATCTCAATTTCCAACAGTATGTTTGCAGTATTAAAGAGTTATGAAAACTGAAGCAATTAAAACAACTTGGCTGGTTCTGTGAAAACTTATTCCACATCGAAAGGGATTAATAAAATAATTATGCGTAATGCTAAAAACAATATTCTTACACATCTTAGCAAAGTATGGCATAGCGCTTTTTTCAATTTAACCTGTTTAAATAAACTTTTCATATCAATTAATATATATATTGCCTTTGCTGCCGTTTATTTTTCATCGTTTCGCAATTCATCTTTCGCAATTCTATTAATATTCATCTTTCGCAATTCTATTAATATTCATCTTTCGCAATTCTTTAAATACTGGACAAATATTGTTCAAAACCGAGATTTATTGGATTTTAATGAGATTTTTAAATTACCTTCAGTGAAATATTTCCATAAAAAGTTTATTGGAGACATTAGTGAGTTTTGAACCTCTATTTCTATTGACATAACATGGAACAGTACCTAGTAAAGTAGCCACTAAGTGTAGAACAGTAGTCTAAACACCACTCTTATTTGTCAATATTAAATCAACTGGAAATACTCTTAAGGTTTTATAGCAAGAAGCTTTAATCAATATTACCCAGTTAACCATATATTTATCATATTACATATTTTATCATATTACCCAGTTAACTATAGTGAAAATGTAAATAAACTGAAATGAATGTATAATTATTATTCGTAATTTACACCTAGAATAATTTCAGCCTTTAAAACTCTTACAGTTCCATGTATCTTGGGCGGATAATGAGAATTGCTATTAATGCGAAACAAAGCACAAACAGATCAGTCTGTTGCACTTTTCCTACACAAAATGTCGAACCAACCTTGACTAATTGAGCGTCATGTGCGATAGAGTATGACTACTTTCCATATTCTGCACCGTCATAAACCACATTAATGCGAATTTGTGGCGATGTAAATTATAATGGAAGTGTTTAGGGAAGCGACATTAAGGAGAAACAACTTTGAACGAGGCGACGTTAACCTGCGGATCTATTCTATGCAATAATCTATAAAAGCCTTAATTTTGCAGAAATAATTATTTTCGTTAGTTACTTTGCTGTGATATATGACGTCATATTTTTCTAATGTATTATTTAATCTAAGTTGATGTACTTTGTGCATCATATGCGACACGGTTTATCAGGTCTAAGAGGAGTTCTGGAGTTCTTTAATATCATTGAATCCGACCAACAGGATGCCGACAAATTTGCATAATTCTCTCTAATCAAAGAAATAAAACTACGAGTGCTTAATTTGCCACGAAATTCAATAGTTGAGCTTATAACACGGAGGTTTATACATTTCAGAGCTAATGGATAAATCTAGTTTATGCAAAAGTCTAATTTTCTTAGTCAAATATTTTAATATAGTTTTCTTTATGAAATTTTAATAGCTGAATAAAATTATTACTCAATGTATTTTTTACTCCTAAATTAAATTCATAATTTTGATGCGAACAAAGGATTTTTGCTAAAGAAATTGTAACATTTATAAAGTTACATTTGCATTATATAGTGTGACTCGGGGTGTACTTTTAAAATTAACTATTCAGTAAGTCCTGACGACGAGTCATAATACAGGGCTATTCAGATGGCGTCCCTTGGGCCATTTCTGTCCAACGAAGGAAATTCTGTGGCTCGTGGAAAACATGGGAAAAATTCTTAAATAACATTACAATGAGTTCATTTTACGAAAGAAATGTGAGAAAAATAAGGGTTGTTAAAATATAAAACAAATTATTCAAATCCAATTTTTGTGTACTATTGTAAGATTAAAAATGTAACTGAACTGTCCTATGGTAACGGCCTGTTTATTTCTGTATTTCTTTAATTTTCAATTCCTCATCTTGTGACTTGATGACTAGGACTACGATCTGGTACTTTCTTTTATTTTCACTTGTATTATTGCACTGACTACTATGTTGTATTTCTACGATCTTGTTCTTTAATTATGCTAATGTAATCTCCACTATCCCTTGTTTCTTCATAAAAACTAAAAATACTGCTTGTTGTTCATCAAAGCAAAACAACAACGAAAGAAGTACCTTACGATACATTACAATTTCATCATTTCAGTTCAGCCCATTCTTCGACTTGCATATTCTCTGATTTTAGTTTCTCATGAATACAGAGATAGCGCATTTTGATTTCATAACATTTAATTCACATGGGTAAACGACTGCTATTTCCTCTACTAATATATATCACTGTTACTTTTTGCACTTACCTACTCTGCCAACCGAAACTACCATACGTGTTTTGATAAAAGACAATCCACAATTAAAAACTTAAATCCTGTTGCCGAAGTATCTGATAAATGATCGATTTTAGCTCAGAATTACATTACTTAAGAAACAAAGTTAAGAGGCTTAAGAAAACACATTCGAGGAAAAAAAAGCGGCGCTTGATTGATTATCAAAGCCAAATGAAGATTCACAGCATAAGAAATAAAATAAGGTTTGAAACAAAGGCATTTGAATAAATAATGAATAATTCGAAAGTGCAACAGCAGTTAAAGCTAACATTGTTCCTTTGATTGGATCTGCAGTTCAAAAATGTAAACTCTTGAATAACGTTGCTTAAATTCTCTGATAATTAGGAACATATTTTAATAAGACCTTAACGAACAAGCTTTGACAAAAGAACAAAGGATTGTTTACTTTAGCAAGTGTTAAGACATGACTTCCGAAGCTCGAGGGTTTGTTTGTTTTTGCATCCACCAGCGTATTAGTTTCAAAATTGTATGTGTTATTTCGGTATATTCATTTGTTTGAAAAAAAATTGTGATTAAATATTTTATTATCGAATTGAATAATAATGTGGCTCTGTTGCCAGTAAAAATTAAGACACTCTTTTTGTTATGGTGTTTTCTCAACAGCACTTCGAGAAGACGAGCATACTTGCTAGTAAAACATAGGTGTTCATCAAATCTGTCATTAATTTGTTTTCAGAACTGTTGATAGATATTATCAATAAAATCGAGATGATATTATCTTACTGTGAATAACCCTCAGCAAATAATAGCTATTTCAAAGGGTAAAAACAAGTAGTGAAGTACAGCAACGAGTAACGTTTGCAATGAGAAAGACAGATAGTTATACTTGTAAGAAAGAAAACACTATAAAATGGATATTCCAACGATAAACGTGTCACTAAATGCAGATAAAAATATAGTAATAGCATTATACACATTTTTGCTCTGTATCAAATGAAAATTTGCACAATATTTTAACTGTCAATTTTAAAATGTTTGTTAATCTATAAATTAAAGCAGCTTTAGTAATTAACTCTTCTATTACTGTGCTCTCTGTAATTCATTCATTAGCCTTCTTCCAAAAAAAAGGTCCAATATAAAGTGTATACTCTTCTTAAACTACTGCATCTGATTCAATTTGGGGCGACTTTCTCGCTTCTCTGGAAACTCTAAATAACACTGAAAAATAAAAAAGGTTGTATATTAATACCTGTATACATTCTGAGTAAACATTAAGTAGTCATGATCGTGGCCTTTCAGAGTAGGGACCAAAAATGTCTATTGTTCAAAACAGGCGTCAAACTGCAGACGCCCTACTGACCGAAGCTACTCCCTAGCTTCGATCAGTAGAGGACAGAGACATGCATGTATATAACCTTTCTTCCAGGAACTCAAGATACTTTAAGTCTTTGTTTTGCTTCAACGCTACCCATTACAAGTGCTTTTCGCAAAAATCATGAATAGCAAAATTTTACTAAGAAATAAAACACTTGTTTTAAACCGATTCAAAGCAAGTGTAACGGTTTTGTTTTTTGTTTTTAAAAAACATGGTTGAGTAATAAATATTTATTCGTATTCGCTTTTAATTTTTCTTCCTCCTTCTAATGCAAGTAGACTTCCGCACATATGTTAAAAGCTCTGAATCCTACAAATGACATGGTGTGTTTTGTGTTGAGCATCACGCAGCACATTTATCAATCATGATAATTTGCGCTTACAGCACTACGTGAAGAATTGAATAGCCGCCAAACTATGCTTCGAATTAATGATTTAAAGTGGCATAAATTTAAGCAAGAAAGCTCACTTGCATCGACGAATCTTATAGAATGCAGTTTTGTCGTTTTCGAAATTTAACGCCCTCTAAACGACAGATTCAAACTAATGGAAGGTTCGATTAATATTTTATTTACCTTATCAACACGGAAAACAATTCTTCGTTTCAACTTGATTTGAATTTGAAACTGATTTGATTGACAATTTGAGTCCAGGTCCGGATCTAGAAACAAAAAAGCGTGGGGGTGGGGATGTTGTATGGGGAGCGACGCAATCAAATCGGAAAAAGATAAAAAAGGAGGAGCCAAAAGACTAGATTTCATTGCAGGTAACATTTTCGCTTTTGTTTTAGAAGTTTTTAAAATAATTTTGAGAAATGGGGGCGGGGATGGCTCAGTCAGTAGTGCACCAGGTTCTTAATTTGCAGTTCTCAGGTTCCAGTCCCACCTGGGCCACCGTTGAGATTTATCTCCGCAAAACTCCCCTCACTGTTCCCAGTCAGCAGGCCATAATGATAGGTTTGGAAAGGACACCGTCCGTTGGATGGAACGTTAAGCCTTGGTCCTATGTGCAGGAGAGTCACACCCTGTGTAAGCTAAAGAACACGCTGGATGACCTTGACGGGAGGCTCCCATCTGTCTCCCAACAGCTGTCCTCTGAGTCCCCTCCCTCCGACATTCTCTGTCCCTTGTGGTCCTTATGAACTGCCCATTTATCCCATTGTGTTCAAAAAGTGCCTCTCAGAGGTAAATCAACCCCGACCAATCTTGAGAAATTCGTGAAATATGCACAATTTTAATAATATTTGGCCTCCGTTAGCCTTATAAGCATTCTCAAAGGGAATTATCTAATGGGGGAGGGGGTGGATGACCCTCTTGTTCTGGTTGAGTCCACCCCTCCTTCCTCATGACCCGTGTGAAAGAGTATGTCGCAGTATGTTTGGCCACATACTCTGCTACCAAGATATCAAATTTATGCTGTAAATATTGCGTTTACTTTCTTAGTTTTTTAACACCTTGACCACCACATTTGTTGTGAGTTGGGATGTTTTATCTCTTAACAGCACGTTATTGTACACTATGGGCTAAATAGACAGTTAACAATGACCCCAAGGGTTCAGAGAAGATTAGAAAAAGGGGACACACTAGACAGCTGCTTTGAAACAGATGCAAACTTCCCGTCAAGACTATCCGGAGTGTTCTTTAACGTGCATAGGGTATTAATCTCCTGCACTGGGAGACACAGCTTAACATCACATTGAAGGATAGAGGCTTTTTCAATCCCATCAGTGTCCCCTTTCCCATCGAGGACAAGGTAGGGATTAATGAAGTTAAATCTCAAAGTTGGTACAGTTGGAACTCAAACCTGGGAACATCAGATTATGAGACTTGGGGCTACCTACTGATTGAACCCATAAATATACTGTTGATTCTGTTGGTTTAATATTCTGCCATTTTTGAAATTTAGCTGCCTCAAACGATATAAATTGAAACTACTGGAAGATTCAAATATAGTAATGTTCAATTAGTCATAACCAAGCCGAAAATTTCATATATCTCTTAAAAAAAGGAATTTAATGTATATAAAGAGAAAATGAAGGAATGATCATCGAAAAAGCAAAACCAATAACATCGTCATTTTATCACCGTTTTTCAGGCGTGCCCCAAATTAGGATTAATTGCATCTTGAGAATTTAAACCTTCATTCTTCTGTTTGATTCCATCTTCCGCATCCAAATTCTTAATGTACTCTCTTACTCATCCATCCATCCAAATTCTAATCCTTCTGCTCTTCCTTCTTTCCTTCGATTCCTATATCCAGATTCTTATTAGTCAGTTATCTTGCTTCATTGTTCTTACCTGTCCATGCCATTTCTAGCACTCTACCTAAAAAGAATGATAAAAGGAGAAACCAAAACTTGTAAATTTTATTAGAATTATATTAAGCATAAAATATAAAATTATAATAGCATTTACAGCTTTCCTGCAACAGATAATAAAATCAAAAATCTAAGGTGGCAACTCAAACTAGCAAAGAGCCACTTGAAGAATAACAAAAAAAATATATGCATTTTTAATGAGCCGCAAGAAATATTATCTACTAAAAAAATGAAAACACACAGATTAATTTTAACTAAAAAAATGAAAACAAATAGCCAAACTAGACACGGGAATCTATTAATGTTATTGGAATTTTATACTACTTTGAGTTTAATAAGACAACTTCCAAAGTGACCCAAATGAAAAATTCCAATTTCATAAAAATATTCTTAACCCATTCATGTTAATAACATAAAGAGAATTAAAAATCATCAGAACATAAAACATAATATAAAATGTACATTTTTAATGAGTATTATAAATTGGTCAAATCGTTTGTTAATAATCTAAAAATTATTTGTTCATATAAATTGGAAGAAATGATCCGGAATAAATATATTGATGATTTGTTTTATGAGTAACAAATTTTGTAATGCGCCGGAGGCTGGTCAGGCCTCTTTTCACCTTCTTAAATTCCATAATTGTTTTAAATTTTCTTCTTTGTAATTTCATCAAATTTCGTTTTTTGATACTATGCCCTCTAAAAGTTCATTTTTATTGATTTAATATTTTGCTACTTTTTGGTTAGTCATTAATTAATTAACTAATTAATTAATGACTAATTAATTAATTAACTAATTAATTATTATTAATCCTTATTTCACGCCCACAGGTGCGAAACATTGATAACCAATTAAAAAAACATAACTAAAAATTAATATTTTTAATTATTTAGTATTAATATACTAAAGTTTTTTGTGCTAAGTACCATTATGATTTTTGTTTTATGTTCTGATGATTTTTAATTCTCTTTATGTTATTAACATGAATGGGTTAAGAATATTTTCATGAAATTGGAATTTTTCATTTGGGTCACTTTGGAAGTTGTCTTATTAAACTCATAAAATTCCAATAACATTAATAGATTTTCCGTGTCTAATTTTAGCTTGCGCTAAAATTTTAATAGCGCGTTAAAAATTGTAAAGTGGATAATTTTAAAAGAATAAACTTATTGTAGCATATTTATTTTAATATAGGGCAGAAAATTAAAAAACCACATTTGCGTGATCAATTAAAAACAACAGAGAATAAATAGTTGGATGAATATCTGAATAAATATGAAATATGTACTTTAATGAGTTTCCAGTATTCTGAAATAAAAATATACTAAATATATCCATATAATTGACATAAAAAATAAATTCAGTGTGTTTAGTTTAAACCTAGGCGTTTGAATGTAGACAGCTTAAAAAAAGGTATAAACAGGAAGGGTAATTTAAAAAAAAATACTCTAATACGTCGCTGTAATGAATGCTGGAGTAATGAAATATTAAAAAAATATTAAATTAATTATTTTCAGTACAAATTTCAAATGTATCTTTATGTTAAAATTTGAATAGAAAATAGGAAAAAATTCCTTAAACAATACGACGTACACTTTTTGATCTTTACCGTGTTTGGGTTTTTGAAAACTAATTTACAGCTTCTTTGGTTATAATGTTTTTGTAATATGAAGTACTGTACTTAAAAATTTTAATGTTTGTCATCATAACGAAATTTCATTGTAAGGAATAAAGAATTTTAATCGCCCGCACGACTTAACTGACATTTCACTGTATGTATCTATAATCTATACATTTCAGCAAGTTTGGAAAACCGTTAACGATTACGCTTCCATTTTCTTCAAAAAGGGCAACTCTAATGACACGACTGAGAAGAATTATATCCTCCAAACTGAGAGCAAGGAAAACAAAAGAAAGAACCATGAATGAAAAAGAGATTGCAGAGATTTAAGCAATGGGCAACCCAAAAACTCTTCGTCTGTTCCTTTTTTCCTTTTCGTTTGACGACAGACAGAAATAATTATGATCTATATGGCGAGAGACGTAATGGTGGTTTGTCGAGAGCAGTGAGAAAATAACAACGAAAAACGATACCAACAAGGAAATGGACAGACGCCGCTTTTGGTGACCGCGGAATAGACGGCCACGACGTCTCCGCCGCTACCTGTCAAACAATCCCTGTCAGGCTGTCAATCTTATACCGGAAGCGCACGCAGCTCCGAAGAGATGTTTTCCTGACGTGGTTGTAGGCTTTTGCAGGTAGCTCCCAATGCCCTTTTATTTTTCTAACAGAAGCCTGAGGAGGATAAAATGAAACCTTATACAAAAAAAGTATTTGATAGATTAATAAAACTAACTGGTTTGAGAGGTAAGTTGAGCAAAAGAAAAAGTAATCATAGGTATTAGATGTCATTTGAAGTTTCTAATAGTACCTTAGCTACTTGATCTTATCAGTATCGTGTTCTTGAAGTTAGAGTTGACAACCATTATATTTAGACAATCACTGTGTTTATATTTTTGCTCAAAACGTGTAATGTACAAGTAAAACAAATCAGTTTCAATGCAATACATTTTACAGAAAATACGAGGTGAATTAAAATTTAATACAAAGGATATTTTGCATTTAAACAACCATTGTTATATTCCTGAGCATGACGTGCAATGTACGTATGTATGCACACAAGGCCTGGTCAAGGATCGAGACACTGGGGCCATGTTCTTAGCTCCACTTCCCTGCTCTTAGAATATTTTACAATCGTAAGGGGGGAAAATAGTGTACTTAACGTCTTTATTTCGTAGAAAGATATTACGCGCACTTTTCAAGAATGCTTTTATGGTTTTTTTATGTTAAAAAATAGAAAAAGATTAAAAACTATAAAACTAAAACCATTTAAAAAAGGCACTAAAATGAAAAGAAAATTTTTCGAAACAGAGTTTATTCTCTGTTCTGGATGAAGGTAGTCACTCACCCTAATTCATTTTCTGGATCCTTTTCTGTACTTGCATACCTTTACATCTCAGTATTGAAAAGCGTCATTTGAATGTAAAGAAAAAAACGATATAAATTTTGAATAATGGAATGGGAAACGTTAGCGGATTTCAAATGTTTGTTGCAGTAAATGTAATTAAAAACGAGAAAAATGTATCATATTTTGTTATTGCCACAAGTGTTTTTGGCACTTATCATTTAGCTTTTATCTGTCAAGAGTTGGCAACACTGATTGTTATGTATGGATATTTTGGCTTCATTGAAATGGTTTAATGGTTTCTTTATTGACGTTGTTGTTGTGATATTACCTCCCGTGGGAACACTCATTCATAATTAACTGTGGTTTTGAAATGCTAGTTATTTGCTATTAGTTATTTCGGGATTTGTGAACTTGACAAGTATGTAATGCATTTGATCTGCGTAAAATAATTTCGTATATAACATATAACGTAAAGAAAAAGTGTCGTAATTAGCAATAAGCACAACTTATTGCCTAATCTATAATATATTACCTAATCAATAGCGAAATACTTGCAGACGAGACATATACCAGCTATTGAATCGCGACATTGTGTCTCAGTGGTGTACCTATAAACTTCCAATTTGGGAGTGAGGTTTGACATGTTTTAAGTCTCATTAGACGTACTTCAGTCCTGGTTTTCGAAGGCAGCCTTTGAAAATATACGACATTGATTCCTCCAAGGGGAATGTCATAACCTCTACCCCTTGGTTTACACCTCTGCTGTCGAGACTTAGTGGCTCATTAATGTCTGAGAATTACAGATTAACTAACTAACACAGATAGAAGGCCTATTAAGTCGACTGAGGACAAAATCACTCCAATCGTGCAAGGATTTAACTAATTTTTCTCAAATATTAATATATAACTATAGTAATAAAACTGTACAAGTAGTTTAGTTTTAAAAATGTCAGAAGTTAATATTAGATTATTCTACAATATTCTAATATAATCTTAATAAATAATTTTTTCAATTTCAAATTTTTTTGCAACAGACAATAAATAAAGCAAATAATAGTCAGATAAAGAACGGCAAAGCAAATTGTCTACGCACTTTGGAAGTTAGTTGTAAAATGAGAATTACGAGCGGCTGCTAAAGGTGGTGCTATAAGCAGTGGTGTTGAGTTGTTTATTTGTGGTAGCTGTATTCTGTGCTAAGAAGTAACCCGCTAGGCCACTTGTGAGACCCTAATTAGACACATTAGAAGATGTTGCTGTCGTTTATTAGAAAATATTTTAATAATAATGATTAATAAAATTTTACAATGGTACTGATTGCATTTGTATTATTTTAATACTGTTGAATGTAGACGGTTCGGATTTTAGGATTCTAAGACCAACCACAATTTCAGTCGACGCATTCCAACGCACCAAAGGCTATACCTCGAACTCTCTCTACATCCTTCCTCGGGTCTATATCTGACCGTTTTAGAGAAACACTGCCAATAAACCCATATGAAATAATTATAGGGATCCATACAGTGAATAGAATAAATTTAGTGAAAATTTAAGTAGAGGAAAAGGAAAGCAAAAGAAATTGTTGAAGAAAACAACTCTGCTCTCTAGTACGAAGCTGCCGGGAAGCGAGCAACCAGGCAAACAAGCCCAGAAAAGCCTAAAAGCCTAGGAGAGAAGCTAAAAAAACTTGCAAAAGTTTCTTTTTTTTCCTGTAGGTACGCATAAGAGCAATATTTTCTATTTATGAGTAAACGTTCGTAAAGACGTGAAGAAGAGCATTTTTTCTTTGAAGGAATAGGACTTTAGTTCCTCAATTTGAAGTTGGAATCGACTTGCTAATGGTGCTTGTTTCAGATTGCGCAGTATAATTAATAGTAACGTTAAGTGAAAGAAGGCAGAGATTGGCCGCAGATTGCGAGCCTGGCAATAGCGCGCCAGGCACTCAATCTTCAGTTCCGAGGTTCGAATCTTAACTGTACCTGAGTCGAGATTAATTTCCACTAAATCTTCTCAGACCTTCTATTATGGCATGTAAACTGACAGGCTCCTGTCAGACCTCTGTGGCAAGCAGCTGCTTGAGGGAGTATTTATTTTATTTTTATTTATTAACACCCGTTTTGCCTCTGGTGAGAAAGCAAACACCAATAGACTTGGAAAAGGCCTCTGTTCGTCGGATCGGACGTTAAACCGTGATCTGTGTGACGGTGAGCCATACTCTGTGCACTTTAAAGAACACGTTGTATGACATTTACGGGAGATAACCGTTTGTTTCCTAACAGCAGTCCAGTAGGTCAACTTCCCTCAACTTTCTCTAAGCCCTATGGGCCCTTGTGACTTGTCAATTTAGATCTTAGTGTGCAATATATATATATATCGTGCAGAGGTAAAAATAACCTAACTCAAGTAAAGATCTCAAGAAAAACATATATTTGTTTAAAACTATATAGAAATTTGTACGAGCTCTGAACTCCCGCATGAAAGCCGATCGATAATAAAACATCTTGTAGGAATCAAAAATGAGATAATCTTAAAGAAATGTATTTTGTATTTAGATAAATGTTACCGTTATATTTATTTGTGTTATAACTATTTTCTGTCGTAGAGCCGTTTGCAGGCAATGGCCAGTTTCCTTCCCCCTTCACCATTTTGAAGTTGTTCAATGAGTACCATCAGCAACACTGATTATTTTGCAAAATAATCTTTGATCTGAATGACTCAAAATATTCAATTAGTTGGATATTTTGGAGTAGTTTTATATTATTATATATAAATTCCTGTATAATTTCTAATCAGTTCAAACTGTATTTTTTCTAAATAAATCTTAGAAATAACATGAATAGAACCATAAATATAATGCAAAGAAAACTTTGTAGAAGTTCATTATATTTTACTCTCTAAATTCTTCATTTATTTATTTTGTAAACGCTGAAAAAAAACTAATTAATTTCATTCAGACTTTTCCCTTTAAGTGTCCTTTTTTTTGCTGAAATCCACTGATTTAATTGAATTATCTAAAGAAATGTGCATCTTTTCATGCAAACCGAAGTAGCGTAGTCGCCAAGCGTTATTATTACACACTCATTGACAAGATCAGAGAAATTTATCACGATCCAGAAAAATAACACTGTTTAGGAAATTTATTTTGGATATTAGTTTATTAATAGCCTGATAGAACTTTACGTCACCCATGAACTCCCGGTAGTAATTCGTTAAAGAGTTGCTTATTGAAAAAAACACTAGAAATGTCTTAGGTATTCTCATTAGCCTCTAGAGAAACTAAAGTTCTTCTCGATTTTGAGTTAATGAATAAAGAGCTGTTTCCCCGAGAGATCTCAGAGGGTTTTCAAAATTCTAATGTCTGTCATCATGAAACTAGCTTATTAACTTCATAGCTATTCCAATACATTTAGCTTAATTAGTTGTATTAATACGTGTTCCTAATTCTTTTCTGTGTTTTAGAGTATATGCTTATATCTTTAAAAGTTCGTCTTCTGGTATAATTGCTAACAGGAATATATTATTGTCATTTAGTATTTAAATATAAAGTTAAAATAAATATACAGTAGCTTAATTTTTAAGTAAAAATACATGATAATTAATCCAATAATATTGAAATAGTATGATCAATCAATTGATCAATTTCTTTTCTTCGCAATTAAACATAAAATATTTGGATACATATTTAAATAATTAAAATCCTTGCTTTTATGTGCTGTTACAATGCACACACACATACACACTATATAACACTGTTAATTTACAATGATTACACTTAAAGTGACATATATTGTATTTTAAAACTATGCAACAACCCGGAATCCACGAAATATAAAAGTTATTCAAATAAGAATTATACATCAAGTAACACCTAATTGAAACAATAAACTTACTTGAATAACAGGCAATCACAAGTAGGCACGCTGTATGAGATATACATTAGATAAATATAAAGGAAAAAAATTGTCATTAATGGGGTGAACCCGCGACCTCCTGATAACATGTAAGTGCTCTTACAGCTAAGCTACTGGCCGCTGATCAAGATATCCTCTATTGGTGGCTTTAAGCATTACACCTTAGAATCAGCCATTCGAACCTATTTGACTTTGCAGACTGAAGAATAATAAAATACCATGCCTCTCGACATTGCTGGTCGTATGCACTAATCTGGAGATTGCCTTCTAGACCTGAGTCTTCAATCAAAAGTTAAATATATTCGAATGACTGATTCTATGTATAATGCTTAAAACCGCCGATAGGTTATCAGGAGGTCATGGAGTCTAATAAATATATAAATATAAATATTCCCTCAAGCAACTGTTTGCCACAGAGGTCTAACAGAAGCCTGCTAGTTTAATACACCAAAGAAGAAGGTCTGTGATGATGGCGGAACCTCAGCAGAAAGACAACACAAACATCCATGCCTTACCCGGAGCTCGAAATCAGGTCACTTTGGTCACTTATCAAGCGTGCTAACCACTCGGCTACGGGACGGCATGGGTTCTAATACCATCCGGCTAATGACAATTTTTCTTCAATCCTTTTCTGATAAACTATCTCCCTGATTAAAATTTTTCTTTTCGTTAACTCATATCTGTAAGAGTAAGATTTCATTAAATAGCTAATTCTCTAAATCAGGAATGACCAACCCAAACTTAAGGACGATCCAGTAGCAAGAAGAATATTCTTAAAGAGCTGAAGGGAAAAAATCTATACTTAAAAACGAAAAATACATTTATAATGAGTGATGAGTCGGAAGAAATAAGCTATATTTTAAAGGAATCAGAAAATATCTTGATTAAAAAGCAAAATATACGTGTTCAATGAGTATCATGAAAAGAAAAAATCTCACTTACGTGTAATTACATTAGTTTGTTACACTTCTAAATTTATTAGTAACCTTTTACCTCTAAGTGGACTTTTATTTTTTGTGCACATGTGGGCTAAATGGCCAGATCACAAAGATCTGAAAACCTCAAAGGATGATGAGTGAAGGGGACCCACTGGACAACTGATAATGAAACAGAATGAAGCCTCCCGTGAAACCATCCAGCGTGTTCTTTAACATCCTATGGCTCTCCTGAACACGGGCTATGGCTTAACGTCCTATACTTTCCAAATCCACCGGTATCCCCTTTCTACCGAGAGGAGGGTTGGGGTTTAAAGGAGACAACTATAAACGTTGACACAAGTTACAGTCGAATCTAGGAACTGTAGGTTACGAACCTGGCGCTCTGCCGATTGAGCCAACCACTTCCTCTCATATCCCAAAAGAAAGGCTTTAATTTCATTTTTCGCAGAAGGTGAAACTACGTTTTACAGAGGTGAAACTACAAACCTCCCTTATTCTTGAGAAATGCTTCTTGTGCTCTTTAAATTCGAGACTTCCGTGTATGAAGGTGGCTTTTAAAGAAGGTAGTTATGTTTATTGAATGTGGACGAGAACATAAATTAGGAAATGCCCTTTTTGCCTATTTTCGACTGCCATTCCCCGAGGTAAGAACAACAACCAATGGAGTACTGGAAGCAGGAGGGTTAAGTATTATAATCTCCCCCATTGAAGGTTTGAGTAATATTTATTTTTTAAAGTATTCCCCGAAAATCATACTTTTAAGCTTATCTAACATATAGAAACAACCATGTGCAATATAGGTACAGTAGATACAAAAACATTTCATGTAGCGAAATTATTTTAATTGTAGAATTGACATAACAGTGGCGTACTTAAGGAGGGAGTTACCAAGAAGGAAAGGGGGTTTCCCTCTGGAGGACTTAAATATTAATTATTTTCTAAGGCTCTCATCGAAAACTAGAGATTCAAGATTATCAAACTTCACCATTAGATTCGAATATCTCAACCCCATTAAAAGTTTTCTGGGTTTAATTTTCCTTTCCATTCCCCTAACTTTGAAAGTTTTCATCCTTTTGTCTACCCTTTGTATATGATTTTTCCTATCATTATATACGGTAAAGTGATAATTTATCATACATTTGTATTGAAGCAGTTATTAAAAGGCATAATGGTTAGCGCGCTTGTTTACTGATCTAAGGTACCTGGATTCGAGCCCCGGGTAAGGCATGGATAACATATCTGTCGTATTTCTGCTGAGGTCCTGCCATTTTCTCCGACTTTCTACTGTGACATATAAACTGACAGGCTGCTGTCAGACCACTGTGGCAAGCAGCTGCTTGAGAGGACATTTATTTATTTTTATTTATTTATATACATAATAACAAAATCATTACTAATTTTTATTCATCTACTAAATTAATTAACGTTTTATAGATAGATGGATAATTTTTATTTCAGATAATGTTTTACAGTATACAAAAACTTTTGAAGTCTCACAAGAGCAGGCTCGTTCGTAAATTACAGCGCAATTTACTACTTTTGTTTCTGTCGATATTTTTTCCGCTCTGTTTTACGTGTTTACCAGTCTCCATTTGATACCTGAAAAGGGGCGAAATGATCGGAGTGAGTTTTATTTTAATTAATTTTATCGCGTTTAACTTTACATGCATTTAACCAGTTTTTATGTTCGAAATAGAATTAGAAGTAGCGGGAAAAATAAAAAGAGTTTGTAATAAAAGAAGAGACATAAGACAGCTAAAAAAACAACTAATGGTTTATACGAGAATTCATTCTCACAACGTCCTTCAACTGATGTGATTATTTCGATTTTTCATAGATGTAAGTGCATTTAAGTTTGCTGCGTTAACATTTTGTCTTTGTATGGGTCCGAGACACTCAAATGTCAATTTACTGTCCTCGGGAAATAAATTACATCAGTTTTTTTCGCAGTCTTCTACTGATAGAATAATTAATTAAGATCGTTTAAGATAGTCACCGAGGCAATCGTGTATACGTGAAAAGAAATACATTATTTTTTGTCTTCCTGAATCCTTCATTAGATTACCTTAATGTTTCGATATGATATCAGTCTTTGCCAGTTTCTTGAAACATATGCTTCGCTATGAACACAATTAATTGATTTTTTTCGTACGTTCTCTTCCCGGTTATCCGTTCGTTCTCTCTGAACAAAGTGAGATTTTTGCGAAGAGAAAGCTTCACAGAGATAATAGAAAGATAGTTGTACGATACGTACGAACAAAACACAACACAAAGAAGAGTACATTGGACAAACAGATTCTATGCGGGAAATCAATAAGGAGGGTAAGTGGATTCGATTCCGTTTCTGTTACAACACAAAGCAGAAACGGTTTCTTCCTCTCCATCATTATTCTCTTACTCAAATATTCATTTATCTTCCATGGTGACAAAGTCTTGTTTTTCCCGATAAATTCCGGAATGAAATACCAGCAACTCCCTATGCTGATGGAGCAGTCCTTGCGGAACAGTGTATTATACGGAGAAACAGAATGAGCAAGGGCTGAGAGAGGTAATATATTGATAACAAAAGAAAACGCAAACATAGAGAGAATGAAATAAAAGAGAACTACTCGTAAGCTGGAGAATCCCAGTTGTTTCGTCAGTCGTTAATCGGGACTTTACCGTGGGTTAACTGTTTAAATAGAAAAGAACGGTCGTTCATTATTAATTCGTTCCGCTAATGGAAATCGGTACCATTTATGTTTTGAATGTGTTTTAGTTAGAATTAGAAGTTTCGCAGTCAGCTCTTTGATATGTTTTGTGAGAGGATTTTCCTCATTTTCTCTTTCTATTGCGTTATTTCCGCCAATCTCCAAATGATCCGTATGCTACTTGGCAATGTTTGATTATAAATAGTTTGCCTCTTGTCTGGAACTTGTTCTGTATCATGCAGATGAATATTGTTCGTGCCATCGTGCTTGGAAACCAAACTCGGTAGATAACTTTGGCGAAATAACTATCAATCTTACTGAAGATATGCATCAACAGAGGTTCAAAAAGTTTCTCCAGAATGTGTTGATTTTGTTGCCGTAAACGAGTTATAGAAAATAAATGCATTAATATTACGAATTAGGTGCGTTCCCGGAATTTCATCATATATTCAGGGCTTAGACCCAATCGGGCTCCGCGCTATGGTTAGAACCTCCGCGAAGGGAGGAAATGTTCATTCTAAAAGGAAATCATTGTCCTAGTTTGCGAGAACTACAGTTTTTAGAGTTGTCAACACTGTGTGCAGTGTAAATGATTTAGAAATTTAGTTTATGTTTAATTGGTGTTTGCTTTTATACCTCTATTGCTTGTTATAGTATCTCATGCAACATGCAAATATAATGGATGTAAAACAACCATGTCATGCTGGGACTCTTACCCGTAACGCTGCATTATTACCACGAGCCAATACTATACTCCTGAGCCCATTTAAAGTTAATATATATATATAAGAAAAAGTTCCATTACCCAGGTGGTGTCCAAAAACAACAGGTCCAAAAACATTAGCCAGGTGGGGTCCATGAGAGTTACAATGTATAATATTCAAAATCCATATAATTTTTAGTATATTATCCTATTATTTCGACATATGTGTAAGTCGAAGAATATTAAAAACACACTCTAATAATCCTGTTACTATCTGATTTCTCAAGTCGATATTTCTATTTTTAGCAAATGAGGAGCCAATACTATACGTATGGGCCCCTCATTTGCTAAGGCCGGGCTATAAATGGAAATTTTATATATTGGATATGTTATAATATTAATACCGTAATAATACATTTCCTTGCCTGTAAATTTCATCATGCCATATATACCACTACTTAACCTACTAGTCAGACTTTACAGAGAAATTATAATTGGAAATAATATAATATTTATAGTGCATAACATTAAAACTGAAACTATAAATAAAGAAATAATATGAGCTGAAATATATTCATAAAAGGGATGACCCTAGGAGAGGGGATGCCAAGGGATTCATACACCACCTACAGAATTTTGGTAAAATAAACGGGAGGAAAAATTATAATAATATTAGAAACATTCTTTTTTCAAGAATATTTTTAAACGAAAAGGTAAACCTACCGTGCAAAAATCGCTATTTTTAAATAAAAATCTGATTACTCAAGTCGATATTTCTCAAACTTCAGTTTTTTGACTGAAATTTTTCCAAAGCATAGGGTATAGTTTTCTATCCCACAAGAATAATTTTATGGAAATATATACACGAACACACAACCATGCCATACTCGGACTCTTACCCAGAACCCTGCATTGTTACCACGAGCCAATACTATATTCCTGAGCCAACGAGGTGTCAATAAAATATGAATTTTGAATGTTATACATTATAACTCTCATTAAAGTTTATGGACCCCACCTAGTTAATGACGCTTTTTCTTATATATATATTAACTTTAAGTGGGCTCAGGAGTATAGTATTGGCTTGTGGTAATAATGCAGCATTCTGGGTAGGAGTCCGAGCATGGCATGGTTGTGTGTTCGTGCATATATTTGCATGTTGCATGAGAAACTATAACAAGCAATAGAGGTTTAGGCTATATACGTCCTTTGCATTTATTTTATATAAAATCATTTTATTCGTTTTTGCATATTGCTGCACATCGAATTTATTTATTTATTTCAGAGCCTTTATATTGTATTTTTGTGTTTAGTTTTCTTATAAAATAATGGTAGTAAATCAATAGTTCATAACACCGAAATTTACTACTATCGATGCAAAATTAAAGCCATTACTACAACAATAGCATATTACTATTATTTTCCAATAAAATTCCGAAATATCGAAACACATATATTATGTATGTAAAAAATCCATGGCTAATGGAAGTTAACTAAAACACCTGAAAATTAAAGCACAACACAAAAAAAAAAGTCACTCTCATGTAGCGACAGCGAAAATATTAAAATTTAAATTAAACTAAATACTAGATTACTTATTAAATTTTCGTTAATGGCTCAGCGGTCAGAAAACCTGACATGTTTTCAGGAGATCCTGGGATCGTATCCCTCTTAACTAAAGATACTTTTCCTCTAAATTTGACATCGATGTTAAGAGTGATTTCTTACCTTTCAACTAAATATTATATACTAGACAACATTGTCGTATCAGAAATAAACAAAATATGTAAAAACATATTCCCGTTTTTTCTTTAAGCATAGGAATACATTCAATTTAAAGGTTTTTAAATATAAAAAGTAACAAGCATTCAATGTTAATATTATTAATCCAAGAACATGGTTTTTGGTGGAAGTAAAAAACTATTTTAAGGGCAAGTTAAAATAATTAGCTATTGCGAAAATCTCTTAAAATTATTTGTTCAGACTGTTTATAATATTCAAAAATATATTGCATGTATTGCTCTCTAAGTCGAAGAACATTTAACACACTCTAATAAACATAAATATTATAATTTTTTTTAATGTCTCATTTCTCGATATCATATATTTTAAAAAAGAAATATTTGCAAAATTACTAACATATTCGAATTTTGACATTATGACCTATGTTTGTCTTTTCAATTTGTAATCTAAAACAACTTTTTAAATGTTTGAAACTTTCAACCTCTTCAATTATTGGGCATTTACAATTTGCAAAAATGCCGACTGTATCGTGTTAAATACGATGTTATGTAATGGATATTTTCCCCACGGAGTCTAAAAGTGTATATACAGTATATATATATATAAGAAAAGTGCCATTAGCCAGGTGGAGTCCAAACCCACGACCTCCTGATAACATCTTAGGTGCTCTGTCCACTGAGCTACCGGATGCTGATCACTATCTCGTCTGTTGGTGGCTTACGAATATCATAGATTCTGTCATTGGCTTCTATTTGAGTTTAGTTGAAGACTCAGGTCTATAAGGTACTAAAAGGATAGTGCACACTCCCAGGAACACTAAACAACAAGAGGAATGATATATTATTTTTAATCCTGGCGTGTGTACTAACCTGTTAACCACCTTCTAGACCCGAGTCTTCAATAAGTCAAATAGATGCCAATGATTTAATATACCTGGTATACTTCTTAAAGCCACCAATAGAGGAGATTTTGATCAGTAGCCGGTAATTCTGGGGACACAAACCTGACATATTATCAGGAACTTGTGCTATCGGATACCACCAGGCTAATGACAATTTTTCCTCTATATTTATTTACTGTATATAGCCTAAAGGTGATTATCTATTATTAGTATATATATATGTATATATATACCTAATGTTGTTTTCATTTAAAATTAATTTATTACTGAAAAGCTAACTTCTAATTTTAAACAGATTGAATTTACGGATTCAAATAATGGCTTTATATCAGGAGCGGCCTTATTATTAAAACTTTACATCAATAAAATTTCCTTTGGTTTAACTATACAAAATTTATTGAGGGTTAATTAACAGGGATATTAGGGATATTATCTAGCAGGGGTGAGAGAAAGAACAATGCCCCCCCCCCTTTCCTCCATAGAAACATTTATTAACCAGATCTCAGATTGTAATAATATATGTATATAAAAGAATCAAAAAGGCAGAGAATGCAATCGATTAACAAGGGGAATGGGGGAAGGGAATCTCAGATAATGCAAAAACCATGGCTAAAACAAAACTAGTCAAATCGTGGTACAAAGTGGTTTTAATGCAAACTTATTTAAAGTGGTTTAAATTACATCCAATATTAGAAACACATTTACCGTTGTTATACAGACGTCATCCAAAAGTGTTAAAACACAACAAAACATCTCATTAAGCGCTTGACGAAAAAAGGCGGATATTTTTTCTTTATCACGTTTAATCCGCCGTCAGAAAATCGAGAGCTGACTGTATATCACTTTATTTGGTAAAAATATTTTTTTCTAAACGACATGCACAGATCTCTTCCGATTCAGTCTTCTGATTTCTTCTGGTTTAATCCAATTACCTCTCCCGATTATTTTCCTAAATCCGAACATGGAAATTAATTAATAGTAATAATACTTATTATTGTCTTGGGGAATATTATGAGTTTATTCTTGTTTTTTTTTACTCTGCACAACACTTTTTTTCTCCACACAATGGGCTAAATGTGTCCACAAGGACCCCAAAGACTCAGAGAAAGTTAAGGGAAGGGATCCACTTGCCAGCTGTTAGGAGACATATGGAAGCCTTCTGTAGAGGCCATCCAGCGATTTCTTTAACGTTCGCAGGGTATGGCTCTCCTGCACACCTGGAAAAGTCTTTATGTTCCATCCGACGGACGGCAACCTTTTTAATCCTATTGGGGTTTAGAGAAGATAAATTTCAAAGCTGTTACAGTGGAGACTCGAACTTGCCAGCTGTAGATTACGAACCTGGGCACTACTAGTGGGCCAAACTCGTCCCATGTTATGAGGGATCATAAGATTTTGTGCTATCCTGAAATACCATAGTAATATATCTAGACATTAGATTATAAAGTTTATGTAATTTTATATCCATCAATCATAAGAATAACTTTCAATTTTTCTTAAATCAGACACATGTCATCTTAGGCCCTTCGATGATTATGCTTATCTCTGTACTTATAAGGAAAATTTAATGCTATAAAATAATTAATTTTATGATTCTTACTACTGTAGGAAATATTAAACTGAGATAGTATTAATTCTAAATGTTGTACTAAAATGAAAAAAAAAATGTTTGAATAAAACTATAATAATGCTCACACTATGATCCTATCTATTCCTATGAAAAAAAAATAGCTAAAAACATACTTTGCTATGCAGAAAGAAAAAAGAAAAACTATCGAATCATTACTATGATCATATTTAAATTAATAGAAAAGAAATCGACAATGATTATTGTTTTATCTGTGGAAAAATCACCCTCCTAATATCTTTTGTAGCCAGGTGTATTATGCTCAGTTCATAATAGCTGATAATTTCCATAAATTAATCACAATCCTACAAATGCATTTCAGTAAATAAAATAAAATGAAAGACAGTAGATTTGAAAGAAAATAACACCAACGTAACCTATTCCACGATGTAATGTAAACCTAATCGTTTTCAGTTTTTTTTTTCCTGTATCAAAAAAAAAAGCTTTTTTCAATTAAGGAAATTAAAATCTCATTTTGCTATGAATAACGGAAAAGAGCATAATTATACTTCTTTTTTCAGTTTCTTCCAACTAATATCTGTAATTGATGCACTGCATGTAAGACAAAGAATTCTGTATTAAAAATAAATAAAAACGTTTTTATATCTTAATTGAAAACGCAATTTAATCATCCATAGAATAGAAAAAAAATACATCTTTATGTTTCGATTTTAATTTTATCTACAATTATTGTATTTTTCAGTTACTAGTAGATGGTTTTAAATCCCAAAATTAAACATAATCCCATAACTAAGACAGTTCGATTTTAATTAAATCCTCAAAGCTCCTAATCAAAATATTCTTAACGATGTTTCAACTACGTGTTCAACAATACACGCATCACATATAAAGAAAAAATATGTTTTTTTTTAAGTTGAAATAAATATAAAAATATTTTAATGGCCAAAATGGCAGATACTTGTAAAATTCTGGCAACATCTTTACAAGGGTGTGTTTGAGTCTCAAAATTCTTTAAATTATAAAAACAAATCCATCCTGAGGGATTTTTTACGCTAACTTGGAATGTTGGTGACAGTTCATCATTGTCTGAAAACTCTCACCAATTCAAATGCAGTTTACATAATAATCACTCTTCCACGTGGATATCACAATGCAAAATGACATCTAACCTCTTCGTCTTACATCCCATAAACACCAAAAATGTTTCAAACGCTGAACATTGAGATGTGCGAGCATTTTGGCCCGTTTTTTGATACTGGAAATGGAAAAAGAAAAATAAGCACGAAGCGATACTGTAAGAATAATATTATGCTTTGGTATATAATTGTCTTCGGTTCTTCTATATATTATAATAAAAAATACGATAAATTCAAGAGTCCATCAGTTGCAACTGAAAGACTGGTGAGGGGAAACAATTTGCACAATCATGTCTTCGTCATTCCATTGGAACTAAAAGTTGCCATCGTCATTCCATTTGGAACTAAAAGGTTGGAGCATTCCAACTCCTATTTTAATGTATGCATGGATCTGTTTATGTATGACAGTAACATTTGCATATGAATGGACCGGTGGCATGCCAGTCTGTCATTGTTAGGAGTGATCCATACCAGTGTAAACTATCCCTAATGTACAAATTTACATATATCCTAAATGGAAATTTAATGCTGAATTAAAACCGTTTTACCGATTTCTAACATGTGTAGATCTTGAATTATGTGTGCAATATACTAATACAAAAGCGAAAAAAATTGTGGTTACGGCATCTGATGTTTTAACATTTGTCTGTTTTCGACATTCTGATATTAATGTTTTTATCTTCAGTACTTTCTTTTGCTATCCAAAAAAACTGCTTTATGATCTGTAATCATTCTACAGAGCATAAAATTATTGATCAATTGATCTAAATATTATCCTAATCATGATTACCTATTAATTCATAAATGCTTGCAAGTAGGAAAAAAACTTTAACAAAAGTAGAGAACCTTTTAACACTTATTGTAATTTTTGTAAAGTTGTTAAGCACAATATCTACCTTGTAGGACGGCAAGAGGAAATATTGATTGAAAAGATGTCAAAAAGATTTCGAAACCAAAATCCGAAATTGCAAATCGCATGATTAACTTAAATGATAGAAAAATACAAGAATGAGTCGAAAGAAACTGTTGCAAATAATGAAATGCGTAATCACGGTTTCAAATATTTTATACATAACTCAAGATCTACTCATGATATGGGAAACTGTGAAAAACGTTTGAATTCATCATTAAATTTCCATTTCAAATATTTATAGATTTGTGTATATGAATGTTTTTTAGAACTCTGTGTACTTTCGCACTTTAAGGGGACGAGAACATCAATCTAGGATAAACTACGAAGGTTACAAAAATGACTGTGCAGCCTTGGTGAAGAGATTCACATTTGCCCCTACTGCTAATTAGCAACCTTAAAACTTTCACATTTAGCCCATTTTTCAATGAAAAAAAAATCATGACCAAAAAACTTACTAAATCCCCAATAGTTCTTACAAGAACAGAAGAAACGATTCGAGGATTTTTTTTTCCTTTAAGATAAACTTATCAATCTATTTTTAAACAAGATCCATTTAAAACGAGATATAAATATCAAAATAGAATTGTCTTATTTTCATCGAGACTTTCTATTGTCTATTCTACGAAAATCAGCTGCTTTGACTTTCCTATCAGCATTTCATTACATAATGTCAGTCTTGAGAAACCAGAGTGAACAAGATACATTATAACCTCCAATGGATGCACGGTAGACTACCAAGGTTGGAGGACTATTTTAATGATCCGCCCTAACGAAGGAATTCGATCCAACCAAAGCTTTCCATGATAATAGATATGTGTGTGTCTGTGTATGTCTGGTGGATAGCAGAACTCTATTAGCCGCAGAACTGTGGTACTACGAATGGTAGTAGCAGAACAAGCACAAGCAGTAGTAGTAGAGAAACTTTAACCCCGGTTGCAGCAATCATCATTATGGCCGCACTAATTACACAGGGAGCTTGCGATGAGATCAGATAAGCGACAAGGGGGGGGAGAAAACGTGAGTGGGGGCAAGAGATCCTGCAGTTAATGAAATATTACTCAGCGCAGCAGAGCTTGGATGGCTACCGTCGTCGCCGTTGGAGGTCGCTCTGTTCAAACAAGAGACGGCTACTGCTCGGTTGCCAGTTTCATGACAGTAAATGGAAATGCGGTGTACTTTTATGTGCCGCCCTAAATGAAGCAACGTGGCTTTTACTAGCATCTGAGGACAAATGTTGGCATTTATGGAAATAATCCGGCGTCGCAGCGCAAATGCCGGCAAAATGCAACGAACTTTGCACGTTCTGAAAGCTGCTGGTCATGTTTTTCGATTAAATTATTCATCGGAATTTATTGGACCTGTATTAATGTAAATTTTCATCCAAATTTTATGTCAGTAAATTCAACCGAATATTTATATCTGATGGGTTATTTTTATCGCAGATTATGGAACAAATCCAAATTATTATTATTAGTAGAATGCAGAATAGTCATGGTTGGTCTAACGGTTAGTAGTGAGTGAATCAGGTTCCAAGTTGACATGATTGAGACTGAAATATACATTTCCTACAATATGGTTTTCCCTTTTATTATTAATGTGTTTAAATACTGGCGCTAGAGCTTTATGTTTAGGGGAAAGCTTATGATCCTAATTTAACATAGTGGTTGATTTACTCTGAAGTTTTTCTTCAAGTAAATTTCTACCACTTTCGAGTCCAAGTAGGTTTAATATAACTCAGTTTGTAATCGGGTGTTTGAGAGATTTCTACATTCTTTGATTAGATGAAAACGGCGTAATTTAGAAAGCCTGTGCAGTATTTCTAAGAGACTGCGGGTATTTCTAACAAAAATATGTAATCTTTTTACCTGCATTTCTAAGACACTTGTGCAGCTATTTCTAAAAAATGTAAAATTAATTTGGCTACGGTGCATTGTAGAGCCCTCAGTCGACATCGTGGACCCCTGAAAACCAGAAAACCTGTAACGTTGAGTTGCAATATGATATCAATCGGTATGATCCAATGTTTATGACTGTTATATGCTGTTTAAAATTGTTGTATCTAATAAGATTATATGTTTTTGGAGCTTTCTTAAGTTGATTTTTTTTTAGCAATGAGCATTATTAATGATTTTTAATAATATTTAATAATTTTTAATTTTTCAAGTGCGAAACGAGGTTTCATTGTTTTGCGAAAAGCGTTGTTAATGAAATCTTTTGATGGGATTATTTATTTTTGGGGCTTTTCTTCAGTGAGGAACGACGATGCCTTCCTTAGCGATAAGAACTGTTAATGAAATCTAATTTTGGTGAGTTTATTTATTTTTTGGGGCTTTTTTAAAGTGCGGAACGAAAGTTTATTCCTTAGCGATAAGAATTGTTAATGGAATCTAATTTTGATAATATTATTTATTTTTAGGGCTTTTTTTAAGTGCGAAATCAAGGATTATTTTGCAGCGATAAACATTGTTAATAAAATCTTGTTTTGATGAGATTGTTTTCAGCGATTTTTTTTAGTGCAGAAACATGATTTTCTTCTTTATAGCGTTGCATATTTCTTTTATACATATACTCTAAACACGTTTCAACGTGGATGAGGAACGGACTACTTTTATCATTCGAACTTTTTTTTCACCCCGGCGAAATAAAACAGGATGGCGGTTGAAGGCCCTACACTCTATTTTTGCCATTAATGTATTGCATAATGAAATGGTTTTTAACAGAAAAAATAAATTTAATATTTTAAAATCTATGTAAAATATGATATCCATTTATACACTAAAACTGGAGGCTACGACACAGTAACTTTTATTAATAAAAATCCTATGCTTGGCCTGTCAAAAGTTTATCAATTTCTGGCTTGAAATAAATTAACATGGCGACCACCTACTAAAGTATCAGGGACCATAGGTAGGACCAATACTCTAAAGGTAGACCATTTGAAAGCACATGCGTAAGAATCAGAAACCCTTTCCTGACGAAGAGAAACGATACTGGTTCCAAGTGAGAGTTAAATCATGAAGGTCGTTCGCAGTGGGCTGTAAAAAGATAATCATATATGCTTGTTGGACATCCTAAGTGCTGACACTATTTATGCTGATGGAGGTAATATTGAAGTATTAAAACACAAAACCACCTATTTCGTGTCTACAGTAGGAAAAGATAGTAAATCGAATATTCTTGTTTCTATATACATATATTGCAAGAGATGAGTTTTCTTTCTCTATCTGAAAAGATAAATTTTTAACTCTTTGGTAGAAACCAACACGAAATATTCATAGTAAATTACGTAATCCTCCGTGAAATTTTCGGTACAGTTGCGAAGTTATTTTTGCTCTCCCGGAAAATCTTTTGGAGTTACTACCCTTTCTACTGAGAGTGAGATAATCGGTTTTAAAACTTTTATATAAATAATTAATTTTGAATTTAAGATGATCCGGTTTACGCCTCAGAAACAGTTTTTTTTCCTTTCCCCCCCTCAAAATTAGCAAAATGATCATATAAGAAAAAATCCAAGGTTGATATTAGAAGTGATGCAAGAACTCCCTTGACAACTTTCGGGACAGAATGCTACCTTTCGTCAATTGTGGCACACACAATCTTTGTCGACAGAGAGATTCCAAACTCATTGACTTCTTATCCCCTTTGATACTGAGATCAGTGAATAGATAAGCGTAAAACATATTTATTTACATATAAAGTAATAATAAATTAATTTAAAGAAACATAGTTGGTACTCGAACCCGAAAACGTCAGACTTCAATTTCATATATTAGATTGCAGAGCTTCAGCTACAGTTAACTTATCTATAACTTTCGAAATTTTCAATGTTAATTTATCTACCTAATGAGTCTTATTTTATATTTTTGAAACGTTATCAATAGTATGAAAAAAGTGATTTTTGCAACTTGGTCTGAAGAGTATTTAAACTTTACTTTTCGATTTGCATATAAAATAAAAAAAAAGTTTGTTCGTCACTCTCTATTGAAATGAATTGAAAGTTTTTATTTTAATTTTAATTTATACAAAAGAAGTGTTTTTTTGTTTCGACGAAAAAGTGTTGAAATAAATTTCGCCCCGTATGAAAAATTAAACGAAAGTGTTTTTACTCTATACTGAAACAAGTATTTGAAGTGCATTTTATATGTATACAAGGTGTCTCAAAAATATAGGTACAAACTTTTAGGGGAGGTAGATAACATTTAAAGGAATGAGAATTGCAATGTAATATGTAACCCATAACCGGAAACGTCATGGGAAAGTGGTAGCAGAGGTACAAGATCTGAAAGGACACAAGACAGTGATTAATGGTAAAACATTTATTGGACCTAATTATCACAAATGGCGTACTAGATGATACATTTCATAATGTTACAGCAGATGCTCGAAGTTTCCACCATGAGACGCGATGCTTACGTGACACCGATGGAGCATTGATTGCCGGACACGGTCGAACACAAGTGGAGTTTCTTTGATATTAGCAGCAGCGCAGACGAGCTTTGCCACGAGATCCATGTCAGACTCCACAGGAGATTCATACACGGTAGCATTGAGGATCCCCACAAAAAGAAATCAACGCTCGTTAAACCAGGTGAGCGTGGGGGACTGGCAACTGGTCCAGCACGCCCAATCCATCGTTGCCCAAAAGACATGTTCAAATGCACACGAACGTACCTTCCATAATGGGGAGGCGTCCCATCATGTTTAAACCACATGTTGCATCTCACATTTGCTGGAACATGGGCAAGTAAGACTGGTAGAACCTGTTCCAGAAAGATCAGATACTTCGCAGAGGTCATGCGGGATGGTAAAAGGTATCGCCCGACTAAGCAGTCGCCGATCAAACCTGCCCACACATTTACTGCGAAACAATGTTGTGCCGCATGGGTGCGCACCGTGGGGGTTCTCGTGAGCTCACAAATGCGCATTGTGCTGATTGAATACGCCAACCCGAGTGAAACTGGCCTCATCAGTAAACAAAACATAAGCTGGGAAATTCACATCTTGGGCACTTTCTTGGAGATAACACTGCGCAAAACGCACACGTGTAAGATGATCTACGGGGAGAAGTAACTCAACCCTTTGGAGTTGAAAGGGGTGTAAGGACTCGCTGTGCAAAACACGCTGTACACTGCAACGAGACACTCCTAAGGCAGAGGCAACGGCAAGTGTGCTGGTACTAGGATTAGTCTCCACGGCATCCAACACACTTTCTTCCTTGACGGGAGGACGCGTCGATCGTGGCCTGCCCTCCCTTCTGCTACCTCTTAATGACCCATAATCGCAAAAATCTTGATGCGCACGCGCAAACAAATGGTGGTCTGGTACATGTCTGTGTGAGAAGCGTTCTTGATACATTCGTTGAGCGGCTCGTCCGTTGCCTTCAGCTATTCCATACACTAAGTGCATGTCTGCCAGCTCCCTGTTCGAATACTTTTGCAGGCTCTTCGTCAGCCGACTACCGCTCGAATGAGGAAATCCGAAATTTCCCCTCCAGCGCACTGATGAACAGCGCCGCCTATTGACTTACGGTGACGTTACCGGTTATGTTCCTATGCAATTCTCATTCCTTTAGATGTTATCTACCTCCCCTGAAAGTTTGTACCTATATTTTTGAGACATCTGTATATGTACATAAAAGTACCGTACACTTTTCCCCTATCTACAAAATTACAAAAACAGGCAACTATTGACATATTTAGGAACAAATAGCTATTCAAAGAACAAATAACTTTTATTATGCAAATAGCAATGAAAGAAATAACTTTCCAAGTTTGAAACTATTTCACTAATACCTTGATCTAAAAGGTTGTTTAAATATTTGCTCGTAGACACAAAACTCTGACAGCAGAATCTCTGCAAACCAATCTTTCCATAAAGTGGATTTCATATATTCATCTGCATCATCCTCAAGCAGCCATGGGATGTGGAGGTCATATCTTACACCTAGAGTAATTAGTACTGTTCTTTTCTTCAACTTGCATGAAGACGTTTAATGTTCAGATGAAATCCCAGGAAATGTGAAGCAATAACAGTGAATTCTAACAGGAAAGATAATTTTATTGCTTTAACTTTCACATCAAATTTTGACTCTTCGTACCATCTGCATAATTATTACATAAACTGCAGATGGTACCGAAGAGTTAACATATTGTTAACTCTTTGGTACCATCTGCAGAACTTGTTTCCAAAACTTCTAATGTTAGAAAATGTGCATGATGTTGTCTGCACAAATTCAAGCAACAATAAAACCTTTTAACATTTGCGAATGCATATTATTAACGTGGTGGTAGATTTAGCTGGAATTAGAAAAAAATCTAATATGAAGATGATTCATGTAAAGAAGCTGTCTGCGTTTCTTCTATTCGAACTGATGTTCTCAGTTTGTTTTAGAAGAATAGATACACGAGTAGTACATTAAAAATTATTTACGCGTATTATGAATATGCATCCACCAAAGTATGCATGAGATCGGTATAGCCATATATACATTTGCAAAATATGTGTATGATTATTTATGCACATTTACATTGTTATCCATAAATTAATTATATTTATATGCGTGATCACTTCACATTCTCGAGAATTTATCCGTACTTCGGTATTTAAATGACTACGTAGCTTTAAGTGATATTATTTCAAAATTATGAATTAGACATTTGATGGCGGCGGACCTATTGATATTTGTAATTTCATTTCTTTTACTTTTGGGATCTGGCAACAAGACTCCGTCCCATTTGTGTAATAGCGGTGGACGTTTGTTTGCCAGGGAATGGTATCTGATTGGCCCCTAGTGTCAGAGAATTCCCGGGGTTGCCTGAGTTATTGCCTCGCTTCAGCCGGAGAAGGGATTCTTCGAACTCGCAACTTCTGAGTCACTCTTTCAGAATAATCTATCAGAAAGTAAATTTTGTTTGAAGTCAGATCGACAAGTATAGATATGTAGTTCTAGATGTGTTATAACTATGTATAATTATTTTTGATAAACGCGGAATATAATTGTAGTTCATGTCGCATGCCTTGAAGAGGAAAAGTTGCGGTGACACATTTTATTGATAAGTATTCCACAAATTATTCCGTGAATAATCATAGATCCAAATTGTGAAAAGAATGATTTATGTCAATATTGATATAATGCATTTAATTGGATAATTCCTAAAAAATAGACTTAATAGTAATAGAACACTTAATGAAAATGCCCGCCTAAACGACATTAATAATTAAAAGCTTGAAATTTTGCTATTCATTCAAGTTTAGGCATTGAGTTTCAATTGTGCTTTAAGTTAAACAATTTTCAGCAGAAAAATATGCATGAAATCAAATATGTTAATCAACAGTATCCTATAAAATTCCATATTTAAATTCGTTATAATTTAGTCTAGTGTTCCGCCTAGAAATCGTTGGGGTTTCGCGAAACTGTTGAAAGATTCTACAAAAATTAACTAAAATTACACCCCCACCCCTCCTCAAGCAGCTGCTTGCCAAAGAGGTCTGACAGGACCCTGTCAGTTTATATGCCATAGTAGAAAGTCTGTGAGGATGGCAAGAACCTCAGTAGAAAAACTACACATACATCCATGCCTTACCGGGGCTCGAACCCAGGTCCCTTAGTTCAGTAGCCAAGCGCGCTAACCACTCGGCCACGGGATGGCTAACTAAAACTACATTTTGTTATTAAAATTATATATTATATTAGACTATGAATTATTACTAAATTGTATTTTTTTTTCGTTTGTTGCCATCTTTTTTTTCTACCGTTGTTCCCAGAACATTTTATAGGGATTCCATATAAATATATAATGCTTAGGGTTCCGTTGGTCTGTAAAAGTTTAAGAAACACTGATTTAGACAATGCTCTAGCCTAGTTATTGAAAGCATTAAAAGTTCTAAGTATTTATGTATAGCAACTGAAAATAATCTTAAATGGAAATCTCATATAAAACATTACTTAAAAAATGGGTGTTTATTATATAAATTATATAGTATTGAATACTATTAAAATAGAAATCTACTGGAATCTATCACATTGTAAAATATATCACTATACTGTGTAAACTATTTTTATCATTAATTTCCCCTTTAGCAATAGATTGTTTGACTTTGGAGTAGTATTTTTGCATACAATGGACTAAATGGCCAGATCATAAAGGCCCCAAGAGCTATAATGATTAGAGTAATGGCATTTGGAAACAGCTGTTAAGAAAGAGATGTAAGCGGCCATCCAATGTATTCTTTAACGTGCACAGGATATGGGCTCTCCTGCAGACATGGCCATGGATTACGGGCGGTAGACGGTAGAGTTTTAATCAATGTGCCCTTCCCTCCAAAAGTAAAAGAGCAGAAATCTCAACATAGACTCAGCTGTGCTGGAACCTAATAAGTTTCAGGACTTGCGCGATAGCAGTTGAACCAGCTGCTTCTTATTTAGACTAATTAAATGACATTGCTAATACATTAAAAGTTATCCATATATTATGTTTTGATTCTTCTACTACTATAAATATATTTGGAACTTTCTGATTGATAAGGAAATGTGTTACGTTATATCAGATTTCATTTATCACTTTATTTTGTTTGTAAACCTCTGCTGTCATCGCTTTGATCCCAATATTTTGATATAAGGTCTTACTTAACACAGTTGATGCATTAACATGATAAATACTGTGTAATGAAATATCGTGTTAAACTCAAATATATTTACCTCAAAAAAGATGTGAAAAGGACATTGAATGTCGTAATAATCAAAGGAGAATATAAAACAAATTATGCAACCACTAATCATTAAAAATTTTATTAGGGTAATGTAAATGCGCAGTCATGCTGTAGTTTTATAAACGTAAATATATTGTTATGAATTAACCGGATGGAAACTGAGCGTGAGTTCAAAAATAGTATTTAACAATTATAATTCTAAAATAATGTAATTTATTACTACAGTATGAATGAAAACATTTATATAAATTAAATTCAACCAACACAAATCTTCATCAGTATAAAAAATAAACCTTCAAAAGAACATAGCACCTTACTTCTATTCCTACACAGAATTGTTTCCTCTATAATTCTTACTATCTACACTCAAAACATAAAATAAGGCTTGTTACAACACTCGATAAGTTGAACAATCATATTTGTGAACAAACCCGCAATCTATTGAGAATAACCTTACCAATTCTTATAAACAAACTAAACATAACTATGCATCAAACGATGAACTCCTCCGTCAAGAAAAGTTGAGATCGGCTCTGCTTGTTCGACTAACATATAACCTCCTCAGCCACATTTTAAAGTGTACTAAGCAGCCTTCTTTTTCTTACCAATCCATTAACAGGATCCACATTAATAAACGTATTTAACCTCCCGCGCACACACCAAAAACAAAATCATTTCTTTTTTATACTTTAGTGCACAGACAAAGAAAATTAGATTGTTAAACAAGATTAGATTGTTAACAAAGAAAAATTAGAGTGTGAAGGAAAACGTAGTTTTCCTTCACACTCTAATTCCTCTTGATACAACTCTCTTATTCTTTATTTTTTTAAGCTAAGTTCTTTCGAAATGGTTAATGACGTAATTCGCACCCTGAAGCACATGCAAGAATCAAAATTATACATCAAATTACAAGTTCATTGTAGCACGTTCATCTGTCGTAACAATATGTTTCAAACTTGTAACAATAAAAATAGATTATTATTGCAGAACTGGTTTATTACTGGTTTTTTACGAATGCCCACAATAATGTTTATTTTGTAACAACAATGTCTGCAAATAGCATGTCAATCAAAACGCTGATTTGTTGTTGAATGATACACGTTAAAATGAAATTCATTATTCCTAACAGAATATTTGGCCTGTTGTGCCTAAATTAATTAGTACAAGACAATCAATTAATTAAGGCCAAGAGTACCTTGGAGGTTTGGAGCAATTCTGCGTAGGGAGAGGCTACCGCGATTGGATCAGTCAATAGCACATGATGAATACGTCATCACTTGCAGTGGCCTCAAGTGGAAATTTCTACGCGTGTCAGATTTCAAAATGTCATAATTGACTTGAGCTAATTAATTTTTCATTTCACGTGGAAATTACAGAATTAATCAGCCCAACAATGATAACTGCAGAGATTTGAGCAGCGAAGTTCGAAATCCGGAAATGAGCGAGAAACGCATGCTGTAAATCAAAGAGACACACATTGAAGCAGCAAATCACGAAAATTTCTCATTAAGCTATTAAAATCAAGTGTATAATGGATGACGAAATGGTAATTAGAGGATTTCTCAAGTGTTGTTAAGCTAAGCGACATTGCATCATGCATAATACAACGTACATAGCCATAAATAATAATGTATTACAGTGTTATTTAAAACTACTAATTTATCATCGACGGAAGATGGATTGTTTTGCCTATTGAGGAAGGTTTTTGCTCATCTTCCTATTACTTTTCTCCATATCATTTTTACTATAATGTATAACTAAACTGTTGTTTCAAGCTTATTCTTATGAAATAATAATCAGAGAATTTGTTCGCTTTACACCGAAAAACATAATCTATTCAAAAAGTAATTAATATCGGTCCATCAAAACAGTTCTATGAAAATGTCAGATAAGCTGTTTTTGCCGGTAATTCATTTTTTTTCTGTACAGCTTTTATGCATATTTCATACAGATCACTAAATCATTCATCGTTACACCTGGGTAGTTGTTATTGGGATAAAATGCAAATGATGAAGCAATATTTTCTGGCTGGACAATTTGATATTTAATCTGTATAATCAGTAATATCTTTTAAGTTTAATTATGTTTTATCTAATTATATTAAACGATTAGCAATAAGTATTGATAATATTTCAGCTTGTGTGTTGGTGACAACCGAAAAGTGATGAACTCTGAATGAAAACATTGATTTCTGACTTAAGAGTTCTAATGCTTCACTTGCGTCGTTATTTTAGGCCAGAGGGCGCAAATGTTTTTAGCCTCTCTTCTCCCCCATCACCACACTTATTGCTTACTGAATTTGTCTCCTCCCAACGATTTCTACTTCCATCGTTATACGTTTATGCCATTTAATATCCTCCCGTTCTACCACCGGTGAGAAAGGAAACACCTTTGGGCTTGGAAAGGCCACCATCCTTGGATAGGGTTGGGTTGTTTTACCTCTGAGCGGCACTTTTTTGCACACCATTTGCTAAATGGCCAGGTCACATGGACCCCGAAGGCTCAGAGAAGGTTGGGGGAGGGGACCCACTGGAACAGCTGTTGGGAGAAAGATGGTAGCCTCCCGTCAAGGCCATCCAACGTGTTCTTTAACGTGCACAGGGTATGTCTCTCCCGCACACGCAACCACGGCTTAACGTCCCATCCGACGGGCGGCGGCCTTTCCAAGCCCATCGGTGTCCCCTACTGACCGTGGGCAGGGCGGGGAATTTTGCGGAGATAAATCTCGACGCTGACCCAGCTGGGACTCGAACCTGGGAACTACAGATTACGAGCCTGGCGCGCTACCGACTGAGCCACCTCCGCCCCCCTTGGATAGGACATGAAGACGTAGTCCCGTGGGCAGAGTTGGTTGTTTTACCTCTGAGCGGTGCTTTTTTTGCACACAAGGGACTAAATGGCCAGAGAAGGTTGCCGTAAGGGGTACCCACTGGACAGATGTTAGGAGACAAATAATAGCGTTCCGTCAAGGCCATCCAGCCCGATCTTTAACATGCATAGGGTATGGCTCTCCAGATCACGGGGCCACTGTTTAACGTCCCATCCGACGAACGGTGGTTTTTCAAAGCCCATTGGTATCCTATACTGACCGAGAGCAGGACGGGGAGTTTTGCGGAGCTAAATCTCAACACTGGCACAGGTGGGACTCGAACTTGGGAACTGCAGATTACCAGCGTGGCGGGCTACTGACTGACCCATCCGCCCCACCAGTGTGCAGGAGAGTCATACATTGTGCACATTAAAGTGAGTTGTTCTACCTGTGAGCGGAACTTTTTTGTACATAGTGGGCTAAATATTCAAGCCGCAAGAAATTCAATGGCTCAGAGAATGTTAGGGGAAGAGGACCAACTGGACAGCTGTTAGGATATAGAAGGCATCCTGCCGTCAATGCCACACGCTGGATGACCTTAACGGGATGCTTCCCTTTGTTTCAGCAGCTGATCTGTAGATTTCCTTCCCCAACCTTCTCTGAGTACTTGGAATCATTCTGACCTGACCATTTTACCCGTTTTGTATAAAATAGTGCTTCTTAGAGGTAAACAACCCAGTTAAATAACCAATCACTAAATGAATTTAAAATTAATGATAACTGTTATAAACTAAATCGCATATTTTATTTGAATTTAAAAATGTACATTGTTTAGGAAAGGTTGCTCAGTACATTTTTTTTTGCAATATAACAATTTTACGCTCCCTAAATAGGCCTTGGCACTTTACAATTTTTGAATTTTTATTCAAGGCAATAAACTATCACACGATATTGGGACTACCAATATTATGATGATCGCGTCCTTACATGCAATGAGTGATTATCTGATATAAAAAACGTTTTGCTTTATTCCCTATCGTTCCAAGTTTTATGACTTTTTTCTGGTTCCATAACAGTTTCCTTTCTGAAGCTAGTTTATGGAAACACTCTAGTAGATGTGTCGCTTTCGTATTTCACACGAATGCATTTGCCAGTGAATCCCACTCTCCAGTGGAAGTTGGAAATTCCCATTAGAAAAGTAATAGTCCGCTTTAATTCCCACATTAAATCATTCGTACTCGAAAAGTGTCTTTCAGTAATCGCAAACAGTTGAAAAGAACCGAGCCTTCGCTCCTCATCCGGATATTTCATTTCGTCTACCACTCATCTCCATCTCTCATCCACAGACGTCTCCATCCTCGCTGAAACCGTCTTTTCCGACATCGAAACTTTCGTCATATCGCTGCCGATGCTGCAGAAACAAATGTACCTTACTTTACTTCCATTCCCCTGTGCCTCGAACTGTCTCTTCTTCACTTTCTTCCCTCTCTTTCCGCCTCTCTTTTCCCATCCAACATTTCCTCTCTTTCTTGCATCGAATCTCCCGTTCTCGAGATTACAGTCCTGCACGCTACGTTGCATCGTTTCCCCTTACGTTGTACATGTAATATTGATATGGTACAGCCAGCGTGGACGAAAGGAATGACATTTCAGAAGAAGACCATATTTCACGGCAGAACGGTCTCGACGTTCGGTCAAATTGACAGATAGTAACTGCATGAGCGCCAGACAAGCCTGCTGCGGAGCACACATGCAGTTAGAATATCGCTACTATGTATGTCGACTTCGTGCGACAATGACACAGATGGGCCCGTGTGACGACAACATGCGCCTACCGCTACAGAGCGATGGGCTGCATCGATAGAGATACACTGACCATCGGCCAATGGTGTAGTGGGCGGCAGGTGTTCTTACACACCTGTCTTTTCTCGTCCTATTCAAGACGCACTAGACTTACAGGTCGGATCTGTAGAGGAAAAGAGACATTCATGAATCATAACTGAGCCGGTATATAATAGAGATGGGCTTGAATATAACATGATGCCTATCTACGTGGAGATGTGCAGTCGGGGATAAGCAGACCAACAAGGGAATATTGGCTCTACATATTTGCAAAGAATAAAATTACACTTTATTGATTTACTGGTTCAAAGTTTAACCATTAACCATGAACCATTTATAAGCATTTGTGTATAGGCAGAATTAGCCATCATACCATAGTAATATTTCGCATATAACGCTTGAAGTGAACTGTTCGTAAAAATAGAGCAAGAAGAAAAAGAAAAAAGAATTAAAAAGATAAGAGAAAGAAATTATTTCTGCATAGCCAAGATCGAAACAAGAGATGAGTTCGGGCTCAGTTTTTCAAACTTGTGCCAGCAGAGCCCGAAATTTTCGACAGGATTTGAGTCCAAAATGCACGAACCCTATTTAGAAAAAAAAATTCTCTGACGCATCATAAGATGTATAAGCAGAAATACATTTCACTAATCATTTATTTTATTCTTATTAATTATCGTCACTTTACCAAAAATTTCAAATATTAATACTATTTGGAATGAAAAATATTAGAAATATTAGTACAATAAACTAAACGCAATGTTCTTAGAAATTTAAATTCGTGGGTAACTTCAATATAAAAGCCATTCATTTAATAAAGATAGAGAAAATACGCAAAACATAATCAAAAGCAGCACAATACTTAATTTTAATTGGTAAAGACTTATTAAAAGTTGAAATTATAATAAAATGTTTTGTATTTTTACTTATATTTTTCAAAATTACAAGATAGGGTTGAAATTTAAATCACTTTGAGCCCTGAGCCTCCCCAATCCCCGAATTCGTCTGTGCTATTTTGAGCCCGACAGAGCCCGAGTACTAACTCATCTCTAAAAGAAACCAAACTGTCTACTATATAATATCATATATTGATAACGAAAGAGTTAAATGTAACATTAATAGCATAAAAATATTTACATGTTATTATTGTTTCGTTTAGCATCTTGCAACGTAGTTAATACCTGAATTCTCATTAAACCTACCTATCAGTTCAATGATGAAAGTGTTTTTGTGAAGTTAAAACAATCTTTCCTTACAATTGCTTGTAACAATTGCTCAAGAACAATAATATATAATCCATTCTCATAATTATTCAGTAAACATTATCATTACGTAGTACAAAAGCAACTAACTCTCCCCATCTCCCCCGAAAATTATGTTTATTTACTTGGATTTTATTTTTATTTATTAAAATTATTATTATTTTATTTCGGTTATCCTTCGGTTTCTGCTTTTCTCTTTCGATATTCCTCATCACATAATTCGTCACAACGATGATGAAAGGTCAGATCCTCATCTAAAAAATAAAAACGGGACGGACAAGCAACAAAATAGTCGTTGAAGTATAAAATATTTGTCTCCATTTCAGTGTTTTTGTAAAAATATTGAAAAATGCCTGCCACAAGCATATGTTTAATATACAGGGTGGTTATAATTAAACTGACAGTACTCAGAGCAATGTAGAGAAAGATCTAATACTGATGGATCACAGCGAAAAGTGGTGGATACTTTAATAAGAACGTGGGGTTAAAAATTTCCGTTTAAAATTAGTTAGTGTTAGCGCCACCAGGTAGCGTGGATGAGGTAAAAATAAATAAATAAAATACCAAGTTGAACAAATATAACCTTTATTTTACAAATCAATATTTCCAATATGTAAACCAATCGTATGCAAAATGTGCTGGAAACAATACGGCATGGTCCACAGCTGCTTGAAACATGTCTCGGGGAATGGCTGCAACATGCTATGCTATTCTTGCCTTCAGTTCAGCAAGCGATTCAATATTGCCTTGGTAAACTCGGCTTTTCAAATAACCAAAAATTGCATGTTTAGGTCGGAGCAATTTGGTGGCCAAACATTGGAAAATGTTCGAGAAATTATTCTGTCCTCACTAAATGTATTATGCAACAATTGCATTGCCTTACGTGCAACATAGGGTGGCGTCCCATCCTGCATGAAGGTTATGGAGGCTATGCAATTTCTTTCTTGCAAAGCTGGAAAAATTTTGCAATAGAGAAGCTCTGTGTAACGTGGTCCATTCACCGATAGATGCACGGGGCCTTAAAGCGTGATCTCCTCAACGAAAAATGGTCCGAATATAAAGTTTGCTGTAAACCCGCACCGTACAGTTACATAGTCGGAGTGTAGGGGTACATCATGCACAACAAGCGGATGTGTAGCAACAAGCGGAAGTTACTGTCTTAACATCTCGTACATCCAATCATGTCTCGCTTGTCACCGATCCTAAACTACTCCTTCCATTTCCCGAGAAATACAAGCTAGGTTGGCACTTTTTTCGTATACAATTGACAAGCTCAAAGATGAATTTAAATTTCAAAAGCAAAGATTAATTAAATCTTAAGAGTGAAGATTATTTAAATCTGAAAGTGGAAGGCGAAATAAATCTTGCCTTTTTACCCAAAAATTTGCATCAGCAGACCGATTGATAATGAAGACGTTTATTAGTCAGTCAATGACTAAAAAACATTTTCATTTACTTATTCCGTTCAGTCGTCAGTTCAACCAAATGTTTCCAGAATACTGAGCGGTAATGTGCAATAGCAGCAGCAGCCAAGAGCATCAAAATTAATAGATGTACATAACGAAATTGAAATAAGAATTGTTTATTAGTTCCTGTTATACAAATGTAATATTTATGCACAAGGGTAAGTCAAAAAGTAAGTTTCCTTATTTAATTTCTACAAGCAGCTACACCGAAGACAATATACTGGAAGTGTCTCCACATACGGGTATTATTTGCGCGTAGCTAGCAGACTTGCACACTTGTAACGATCGATCAGCTTATTGAAGCCCTGCCGACAGATGGACTCATCCTGTATCTGAAGCCAATTTGTGCCTTTCTCTTTGACAGCCCGATCTCTCGTCCTCGGAGATGGTTCTTCAGCTTTCCACACAGTGAAAATCCGACTCGCGAAATCTGGAGTTTATGGTGGGTGGTGAACAAATTATCCATAGCCAGGTGTTGAGAAGGTCCATCGTAGACAAAAAGGATTAAAAATCTAGAAGATCCACAATTTCCTCATATATTGCATTGACATGATGACATGAAGTCCCAGCCACAAGGTTTAGATGGATTTCCACCTCTCGAATCTCTAGCTTTATATACACGCACATTTCTCTGTCATGTTAGCTCTGATTCTGTGTCTCATAGTACGAATATGTAACAATAATAACTACTGCCACTTAGCGACACAATTTCGTACTAACATAATGTGGTGGTGGCACAGTCCCAGGTATTTATTAGTTTGTTGGGGAAATTACTCTACAACCTTGCTTTCTGATGTACATTCGTAGATTACGTCATATTTAATAAAACAAAAAATCACATTCAATGTCTGCGGTAGTGCAGAAACTCCAATTTCCAGTACCTGTTATGAAGTATGTAGTATAAATAAAGTCAAGTCAACGGAAGTGAGTTTCCATTCTTTTGAACAATCCTTGCTAATCGGAGCTTCTGCACTATAATCAGTTTTGCGGAATGAAAATCAATTCCTGAAGCTTTTTAGCTGTCTGTTTAAGTGGTATTTAACCATTTAAAAAAATTATGTAACATATCTTTTTATAATATAATTTCTTTTCCATTCCGGTTACTAGCATTCTCAAAGAGGTGGATTACATGGTTCTCCTCCCTTTAGACCAGGAGTGCATGTATGTATGTATGTATGTATGTATACATGGCAATATCTAGGGGGCACAGGAGGCCATGCCCCCCCCGCCTCCCTTTCAGAATGCTAATAATGTTAACAAAGGAAAAATATTAAAATTATATATGTTTCATGAATTTTTTAAAGAATTTTTTTTTAAAAACTATAAAATGGAGGGAAATACGTTAAAATTATTAGAAATCCAGTCTCTTACCTCCCCCCCCCCCACTTTACATTGCTTCTGACTCGATTGTGATTCTTGGCCCACCTCTTCATTTTTGTTAGGATCAGACGAATGCTTTCAATGGAGACCGTCTAATGTGTTTTTAAGTCCAAAATGTACCGCTTTTTTGTGTACACAAGAGATCATTTTCCATATCTTACAGCTACACTTCTATGTCCAGTGATGCCTCATTTCACATTAGGGCAGAATTGAGATAAAAGGAGATCAATGACTCAACAATGGCAAAGCTGGGATGAAAACCTAATTCTCTATCGACTCCATCAGCTCACACTCAACAAAAACTAAGGTTGGATCTTTTTTCCTCTTCGTATTGTTTAACCATGGACGTAAAGTTGAGTAGGGAGAGACCTTCAATGGACAGTTGATAAGAGACAGATGGAAGCTTCTCGTCAAAGTCATCGAGTATGATTTAATGTAAACAGAGTATGGTTTAACTGAGTACTGAGTAGCAGCTTTACGTCCAGTCAACGGCATATGTAATTCATCCCGTGGAGAGCGACCTATCAATATCCATTGGTATTCCTTTCTCACCGACATTAGAGCGGAGGTTGGCAGAGAAAACACACAGTGGAAAATTGAGTTCTAGCAGAGAAAACGCAGGTACAGTAGGAAATTGAACCTGGGGAGATTAGGTTACCAGCCTGGTACATCACTGATTGAGCCACTTCCCATCAGCATAAAATCCTTGGGACACCAGATCTTAACGCCTTGATGTCCGTACTTCAGATAAAGCTTAATAGCGAGAAATTACGATTAGATTTTACAACCGAACACGGTTACATAGATGAACTTAATCCTTATGAAAACAAGAACAACATTTACCGACAACACGCTTTCTCATGGACAGGTGGATTAGCAAATAACGAACAAGTCTCTAGCTGTAATTTACGTTCGTCACATTCTAGACGCGAAGCGGTTTTTTTTTTTCATAATTCTCAAGGGACGTCCAAAACTACCAACAAAAATGAGAACTGCCTGTCGCTGAAATGAGATCATCATAAATCTCTCGGCAGTACGTGTGTCATCACTGTTCAGTTTGTCAGTCACCGTATTTGGCAAGGTTTATTCATAGCATCATATACTGTAGTCTGGCATCACTGCCATTATTATTTTCCCTCTATACACGCTAATGCTTTGGGGACGACCTTGTCCCCAAAGTAATTACATTAGCTGCCTAGCTAATACAACTGCTTTCTGTGTTTCTTTTTCTCAGTTCATTGTTTTAGACTATGATAGATATACAGGTATATGAACAAGTTGTTAGCGGAATTACGTCATCCTGGGTATTTCCTGTAACTTCCGTGACTTCAGAATTTTCCTTCTGTTGAAAAAACCACAGACACTCTTATCATGCAATTCTGAATCAGATGTACAAATGATTTCTACACTGAGATATGAAATTTTCTTGAAAAATTCATTAAAAAATCTCGCAAAAGTAATTTAAATAAGCAAAAGAAGACAGCTGTAGATTTTCTTTTGTGACCTATGTTTCAAGTTAAATATATTACTAACTGAAGCTATCCTTTTCAATTATCGAAATACATTGAATCTCTAAAGTATGCTTTAGAAACAGTAATAACATTAAACCTACGACTAAAAACATGAATGCCATTCCATGAAAACACAACGTTTCCCGCCCCTCCATTCTCCAAAAATCTATTCGTAAAATATTAAGGAGAATAAGATTTAAGAAACGATTATTTTGTGTGCCTTGTTTTTATCCCAATTATTTTTGTATTACATTAATTTATTATATGTTATTATACTATATTATATTTTACCATGTACTTGTATCAAATTTACAGGAGGCTACAAAATTATTGAATACCCGTATTAAACATATTTTGCTATAAAAAGTTATTAGCTTAAATACCCGTATTTAGCATATTTTGCTTGAATTATTTATTATTTATACCACTAAAATGGAAGGGTAAAATTTGCAAAAAACAAAGGCTTTCCCCCTCTGTTGTGGATCGATCCAGTTACTTGTCGTCCCTTAACTTTTTTTCTAGACCTATTATATATACAACCATTTAAATTAGGCTTAAAGCAAAATAATTCTCAAATTTATGCAAGTGTATTTCGAAATGTTTCTGCAATTATGTTAGTTCCCCAAATGAAAGTGATAAGAACATTAATGCTACATTTCTATGCATTAGAATATATACGTATTTGAAAGCTAAACTTTTCGTTTAAAACTAAAACAAATTAAATTAATTCCAAAGGAAAGAAAGTTTTGTATTTTTAGTTATAGTAAACAGACAATTAATTAAGAATAAGGAATGATAAATAATGGTTTATTATGAAAACTCGTTTACTTACATTACTGGCTGAGAGCTTTGTAGAAGACAAACTATCGCCGTGTCGAAATGGGTTATCGTCTAGTATAAATCCTATATTGTTTCGTTTGCTTTTATATCTGAAAATAAGATGACATTAGACGATGCCTGCAAAACACATTATTTTCCATATCGGAGGATGAAGATGAATCTATGATTTATCTGGCGACGCTTTTATGCACACTTTAAAGTGTCATTAGGAGACGGTTCCTAAAATTAAATTATCATCCCATGTACAATTCACTTTTCTTATGCTTCCAGGAGATTTTTCGCCTCTTTACGATCACGTAGCGGCTTCTTTATACAATTTGCTTTGTACTTTGAAAGATATAAGAAAGCGAAGAAGACTAGAAAGAAATATAAAATTATTTAGATTGTGAATGTGCTCTAATGGGCTGTAAAGTCAGAAAACGGGATGGGAGGTTCATAAGTGGTTTAACTGAAAAGACAACTCCCGTAATACGAAGTTAATGCTGTATTTTCTCCCTCGTACTAATAGGAATAACGTATGGGCATTAAACTTTCCTTGAAACTGTATTACTCGCCTGAGTGGTCCATATTTTCGTTGTCGATAACAAGCCTCCATAGAAAACAGTGCCATTATTGCCACGACAAATATATATATATGAGGTTGGAACCTTAACAATGGAAACCGGAGCACAAACTACATTCACGTTGAAAATTCAACTGTGATAGAGCAGAGATACTACGTGTATATATTACGATATGCCTCGCTTCATTACAACGAATGTATTCGGAATTTTGTCATTCCTTTCACGCAAGACAATAAGAGCTATTTTACTTGCCCGTTTTGCGTTTCTTCCGTCGTAGCTAAACAATGTTTATTCTCGGAAAAGCTCTCCGAAGACACCATTTTGTGTGCAATAGGAGCATCTTGCCAGTTCCCAATCCACTTGATGGATGGTAGTAAGAGCCACTTGTCACAAATAACGTGGAGCCACGTGCAGAAGACAATGGTGCTCGTGTCAGCTTCCGGTTCTCCCTAGAAACTGTTAATTCGTAGAGTATCTCGCAGTTGTTTCAGATAGTGCGGAATAATGTGATCCTTTCTTGACGTATTTGAACGATAAGGAATATTCCAGGATATTTCGTCTGTTATTTTTAAGGATTTTTTTATTAATACATTTTTCATGAAATGAGAATTTTTGATTAAAGATACAGATATATATTCTTTAGGGAAGTTTTCTTTTTTTAATTTCTACTGAGTTAGTATTCCTTATTTTCCTTACATTACAGACCCTGTAATTCCGAGGTACCTAACAGATTGGTTCAAAATTTGGTGTTGTGGTCCCTCTTATGTGATGTCCTTAGCTGTTGCGAGTCGGGGTTAAACCCGTTTAGAGCAGAGTCTCGCAAACTGTGTGCCGCGAGAGATTCCAAGTGTGCCGCGAGAGATTCCAAGTGTGCCGCGAGAGATTTTCAAATTGACACTAGATATTCCAAAGATTTCATTTTGACTTGACTTGTGTTATCGACGTGCTTTAATGTCGACGTGCTATCGACGTGCTTTAATAAAAATCTTTCAGATTTTATCAACTGGGATCTTGTAAGTATTTATCAAGCTTTTTTCAAATTTTGGTATTAATTTTTGATTATTTCAAGCCATAGAATGGACAAATATTTAAAACAAACACCGAGTTGTGAATTAAAGAATGAGTGCAAATCTTCAAGTAAAACCAGACTGATGACTTCAACAAAGCGCAAATATAATGACGATTATATAGAGTTTATTTTTATTCTTTTTTAGGTGTGCCGCGGAAAAAAAATTAGATTCAGTGTGCCACAGAGTAAAAACTTTTGCGAGACACTGGTTTAGAGTGTCCGAAATTTATGGTGGCACTTCATCGCCTTGATTACTTTGATAATTTTAAATGGACTAATACGTTATCAATGGGGATATAGGCGCCAAAAGGGAAAAACTAAAGTGGGAACTTATCAATCTTCAGACATTTCGCGCCAAACGTTTGGCGGAAAGTGAGTTAGTATCTAAATAATCCAAAAGCAGCCATATGCTGTAAAGGACGAACCAGAGTGCGTAATTTAACTCCCCAAATATTTTAGTTTCTATCACAGTCGCGCTACATTTGTCCACTACAAGCCATATATAATACGGTTAAGCTTGACAATGCGCATTTTGTCATTTTGGTCTAACCCATTTCGTTAAGTTTCAAGAAACGCTATTCATGACTTATTTTCCAGAATCAGAAGTTCTGTATGTGGGCAATGTGGCCTAACTGGGACAATCTTTAATTAGGAATTTTGATTTTCTTCCAAAAGCACTAGAAAGCAAGACATCAGTAGGTTGCTCGCTAAACACGTAACCTCCAACGTCCCTGCCAAAATTATCTAGAGTGTTGTTTTTATACTCCACAGCAGGTCCGGATCTAGAAAAAAATCGAAGAGTGAAGAAACACAATCGAGCGGAAGAAATGTCAATCTGGGAGCCAAGAGACTGGATTTACATACAGTATAACATCCCCCGCTCCATTTTACAGGTTTTCAAAAAAAAGTTTAAAAAGAAATGCATGAAATATAAATAAGTTTAATAACTTTTGGCCTCTATTACCCTTACTAACATTCGGAAGGGGGGGACTTCTGGTTTCTCCTACACCTTACAACATATACACAATACTCATTTCTCTATCATTTCAAACAGAAATATACGATTGTAAGTCTGAAAGTAAGGTTCCCAGTTTGTTCTCTATCAAACCATCAAATATCTAGAGCTGTGTCATCGCTGCATGGTAGCATTAAATAGAATCACTAAGTGGCAGTAATCATTACATTTCTGTTACGTACCCATGCCATATCAACGGATTGTATGATGGGTGGTGAATACACACCAGCAGATGTATTCATCACCAATCATAAGTCCAAGTCCACTGGCGCTGTCGTATTTGCTGGAGAAACTTAAGAAACATCTTCGAGTACGACGCTTTCCATCGGCTGATGACGTCAAATAGGAAGTCGCAAAGTGACTTCAAGAGCAGAATGGTCCTTCTGAAGACAGGGCTTCGATAAAGTATTCGATCGTTACACAAATGTCTCAATAAGTCTGCTGTCCAATCTCTCAATAAGTCTGCTGTCTGCGTAAAAAAATAATACATATATGTGAGGATATTTCTAGTATATTGTTTTCTGTGAAATTACCTGCTCTCCACAGAAATTAAATAGGAACCTTGTTTTCTGACTTACCCTCGTATCATAGGAAAGACTCTAAAATCTTAACTCGCTTGCCTTAGTTTGCAAATATTGCAAACACGATATTGTATATAGAATCATTGGATCAATAGCCAATTTTATACTGAATTAACAGTATTTGTTTAGAATAACACAGAATTAAATAATTCATTCAATGCATCCATTTTACGTGGTATGGCTGTAATTAAAGATTATCCGAAAACATTTGTGTTTGTCGTAAGCGAATAGGTTAGAGATAATTGATCACCAGAAGTTACCTTATCCAAAATATTGATTATCTGAAAAGTTTCCCTTTCCCTAATATAATAACAAACAATAAAACACGCAATTTTCGTGCAGTCAAGGACAAGTTGCAACGATGACAAATATGTGCTGCGATGCTCTCACGACAGGATTAAGAAAATATGTTCCCCAGAGGGCTTTCTACATTGAGTCCCTTCATTTCAATAGTATTAAACATTAATAAATGAGTGAAAATACCGATTTCCAGCACTGGCATGACGATGTTTGAAATAGCAGCAGTAATGTTTTAGCGTATTAATTTTGTTCTTTACAACTATATTTGTTCCCGAAAATACAATATATAACTGTTATGATTTTAAAGGAAGAAATAGAGTATTTTTATTATGTTAAGCATATTTTGTAAGAATAATCAAAAGGCCACTAAACTGAAGGTGAAAAAAATGTATATCGGAAGAGCGTTCTGATCTGTTCCGGCTAAATCCAGTCATTCGTCATCACTATTTTTGGTGGGGCATGGAACAGTCCGTAACACGTCGGCTGTATTTTGCACTTCCCAGGCTCTAATCCCAATAGCGCCGGCGTTAAGATTTATCCTCGTTAACCTTCTCCCTGCCTGTCCTAGGTGAAAAACAGGATACTGATATGCAGACTCATTCAGACATAATTTTTGTGGATCCTTACGGATATATATATATGTAGTAGCATAAATGAGAGTTCTTGCACAGTGTTAAAGTATAGGAAACTCTATGTTAATCTATAGGGAAAGTTTTGGGAGATCAGTGTTTAAACATAGCTTAAACATAGAAAAAAAAAAAAAGAATCCCATAGATTAACATAGAGTTCCCTATACTTTAACACTGTGTCAGAACTCTCATTTATGTTACTACTTATATAAAACAATTATATATATCAGTAAGGATCCACAAAAATTATGTCTGAATGAGTCTGCATTGTTTTAATTCTTTTGCAAGAATATTCAAAGTTTCATGTGTATTGATGATGATGATGGGCTTGGAGAGATTACCATCCTTCGGATGGGTCGTAATGCCATACTTTCTAGGCATTAAAGAAGCTTGATAGGAGGCATTCATCTGTCTCCTAAGAGCTGTCCAGTGGTCCCCTGACTCAACATTCTTTGAATCCTTGGAGTTCGTATGATTTGGCCATTATGTCCATTTGTGTGCCAAAAAGTGCCACTTTGAAGTAAAACAACCGAAATCAACCCATATTCTTTCTTCCGCCTTGTTTTATATCATATATATACATACATACATAGTATATGAACTAACTACAGTATATGTTTAAAACAATTGCAGGACATAGTTCCATTTATTTCGTTTTATTCAATTGATTATTTTATTTAAAAGGGAATGCTGATCATGCAGAAAATGTCGGTTATCTGAAATAGCGAGGCTTTGGTTGTTGCGGATAATCTATACTCTACTGCATATACAGACTTTCTCTATAACACAATTTAAAATTTGTTTCACAAATGGTAAGTCAAACGCACATCAAAATTATAATCAGGTTATTTTTATTGGATTAGCTCTCGCGATCATTCATAATTTATGGCTTAAGCTGATTCATTTTAATACTAATATTCCTCACTGCTATATATCAGGAAGAAATATTAGCTCGTGATCATAAGTTGAAGATGACAGACGACGTGCAAGGTCCATGTGCTTGTAATCGGGCGTGGTCTATTCACGAGAAATTCTAATTAATCTCTGATGATGACGTGTTCAGAAGAAACAGTGATCGGCTGAAACAAATTTAAGAAAAAAAGTTAGCCAATAAGAAAAAGTAGAAGGTAATGTAAAGCACATTACCATTAAGCTATCGTGTTAGCATTGACATGTCTATTAAGAAGCTGATCGCATTTTAAAGTATATATTGCACTAAATATGGCTGTTAATCTATAAATATAAATTACCATCTATTAGATATGCATCAAAGATTACTTTCATTTTTGAGCGTGTTTCACTTTGCTAATTAATAGTAAAATGCAGTTCTCTTCAAGTTATCTCATGCCTCAGAGTTTTGACAGAGATCAGGCGGTTAATCAGCAACAGAAAAAGGCTGTGAAAGAATCAAAACTTTAACAGAAATGCAGCACAGATATTCTTAAAGTTCCTCTGAGTTGATCCTTTTGTTTCTTATCTAAACAACGCTAACTTCTGACATAAGCGACCGAAGGAAGGAGTAGCAGGTTTACTTGTCCCCCTTTCTCCCTGGAAATCTGTAAATATATTATTAGTATAAGAAAACTATAGAATTACTTGTTTTTCTGGCTTATATTATGAGGGGCTTTCCATCACACAATTTCTGTTAACCAAGTTCCATGTAAATAAAAGGAAAATGTCATTGAAAACATGTAAATTATTCTATTTTGACAAAGATAACATATATGTTTATTGGAGTTTGACGCGTTATTGAAGTTTTTGGACAAAATCCCAAAAAGGACAGCAGATGGTTAATTTTATTAAAGAATAAAAAATTCTGTTTTTAAAAACATTTTTTTTGCGTTAAACGTCTTTGCTTTAATACCTGCAGAATTTTCACACTGGTTACTGAATTTTCCCAAAGAAACAACTTTTTTGGGTTACTCTAAATTAGCTTAAGAAATAAAATATTCTTCAACTGCTATTAATTTTGTAACAAATACAGTTAATACAAACATCACTAGATATAAATTAAACATATTCTACGCCAATTATCTGAAAACAAGAAAATAGATAACAAAATGGCGCTCTTTCAAAGATTTTTCTCCCCCCCCCCCCGCCAAGAAATTTTTGTCTTAGTATTGCGTGTCCTTGTATGAGAAGACCTGTAAAAGCTCGAATAGCTTCTATGATCTTCTCTGTCTTATGTGTTGTAAAAGAATGTAGAATGTCTTATATAAAGAATGTAGAATGTCTTATATATAGGGTTAAGTAACATTCTGCTTTTGCTGATTATAATTATCAGTTGCGGTGTTTTAAGGTAGCAATTTCTTTTAAAAAACAGAAGCGTAAAACTTTTACTTTAAGCGTAATTGCTTTTAATATCGAAATGCAGTAGAACCACGATTAACCGAAGTATACGTCAAAATGTCGGATGTTAGAAGGGAGAAGAGCACACAGCTGAGAAACATTGGATAAAAACTTTAGAGATACTGTCTAATAATAAACAATGAAGCAAATGATATAAAAAAAACTAAATATAAGATTATACCTAGGAAAACTATACACAGCAAACACAGTTAATATTAGCATAACACATAGGTAGGCGCTAGAAAGCATTATAATAATATCAACTGTTAATGTCACATATTGGCTGTTAAATATATTGATAGTAAGCCACATTCAATTATCCGTATTATAATTTTAAGAAACTTTCAAAAAAATCTCTATAGAAATATTTTCGAAATATTGATTTTTAATATAGTTGTTCAGTATTTAAAATAATAGGCGTTGAAACATTCATCGTCAACGTCACTTATTCTTGAAATTTCTCTAGAATATTTAAAAATTATTTATAATTTAAAGTCTACACAAAAATCGCTTTTCCTTCTACGTAGAATTTAAACTTAGACACATAGTGCCAAAGGAAAGAGAATACTTCACCAGCTAATTAATCTCAAGACCCCATTCGCTTTCATTTAACTTTAAAGTGTCACAGTTTAATTATTTTGGGAGCTATGTAACAGATAATGGTGATGTGCGGCATGAGATTAACAGACGGATAGGGATTGCTGCCGGGACTTTTAAGAATCTGTCGAGAGGGTGGAGAAATAGGCGTATACACCTAAAGACTAAAATTAGACTGTATAATAGTTTGGTTCTTCCTAGGGTTAGTTATGGTAGTGAAACGTGGACACTTTGTAAACAAGATAACAGGAACTAGATGCTTTTGATTCCAGATGTTTACGCAGTATCTTGGGCATTAGGTGGTTCAACTTTGTAACTAATGATGAGGTTAGGCAAAGGAGTTTGCAACCTCCTTTAAGCAGCATATTGTGCAGAGAGAGACTCCGTTGGTTTAGCCATGTTGCCCGAATGGAAAATTATAGATTGGCGAATAGGGTTATGAACAGTGTGCCTAAAGGCCTCAGAAAGAAGGGGAGACCTAGGATGCGGTGGGCAGACAATGTCAAACAGGACCTTGTTAGAATTGGTGTGCAGTGGCCAGATGCAGTAGATGTAGCTCAGGACAGACTTCTTTGGAGAACTAAATTGCATGGTCTGATTGGGCCTCCATAGCCCATGACTGTTTGATGATGATGATGATGACGACGACGATGATGATAATGATGAAACACAACATTTTAAAGTGTGTTCAGTGACACATACATTTGTATACTATTTAAAAGTATCCAACAATATTTCCATTTGGAATTTAAGAATGTTGGTAATAGCTCCTGTGATGTTACTTCTTCGTTTGTCGGTCTATTGGGACCACGTAGGACATCCCCTCGGTTCGATCGCTATACGCGACGGGTGAAAGAGTCTTTCGGAACAAAAATCAAAGATTTTTATCACAACTGCAGGGACTCAATACTGAGGCTCCTCCCCAATAAATTGGTTCAAACTTCAGCCTTTGCTTTAAAATAAAAACATATTTATTTAACCTTCCAAACATGCTTGATGGACGAGGACATATGCTCAATTACATAGACTACAACAACACCAGCTTACTATGCAAGTTCAGCTGTATTTACAGAGCCCAATGCCGCTATTACAATTCGGCATTTCCCAGCTTTACAATTTCTCATCTGCACGCTTTCGAAACTCGACCGGCTCTGACCTTCTCGTTGTTGCCAACCCTTTCTCTTTCTCTCTCTGCCTGACCATCTGGGGCGTCTGCGAGCAGTGGGGTGACCTCCATCCCCTCTGGGCACTGTTACTTCAATTAACTTTCCAAATGCCGGGACAGAGGGCCTCCCACGTAGCATAAGCCTTGTTGGTGAAATCCAAAATAAATATACAAAGCCTGAACAAAAAAAAATCTAAAGAGGCCTCTAGCCTGACACCTCCCTGCCAGAAGTCAGTAGTTAGTCCTGTTAACTGCTGACTAAAAAGTCAAGTTGAATGCTGAAAATCAGAGTTCATTTTCGCATTAATCTTAGAGTTCAATGCCACAAAATTGAGAGTTCTAAGTTGCTTTAGGAATTCTATAAATTCTCTGCGAATTGGCACATCTTTTACACATCTATGTACACTACACTTAAATACAAAAGAACTTCTAGGTATATACTGGTGCACTGAGCCTAAATATTCTTTTTGCTTCAAACAAAAAAAAACCTTGTGACTGAAGTAGTTGTCCGAGAGTGAATAGTTTATAAATTAATCCTCTCACTAATAACTGTCTTTGACGAAGGTATGCCGTACTGGCGGTGTTCATTCGTCCACAGGTGACATCCCATGTGAAAGGCTATGCACACCTTTCGTGACTACCTAGATATCACCTTCCCGTACATACCCTCTGACTTCATAGGCTGAAAGTCGTCGACATTGGCGTCGGTCTGACCCATTGTTACCTCCAATTGCCATGTTCGCTCCCTCCCCTGCATAATTTTGATCATCGTAGACATCGAATTTGACAGATTGCTGCACATGTTTGGGCTGGGAGATAGAACGGCATTGATTGGATGGTCTCCATGGAGCATACATTTCCCTTTTTCTAACTAGAATTTCTCTACCTCTTTCATAGTAGCTTCCTCTATTGGCCCACGGCTCGTGGATTTTCCTCCTGGGGTTACCAGTTACCGGCCTTCTCTCCTTCTTTCTAATTAACTTACCATATGCTTCCACACTCAGAAGTACCTCCTTCCGCAGATTTGCTACTACTGCGCTTAACACTTTAATTTCTCCGCCACTCCCAGTGCTAATGTCTGAGCCATCAGTCAAACTTAAAGGCAGCTCTTTTACCTCTGCCCTTTTGGCATCACCAAACGGTCCATGCAACAACAGATGGTCTTTTACCGGGTGTTTTTCTTCGTTCAGCATCCCCTTTCTGATTACTGTCAGGTCAGCCCCCGAATCCATGACTGCTCTAGCTGTCTGGTCGCCACCTCTTATTCGAACCTCTTTATAATCTACTGGGATACGTATCTTTCCCTGTTCCATTACTCGTCTGCTTGGACTTAGTTTTGAATGTGTGGTAACCCTTCCTATTGTTGCCTCACAAACATCTTCAGAATTCTGATCCAAGGTGCTAACTTGGTGTACCTGAGTTCGGCTCTCACGGTCCACAGTTCTCAGTGGGCAATCTCTCATCAAATGTTGATCGGATCTACATTTATGGCACCTCCTTACCTTTGGGACATTTCTATATTCGGCTAAATTAACTGCCGGTTGATACCTTCTGCTCGAATAATTTCTCTCTGAGTCTATCCTCTGCTGGGGGGAAACAACACGTTCAGCATATTGTCTATGCCTTACCTCTTTAAAAGTTAGGACATCTTCCGTTCCATTTACACTGGTTAGATGGATTTCTGCCCACGTTGCTATTTCGTCTGCTTTTGCCCATGACTCCGCCTCTTTCTGTACTACGTAAGCATGAGTGTCTTGAGGAAGGCTATCACGTAGCTTATCCGACACTATCAGGTCCATAAGCTCTTCAAATTTTGTCACCTTCCTACTGCGGACGTAGTAATGCCAGCTATTTCTGAGTCTCGAGGCTAACTGATTATATGACTCGCTCGGTTCTTTAGTGATAGTTTCAAACTTTCTCTTGTACGCAGAGGGAGTGAGCTTCAACTCTTTTAATACAGCCTCTTTAACTTTCTTATAATTAGCAAAATCCTCTGCACTTAATTTTCGAAAAACGTGATTTGCATATTTACCATCTAAAGAATAAATGATGACTTTGCCTTGAAACTCTCTGGTACTTCATATATCTTAAATCCCCTTTCCGCTGTCTCAAAGAGATTTATCACCTCTTCTGGGTTTTTAGGGCTTCCAGCTAACATATTTCCCAATAATTTTATATAATTCGCCAGCCGCGCATCTGCTGGATCACTAGAAACTGCCACCGTTCGCACATCACCCCTCTCCTCATTTGCATTCCTCATTTGCAGTTCCAGCATTCTATACTCATGCTCTCTCTCCTTTTCTCTTTCCTCTGCCTCTCTCTCCTTTTCCCTTTCTGCCGCCTCTCTCTCCTTTTCCCTTTCTCGTTCTGCTGCCTCTCTCTCTTCCCTTCTCAGCTGCATCTCTAACCTCATCCTCTCTAATTCAAAATCATCTCCAATCCTTTCTTTAGCTCTCTGCTTTCTGGTCCCACTCTGCAGCATATCCGTATCGTTGTCATTGCCATAAACCCTCAACCCTCTCATGTCTTCGACAACGTCCGACTCTCTGTCTATTGTCACCTCCTCGCTTCCCATGTCACTCCCTGAATAACCACCCTGTGCGCTATCCCTTTCTGTGACTGTGTAGCCTCGCCTTAACTCATCCCTTTCCCTATCGCGACCGCTCCTAAGCTCCATTTTAGCTCGTACAGGCCTCTGCCGTATCTAACTACTCGCCCCTAGAGTAAAAGGATACTTACCTCCGATGTGATGACAGGAACGAACCGCCTCATCAGTCTGCCACCTGAAGCACACAGTCGGAACACTCTTGGTAGTATCAGCCTTGCGCTGGTCAGCTCCCAGTGGATGTTGAACTTTTCCGTCACCTTCACAGCTTTTTCCACAGTTCGAACGTGATGCACGATTTTTCAGGTACCTTCACAGCTATTCTATCGGCTGAAACACACCGCAGGACACTCTTGGCAGTATCAGCCTTGTTCTGGTCAGCTCACAATGGATGTCGGAACTCTTCCATCACCTTCGCAGCTTTCTTTCACCTCTGTTGCGTACTGGCGGCTGCGCCACTTTGTGCTGTTACTTCTTCGTTTGTCGGTCTATTGGGACTACTTAGGACGTCCCCTCGGTTCGATCGCTATACGCGACGGGTGAAAGAGTCTTTCGGAACAACAATCAAAGATTTTTATCACAACTGCAGGGACTCAATACTGAGGCTCCTCCCCAATAAATTGGTTCAAACTTCAGCCTTTACTTTAAAATAACAAATATTTATTTAACCTTCCAAACATGCTTGATGGACGAGGACATATGCTCAATTACATAGACTACAACAACACCAGCTTACTATGCCTGTTCAGCTGTATTTACAGAGCCCAATGCCGCTATTACCAGTCGGCATTTCCCAGCTTTACAATTTCTCGTCTGCACGCTTTCGAAACTCGACCGGCTCTGACCTTCTCGTTGTTGCCAACCCTTTCTCTTTCTCTCTCTGCCTGACCATCTGGGGCGTCCGCGAGCAGTGGGGTGACCTCCGTCCCCTCTGGGCACTGTTACTTCAATTAACTTTCCAGATGCCGGGACAGAGGGCCTCCCACGTAGCATAAGCCTTGTTGGTGAAATCCAAAATAAATATACAAAGCCTGAAGAAAAAAAAATCTAAAAAGGCCTCTAGCCTGACAGCTCCATCTTCAATTTAAGACTGCAATATAATCATCTTCAATTTAAGACTGCAATATAACGATCTTTAGTTTAAGACTGTTGGTAATATCGCCATATTCAATTCAAGATATTTGGTAATTTCTCCACTTTCATTTTAAGAGAGGTCAACGATACCGTACTCTACTATCATGTGAACTTAAGTTTTCTTCTTCTCCTGAATAGTAAATTCGCACTTTTTCTCTTGATGTAATAATTCATAGGCTAGTCATTCAAAGAATGGCATGCTACAAGCAAGAGCTCGATGAAATGTATTGTGTGGCAGATATTTTCAGTTCAATTTTTTTAGCATTTATTCCAAGAATGGATGGATAAATTATCACATTTCTCGGCAGAAGAAATATACTCGTTTAACCGCTTGAGGTTTCCCGTTTCATTAAACAGTTAAGGCTTTAAAGCTCGAAATGCGTTGCAGCTTTAAAAGTTATGCGTTAAATGGAAGCGAATGGGACTCTTGGGGTTAATTAGCACGTACAACATTCACTTTCCTCTGGCACTATGTATCTCAGTTTAGATTCCTTGTAAAAGGAAAAGCAATTATTGCATAGACTACATATTTCTTCTTTTTTTCCTCTCTTTCTCTTTGTCATACAGTTTGTTACTTGCCGCAGAATTCACATAAAAAGCGCATATATTCGACTTTGAAAAACATTATCATAAAATGGTTTTCTAAAGATACTTACGTGGTTATTCGATTACTCACGCAGCAAGTTAATGACAATGCGTTAATGAACCAGTGTTGAGTTAGCGCTGTAGATAGTTTGAAGTGATAGATTTGTTACATTATTTTCAGCTGCAGGCGGCCAATTATGCTCGGCAGAAGAGGTGAAGTACTGCTAGGCCCGAATTCTAATTTGATCATTTATTCATCCATTTAAAAAAAATCACAACGCCGAAACTCAGAACGTTTATACAATGTATCCATATATTCATCCACCTCTTTTAGCATTCACGGCTTTTTCAAATTGATTTGATATTCCACCTACAATAAACAGTTTGTTAATTTCAAAATCTTCGATTAGGTTGGATTGATTTAGCTCTGAGATATTTTTGCACACATCAGGGCTAAATAACAAGGTTACAATGAACCTAATCGCTTAGGGAAGGTGTTAAGAAAAGGTTTAAGAGAAGATTAACACTGAACAGTTGTTAAAAGATATATTTAAATGTATTGTCAAGTCCATCCAACATGTTTACATGTGCACAGGGTATGGCTATCCGGTGCATCCAAGGGGCATGATTTGATGTCGCATTCGATGGAGGAAACTTTTCCAGGTCTATTGGTGGTGGAAAACTGTTGGAGGGCTAGTGTGGTTTCACTAATGAGTCTACTAACAGTATTCGGCAAACTTGATATCTGAACCAAGTAGACGATGCGCAAAGCATCGCGAAGCATGCATGTGTAACAAAATTATGTTATAAAATTAGAGATCAATAACAAATCATGTGCTTTAATATTTGAGTGGCTGTTTTGTATCGCTCCAAAAACGACGTCGCCGTTTTTCAAAAGCAGGTTTGGTTCGTCGTCCAGTTTCAAAAGTTCCTTTCATATAAAAATATATATTACACTCCTCAACATTGAAATTTCCCTGCCCAGCAAGAGAGGTCGGATATGCATACAAATCACCAAGTGAGTGCAGAGCAGTGACATATATATATATACAAACAGAGCTGTGCATGGGGAGCAGGACCTACAGGTGAATGAATACTTCATACTAGTATCTGAAGTACGAGGTACGAATTTTGGAAGTTAAGGAAGATTACCCTACTAGTTATATTGGCATAAAAATAAAAATATTTTCATTTGTATGAAATAAGATCAAAATAAGAATTTAGAAGTAGGGATATTTTTTATTTCATAATGATATTTGAAATAAAAAAAATCCCTATTCTCAATTCTTATTTTGATCTTATTTCATACTACCTGAACCTTACTTAGCTAGTTGGGCATCGTCAAGCCTAAACTGGAGTATTGTGTCTCAGGCAGGCCATATGGTTCTTGAAAAAGTCCACTTGAAAAGGTGGTGCCTGAAATTCCTACCAGCATCGGTGACTTCAGCCTTTAGCGGAGGAGGAACAGGTCTTTGCCCCATGCCTACGATCAGGGGGCTGTTTGATATTGTTGGCCCTACCAATCTCAATAAACCTAATTTCTTTAAAAATCCTACTAATCATTTTCTCTCTGCAGGAACGTGGAACGTGAGGACATTACATAGAGATTATTCTCTTGATGTCCTCATGCAGGAATTCCAGCGCTATAACCTAGATATTCTAGGCTTGCAAGAGACCAGATGGACAGGTAAAGGTGAGATACTTAAAAATAACTTTAAATTTCTCTTTACAGGGAGGGAGGATGGAAAGCCTCACCAAGGCGTGGGTCTGCTGCTCAGCAGACATGCTAGTGATGCTCTTCTAGGATATGAGTGCATTAATGAAAGGTTTCTTACAGCAAAATTTCAGACAAGCATTAAAGACTTGAATGTTATCTGCTGTTATGCCCCCAATGAGGATTCTGATGAGGATGAGAAGGATAGGTTTTACAGACAACTTCAGGATATTTTGAATTCTGTCAAGAAATTAGATATTACCCTTGTTCTTGGTGACTTCAATGCCAAAGTTGGTACCGACTCTGACCTTTGGGGAGGAATAATAGGCCCTTTTGGTATTGGTAGCTGCAATGGCAATGGGCAACGCCTCCTACAGGTAAGTAAACTAAATGGTTTCAGAATAACTAACACATATTACAAACACCGCGACATACATAAACACACATGGGTTTCACCTGATGGGCTGCATAAGAATATGATTGATTATATATTAATTAACAGCAAATGGGCTAGTTCTGTTAGAAATACCAGGGCACATAGGGGAGCTGAAATTGGATCTGACCATTACCTTGTTAAAAGTGTCTTGCAACTTAAACTTAAAAAGTGTTGCGCTAGGGTTAAAAAATTTACCTTTAATACTGAAGCTCTGAAAGACCCAGTTATAGCTAAAGCTTACCATGATAGGTTACTTAGTCATTATGACAGTCATGGTTTGCTTAATACTGCAGTTGAGGAAGAATGGGACCATTTTAAACAGGCTTTTTTGGAAACTAACAGTACTCTTTTAGGGAAAAAGGAGCAGAGGAGGCAGAATTATTTAAGTGATAAGGCACTTGAGCTTATTTCAGAAAGAAGGAACTGCAGGAATGTCCTTAATCAGTACCCTACTAGTCCTAATAGAAAGCATTACAAAGAACTTAATAAACGTGTAAAGGGTCAGTTAGCTACTGATAAAAATCTTTGGCTTGATGGCCTTGCTGACAAAGCTGAGGAAGCAGTTAGACAGCACAACAGCAGAGAGCTGTACCAGATAGTTAATGTTTTGTATGGTAGAAAACGAACAGGTATACAGGGATTGAAGGATAAACAAGGCAAGGTTATAGAAGGTGAGGATTCTGTCATGGCTAGGTGGGCTGAGCATTTCAGTGATGTTCTAAACAATGTGGTTAGTTCTACTCCCATTGTTTGCAATGATGATAGATGCATTGTTGGCTTTAATGTTGGCCCTATAACACAATCTAAAGTTAGTTTGACTATTTCTAAACTTAAACTTCATAAATCCCCAGGGGTGGATGAAATTACTACGGAAATGCTTAGAGCTGGGAATGTTTCAGTTACCATTTGGATGACTGAAATTTTGAATAACTTTTATGATAAAGGCATGGTTCCTAAAGATTTTACCAGAGCTATTGTTATCCCTATTTTCAAAAAAGGTGATCGCATTTCTTGTGATAACTATAGGGGTATCAGCCTACTCTCCGTTCCAGGTAAAGTTCTTTCCATGATTGTGCTTAATAGAATTAAGAATCTGGTTGACAGGCAATTGCGTGATGAGCAATGTGGATTCAGAAGTGGTAGGGGTGTGTAGATCAGATATTTTCACTTAGGCAGATTCTTGAGAAATGTTTAGAGTTTCAGAAACCTTTGGTTGCTAGCTTTGTTGATTTCAAAAAGGCTTTCGACTCTGTTGATCGTCATAATTTGTGGTTGATTGTGAGATCATATGGTATACCAGACAAGTTAGTTAACATAATGAAAGCTCTCTATAATAACACTGAGTCATGTGTGAGAGTTGGTAAGTCTTGTAGCAATTGGTTTAGCATTACTTCTGGTGTTCGACAAGGGTGCATTTTGTCTCCTTTTCTCTTTAGTTTGGTTGTTGATTACGTTATGCGAAATTCACTTCAAGGGAAAGCTTTTGGCCTTAAATGGGCTGGAGATACGAAAATTTCTGATTTAGAATATGCTGATGATTTAGCCCTTTTTTCAAATGATGTTGATGAGATGAACTCTTTCATTCGAACTGTTGATGAGACTGATAGTACAGTAGGTTTGGTTATAAACAGAGAGAAAACTAAAGTGATGAAAATTAGTCAGGCAGGTTTGTTATTCAGTTAATCTGAATGGTTGCAGTCTTGAGCAGGTGTCACAGTTTAATTACCTTGGGAGCTGCGTAACTGATACTGGTGATGTGCGGCATGATATTAACAGACGAATAGGTATTGCTGCTGGGACTTTTAAGAATCTATGGAGATTGTGGAGAAATATGCGTATACACCTAAAGACTAAAATTTAACTGTATAATAGTTTGATTCTTTCTAGGGTTAGTTATGGTAGTGAAACTTGGACGCTGTGTAAGCAAGATAACAGGAAACTAGATGCTTTTGATTCTAGATGCTTACGCAGTATCTTGGGTATTAGGTGGTTTAACTTTGTAACTAATGATGAGGTTAGGCAAAGGAGTCTGCAACCTCCTTTAAGCAGCATATTGTGCAGAGAGAGACTCCGCTGGTTTGGCCATGTTGCCCGTATGGATAATTATAGATTGGCGAATAGGGTTATGAACAGTGTGCCTAGAAGCCTCAGAAGGAGGGGGAGACCTACGATGCGGTGGGCAGACAATGTCAAACAGGACCTTGTTAGAATTGGTGTACAGTGGCTGGATGCAGCAGATGTAGCTCAGGACAGATATGCTTGGAGAATTAAACTGCGCGGTCTGGTTGGACCTCCGTAGCCCATGACTGCTTGACAATGATGATGATGATGATGATGATGATGATGATGATGATGATGATGATGATGATGATGATGATGATGATGATGATGATGATTTAAACAAAGAAAAAAATTGAAATAATTTGATCGAGGCCCTAAATGGAGCAAGTAGTAGGGGCCCCCAGGCCCCTAGATACCTTCACACTGTCCTGTATGCAAATGATTACGTTTCGATAATAAACATGTGGTATGTACTGGAGATCACAGGACAAATGCTGAGCATTTAAGTCAAATGCTTTAGGCATTGTAGTTCTCTGCAATAAGCTACAAAATAGTGTTGATAGCAAATATTTTGGACGAAGGGTAGAAGATGGTACAATAACCCTTTAGTGTACCATCGAGGGGACACTATATAGCAGTTGAACGCCATGAACGTGGTATGGTATTTTATGAAACCAGATGGTCTGTCTGCTGTACTCTACACATGTGGAGCGTGATGCAAGGATTGTTGGGCGTTGTTGGCGCCAATGGCCTCAAAAAGGTATTCAGAGGCATTATCCAATGACTAGGGCCATTGCCAGGCGACTGGCACAAGCAGAGCTGTGGGTCAAGCTTTCATTGTGTTGACTGTCGTTGACTGCACACTGTCACCGGGCTCGATTGGATTAGAGTTGGGTTAGGGCTACCTGGAATGAGGAATGTTACACGTTTTCTTCAATGACCAGTTTCCCATTCTGCTTGGGGAATGACAATCGTTGAATCCCCGTCTGGAGAAGACATGTGCAGATATCTCAGTCGTCAGTGAACATACCGCTTGCCCACAGTGTGCCCTCATTAGGGAAGCCATCAGTTATGATAAATGTCACCTTTGGTACTTGTAGTAGGTAACGTGAATACCCCTGATACGTCAATCTCGTTCTAAAGCTAGTTGAGTACCATTTTTGGAAGGTATCCTTAATTCCATCTTCCACCAAGGTTATGTTCGTCCATATACTGCTGTCATATACAGGGTGTATACAATTTATGCAGACTTTTTCGAGACTGGCATATTCCCAGACCCATCGCCCATCCAACATGTTTAAGGCATCACCTAAAAGGCTTCTCTCAGTCGGCCCCGAACGCTGTGCTGTGGGAAAAAGTGCATGTGGCATCGGGTGACATCCCTCAGGGTACCATCAGCAATTTCTATGATGCAATGTATTGCTGAATGTATCATGAACCACGACATCTTCACTACATACTAATGGACGTACATTTAATTAAATGCAGTTCGCTTAATTCATTGTAAATGTCTGTAAACAAAATCATATCATACCCATCTGATCACCAGCGTCTGTCATGAGTTTCAAACGATTCCTTCCACTACTTGTGGCTGGTGCAAGTTCAGTTTCCAGCAGTGTAATAAAAAATGTAATATTAAGACTTTATTTAAATAAATACTACAAAACATATACAGAACATGTATTAATATATATATACATATATGATGAACAAATATATAGAGAAATATACTTTTAGTAACGCAAAATAAATTGGCTTAAAAATATGGAAACTATTCATTTACAATTAGAAGATTGTCAATGACGGGAATACAATTAGAAGATTGTCAATGACGGAAAAATTATAATACCATTTCTATATCACAAATATTGAGCAAATACTACAAATATTCGCAACAAGGTCTAGGTTCTTTTATCTTTGAGAGCCGCTGTTTGCACATAGTGATCTAACTGGCCAGGTCACAAAAGCCAAGATTTAGGTACAGAACCACAGATGGTAGTCTTTCATTAAGGCCATTCTGTGTGTTCATTAACGTGCACAAGGTATGGCTTTCTTGCACAGCGCAGAGGTTTAACACCCCATTCCGCGGACGGATAATTCTTTTATTTAAAAGGACGATGCATGATGGGGTTTAGCGGATGTGTCTCAGCACCAACACAATTGAAACTCTAACCTGGAACATCATTTTACGACAATGAAAGTGCTATCGACTGAGACAAGCCCTTCCTCTTTTACAAGAAGGTCTAACTGTAAACAATTATTTACACCTATTGAACATTCAGCTTAGTCTAATATCCTGTCATTTCTGACACTACAAAGAGCACAACTTAACAAATAATGCTTTTAAAATTCAATACAAAGAAGAAATGTTTCATAACACCCAACATTTTTTACTTCGGAATATTAGATAGATTTTCCTGCTACATGTAACTTTAATCAAATAAATTTACTTAAGTACCCAACGTAATACCAATACTGATATCCACATTTATAGCACATGTAGACGCAAATTTGACCTCTTCTTTGACCTTGAAGGACACGCCATATCTGGAATTTCGTAATGTTTCCAAGATCTTTAACCAAAAATAACCCTAGGTAACAATATTTATCTCTCTAGCCGTGTATCGCGAAATCTGGAGGCGTGGTGGCTCAGTCGGCTCGTAATCTACAGTAGCTAGGTTCGATTCCCAGCTGGTACAGGGTGAGATTTATCTCCACAAAACTTCATGCCCTGCCCTCGGTCATTAGGGGACACCGATGGGCTTGGAAAGGCCGCCGTATATTGGATGGGACGTTAAGGAGAAACCGTGTGAAGGAGAACCATACCCTGGGAAGTTAAAGAACACGCTGAATGACTTTGATGGGAAGCTGCAATCTGCCTCCCAACAGCTGTTCAGTGGGTCCCCTCCCGTCAACCTTCACTGAGCCCTCGGAGTCCTTGTGACCTGGTCATTTACCCATTGTGTGCAAAAACGTGCACAGAATCTCAAATTACGTATTATTTCTGAGATATATTACCCAAATTACTAACAGGCGCAATTCTTGAAAACTCTACCAGTTCTGCATCATACTTAGAATTCGCATTATCTCTCCTCCCACTTCAGCTACTCAGATTCAGCTCTATACACAGAGTAGTTATATATTTCTAAAATTTATTTAATTTTACATTTCATCTATACACCGAAGAGCTAGAACATTATGACCACCTGCCTAATATGATGTTGGTACTCCATGTGCCACCAAAACAGTTCTTACCCAGCGAGACATGGACGCGACAAGATTTTTAAAGGTGCCTTGTTGTATCTGGTACCAACACCTTACCAGCAGATCCTTTAACTTTTGTAAGTTACATGGTTGAGCCACCGCAGATCGGATATGCCGTTCCAACACAAACCACAGAGGGCGGGGGTGGCTCAGTCGGTAGCGCACCAGGCTCGTAATCTGTAGTTCCCAGGTTCGAGTCCCAGCTAGGTCAGCGTTGAGATTTATCTCGGCAAAATTCCCCGCCCTGCCCACGGTCAGTAGGGGACACCGATGGGCTTGGAAAGGCCGCCGTTCGTCGGATGGGACGTTAATCCGTGGCCCCGTGTGCGGGAGAGACATACCCTGTGCACGTTAGAGAACACGCTGGATGGACTTGACGGGAGGCTACCATCTGTCTCCCAACAGCTGTTCCAGTGGGTCCCTTCCCCCAACCTTCTCTGAGCCTTCGGGGTCCATGTGACCTGGCCATTTAGCCCATGGTGTGCAAAAAAAGTGCCGCTCATAGGTAAAACAACCCAACCCAACACAAACCACAGATACTCGATTGGATTGATGTCTGGAGAATTTGGAGGCCAGGTCAACACCTGGAAGTCTTCCTCATGTGCCGCAAACCATTCTTGAACAATCCTGGCAGTGTGGCATGGCGAATTATCCTGCTGAAAGAAGGCACTACTAGAGGAATATACCGTTGCCATGAAAGAATGTACCTGGTCTGCAATGATGTTTAGGTAGGTGGTAGACGTCATTGTTTCCTGCACGTGAATGACTGGACCCAGGGTTTCCCAGCAGAACATTGCTCAAAGCATTACACTTCCTCCAACGGCTGGTTTTCGTCCCAAGGTGCATCCTGGTGGCAACACTTCCCCAGGTAAACGACTCACACGTACCCTGCTATCTACATGGTTGAACAGGAGACGAGATTCATCGGACCAGACGACCTTCTTCCAATCATTCAAAGTTCAGTTTTGATGCTCACATGCCCACTGTAGGCACTTTCGATGCTGAACCGAAGTTAGCATGGGCACTCGGAGCGGCCTGCGGCTACGCAGCCCCATTTTCAGCAGGGTTCGATGTATTGTGTGTTGTGATACATTACTCCCGTTACCAGCATTCGGATTACGGGCGAGTTGCGCCACAGTATCCTTTCTGTTGGCTCGTACCATATGGGATAGCCTTCGCTCACCTCTAGCATCGATGAGCTGTGGCAGGCCCACACCTTGCCGGCGGTTCGTGGTTTTTCTCTTCTCGGATCACTTTTTGAAGGTACTAACCACGGTTAACCATGACCTAACGTCCAGACGCCTGGGTCAGACGTATTGTCTCTTGGCATTGTCCCCAACGTTCTCTCTATTATATATTATCTCTAGTAAATATATCAAGAATGGCCTAGCTTCAGGAATATTAATTTCTTAACAATGATAATGAGTCAATTGGCCTTTGTGAAACTCACTTAGGTCCGCTGCCTTTTCCATCTGAAGAACAAGAATAACACTGATCAAGAGAGCTCGGTACCAGGTGTTATTTATACCGTTTCATGGTCTTCACACTCGCCGTCGTTTACCTACAGTTACCTCGATTTGCATAAAGATGTGCTAGTCATAACGTTTTAGCGCTTCGGTGTATTAATCTTTTGTTTCTTGATTCTAAAAACCTATTGTCTCGTGACAGTGTCCCCAAGGTTCTCTCTATTATATACAGTATTATCTCTATTATATATATTTTTTCTCTAGTAAATGTGTCAAGAATGGCCTAGCTTTAGTAATATTCATTTCTTGACAATGAGAATGAGCCAAGCAACAGTTTGGCAGTTATTAGGGAAAATGTACACGACAACAAAAGCAAACACAGTCCCAAATACAAAATGTCGAAAAAACTCAATGGAATTACAAACCTTGCCTCGATCGCTCTATTATAGTTAGTAAGTCTATTTATAGGATAATTATAGGTAAGGAACAATAAATGGTAGATGCTACGAGTGTGGATCAAAGCATATGGAAAGATAACTTTTTTCTTAAAGAAATGCATAATGTGTCTCAGCACCAACACAATTGAAACTCTAACCCGGAACATCATTTTACGACAAAGAAAATGCTATCGACTAAGACAAAGTCCTTCCTCTTTTACAAGAAGGTATAACTGTAAACAGTTATTTACACTTATTGAAAACTCAACTTAGTCTAATATTCATATCTTCTTATTGACTTTATGAATGAAATTGTAGGTTTCTATACTATTATGCAGTAATTGTTTTTATTCAGCTCAAAAATATGAAACACATTGAGGCTTCCCCCTCATACATTTAATTAAATCAAACCTTATTCTATGTATGAGATAAATTATTGATACAAAAAAGGTTGTTGCAATTATGTGTCTTTTTTTCACCCAAGCAAACTTGGTACAGTTCTTTCCATACTGATACACACTACTCAACGTATATTTACGTCTTTTAAGTATATCCCTAATTCTAATTGTCTAATTACAGTTCAGAATGTTCTCTGCATATTCCAAATATGCAGAGAAAAAATTTACAAATTGTTGCGAAACTTCGTCTCAAGAAACTCAGAAAAGAGATCATCTTACAAAGTGATCTAGCTGCATTATACAAAGATGTTGCTGTTTCGTGACATGTACGTTTATGCATTGCCTTCAATTATGTATTAACGCGACAGAAGAACACATTATACGATTATATGTAGTCTCGATATGCAACCTTTTTTATATTAATTTGATTCAAAACACCCTAAAGCATTCATTTCGGCCCGACAGAAGACGTCATGGACTAATCGATCCAATGAAATATTATGACATATTTTTCGATGAATCTTCGTATTATGTATATTTTTAAATATCGTAATTATTCGAACAGTAACGCAGTATACAATTCACGATTTCTTGTTTACATCCGGCTACAATCTGAGCAGGAGAAATAATTTACAATTTCTTGTTTGTATCCAGATAAAATTTGAGCCCGAGATATAATTTACAATGTGTGACTCCGTTCCGAAAGTGTGACTCCGTTGTCTATTACAAACCCGGCCCCTATTTATATATTTTGGGCTGTTACTCGGATACAATTCGAGCACAGCCTACTACGTAGACCCTGCCTGTTGAACGTGCCATACATGGTACATATTTAAATAATATAGTAAAGCTGACTTGCATATGTGGAATACCAATTTTGAAGTGTATTGTTCATGTGTTTTTTATTTAAGTTTTTATGTAGAAGAAAATGATATGGGGAATTCATAGAAAGGTTCAGGTTTTTTACATTTTTTGCTAAAGTGTCTGCAATGTCATTGTATTTTAGATTAATGTGTGAGGGTATCCATTGTATATGTAATATGTTGTGTTGTTGTATATGGTTGTATGTTAATGTGCAAGTGTCATTTATGAAAATATTATAATTACTTTTAAATGGATTATCGTGTAAAATGTCTAAAGAGGTCTTGCTGTCTGTCAAGATTACAATATTTTTGTTGGAGAACTGGAGAGCCCAGTTTATTGCTAGTATGATAGCTGTCAATTCAGCAATGAGGACAAGAGTAGGATAATTAAATTTAAATTGATATTCAAAGTTGTTTTTTGGATAGTAAAATGCCCCAGTTGTTATTGTTTTTTCAAAATTCTGAGATCCATCAGTATATATTTGTATGTAGTTTTTGTAGTTATGTTCTATATGGGTTTCTGATAGAATTTGTTCCTTATTTCTGTTACTTTTTGTTTCTCCTGGAAGTTATTTAATGTGATGTCTGGGAAGTTGTTTATTATTTTGTCTTTAATTGGATGATTTTTATTTTTCAGTATTATTCGATCATACACACAGATACTTAATTTCACATAAAATTAATAAATTCAACAATTATGGATTACAAAAAAAGGAAATTAGCATAATATTAAGAATCAAAGCCAACCTAGCATTAACAAAAACCATGCTTTTTAAAATGAATAAAATAAATTCACCAAATTGTCTAAAATGTAATGAACCACAAACAATAGAACACATAATTTTTCAATGTGAAGAATTTACAGACGAAAGAAATAAATACTTCCAAAAACTCAGAAAACATAAAAGTAATCAATTTAACTTTCAATCAATCTTGAACCAAAAGAAAAAGCACTTAAACCCATATACTATTACCTACTAATTAATTTTTTAAAGAACATAGACTGTTTAAATTCCTTATAAAAATATATATAAAAAATTAATATAAGAAAAAGATATGAAATCTATCAAAAGTGCCTGAATGAGTCTTCGGGGAAACGAGAGTTATCCTTGAAAGAATATTCAATTGTTGATGTGTGATATGTATGTAGTAAAGCTGATGATGGGAAATCCTCTTGATGGTCAATTTTTAAAACAATTTTGAATCTAACAAAATAACTGTCGAATACCACTAGTGTAGACATAGTTCTTGCTCGGATTTCGCTGCTACAACTGTAATTGCCAATCAGTCATAATGATACAACGACTGTATTAATTGATTTGAGATTTTATACATGAAAAACTGTTGCTTTTGTAAAGAAATTTAACGTCAATATTATATTGAAGGGGATGAAGAGATTACAAATTTTGATGTTTCCTGTTGTCCTTTTCCCCCCCTGTAATCAATGGTGACTCAACCAACTGCGCATCTTCTGTAATCACCGAAAAGCAGAAAAGAAATTCAGCACTACGTAAACATTTCCACTTCTCCTTGTCAGCTGTATCAGATTTCTTTCTTCGGTCATTTCCGTTCTGTTCTGCTTCTGCTTCTTCGCTCCTCTTCCTGCACAGAGAGGGTCGAGAAAAATTTCCGGTCCTTTCCCGCTTCCAATATAGTGATTAAACGCTGCACTTGTATGTACTTAAGCTGTCATTCTGGCGGCGATTCTTCTTTCTCATGCTCACTGCTATCGTTCAAGTAGAGCGACCCCACTCAGCCAAGGATTAAGTCTATCTCTCATTTATAAGATAAAGTGCTAACCGACACATTACACAAAGACTTAGATAAAATGTTTTTTTTAAATATAATATGTTTTAGAATAATGTTTTTTAGATAAAAATGTGTTTTTTGATTTTTGTTCCTATTTAGTCACTTGCCACTTAAATATATTTGCCTTTCTAAAAATTTAATGGAAATAGGAAATCCACTATAAGGAATCATTAAGTTTCATACTTCATACATTGATGATAAACTGAAGTTAAGTCACAAAATAGTCAATACAGAGTCATTCGCAGTAGTTACGGGTTTGAAACGCTAGCTAAGAATGAAACTTAATTAGCATGAGTTATTCTACCGAAGCAAAGACTTGTAATGCCATTGAACTTCTTGGCATTTCTTTTAGAGTGGATTTGCGCATTTCTGTACATGCTGCGTATGACTCGTGAAACGCTGCATGAATCAATCTCATTTCCAAATAAATGCAAATATGTATGTATGTATGTATGTATTATTAATATATTTTATATTAAGGAGTCAGACGTGACAGAGAGTTTGCAACAAAATTAGAGAGTCACTGAAATCCTCTACACCTTCAATAACTTAAATATATTAACATAAACACAAAAATTGTTACAGGAAAATGGTTCTTTTATTTCATTTTATACAATTTCAATGCAGCATGGTTCAGTATTGATATACCTAATATAGCTTCTTCCATTTTTAATATTAATAAATGCGAAAATTTATTCCCAATAAAAATGTAATACTTTAAATTGGGTAAAGACTAAATGAAATCTCCTGAAGGTTTTTATCACTCAATCACGTTACGAAATATTTAATAAGTATGAAGCGAATAAAGATAGAAGTCTTTTTTTTTGGTGGACATTAACATGCCAACCATTACCTACGACAAACGAGCCTCTAGTTTTTGTTCAGTAATTAAGTGCACTCGTCGGGATATTCGTTGATTAGTTTTATTTTTTTCTAATGCTGTTGTGACAAAGGGTAATGTGCCGAAAATCCCAGCTCTTATGAATTATAATACTGAGTGGTATTTATGCTGGACTAGACTAATTTTATATAGCAAATAATCAGCTTCAAAAACATGCTTTTTTTTTTACAATTTTCAAATAAACATCCATCAAATCATTTCGTGTAAATCAGTAATACATTTTCGTCAGATTGTCTATAGTAATTCTCATGTTGTTGATATTGTAACATTAATAATTTAATTTAATGAAATATTTTTAACATACACCAGAGTAGAAATAATTATGCTATTACATTTTCAGACTAATAAAACTAAAAAAAAAAGATCAGACTGCTAAACAAATTGAAACAGAAAATGCTAAGACTAACAAAAAAAAATACTTTTACAAGGACTTAAAACTTTGGAATAAAGCTGTCAAAATATACGTAGCTGAGTATGCGACAAGTTTCTTTAATTTCTAAGCGCAAACTTAATATCCCGATGTGGAAAAATGAACAAGACAGCAATGTTAAAAGCGGTATGTAAGTGGCATATTTGTACTGATAGAATTCTGAGTTATCTACACAGAATTTTCACAATGTTGGTTGGAATGTCGCAATATGTCGAGAACTTTATAAAACCATTCTTTATGACCCAACGAAAGACGAATTATCATTAGCTACATACAGCGCCACGTTGGGTGTTTCTAAACCTGTTTTGTTTCCAAAAAATATATCTGCATCTGAAACTCGTTAGGGGAAAAATTACGAAAAGATTTTCTAAATAGTATTGTACTGTTGTTATTAACCACTTTACCAGAGATAAACACATTTTTTTTCATTCAGTTATTAGTTATTTCTGCTGCCAAAACACTATGGGTTTCTCTTTCAAATATTTTAGTGGATGGAGAATTATTTTTTTTCTCTACAATGTGAAAGTGTCATTAGTTCCTGCACGTTCTTCTACAAATGGCCATTTCTATTATTTAATTATTACATTTTGCAATCCAGAAGAACATGCACTTTTTTTCTGTTTTATATTTAAGATAAATTAATGGCCAATGCTATCACACACGTTATTTCAGGACGTACAATTTCGAAAGATCATTTCTAAAATTTAATAATAAGTATTGCCAAATAAATATAAGGAATAGAAATTAATGATGAAATATCCTCTTGGGAGGTAAGAGATATTCATATCTCCACTAAAATAACATTAAAATACACCGTACCCCAAAAAATTAAATTCTAAAAATACTTCGTACCATTTACTATAACAACATTAAAAAATCTTTCAAAGGAATTATGTAAAATGGCATTTGTCCACCCCTGGAAATGCAGCTCACAGCAAACTTTATTAATTACAGCTTTTCTCATCTTTGCAACTACAATGACACAGTTGGCTGAGTCGTTAAAGATGACAGTCAGAACTATGCTTGCTTCGGAACTTTTTCCCCCAACCTTCCCTCTGCCCTTAGTGAGATCGGACTAACAGTTGGTTTGGAAAAAATGGTCACCCATAAAATGAGACTTTAATGCATAGCCCCATGTAGGAAAATCCCTTAGGCTATGCAAGTTAGAAAACACGCTGGATGGCTTTCACGAGTGGTTTCGATCCGTCTCCTAACATCTATTCACTAATAGCTATCTCCTAACAGGATCCAATTATAATCTTACTTGCCTATGGGCTTCTGAAAATCTAAACCGATTAATTCAATTTTTCTTTACATTTTGGTTCTTATGGTTCAATTAGCTCTAAAACATTTTTCAGATTCTTTTAGTACATTAGCTTCAAAGATTTTACTTCCTATTCCAAATACTGAATTAAATACTTGTATTTTCCGTTAAAAGAAAATTGTTTGAAACTTTTAAGCGAGCTCACTGCATCATAAATCAGTGGTAATGGAAATAAAGTTTATTTTAGTGGTATATTGATAATTGCCGAGCATTTAGAAGTGCTTTTAATATAATGCACACTGTACACTCGCCTTTTATTACTAAAACAATTTTCAGTATTTGTGTAGTAAATGGCATACGGTCATAAGGACACTTTCTTTACACGCATAATGTATTTTTCCTGGATAATTTTAGTCTTAAAAGTTTTAAAGATTAAATAAATCAGGTTGGAAAAATGAGCTAAAATTAAAGACGTCAATATTAAATGCACAAAACGTAACTTTTTAGTGATCTAAAGAGCATAAATATAGCAAAAAAAATTAATAAGCACAGCTTTAATTCGATTCGTGAGGAATTTGATGTTTCGGAGATCTTAATTTGCATGATTGTTTAATTCATCAGGATCCTGCAAATGACTTTTAAGATAATCCTTGGTTAATGAAACAGGGAACCACTGTTCATACCCAATAAGCCCAGCTTTCAGATTAAAATAAATCGTGAGGAATATTTTTCTTCATTTTGCCTTTGGAAGCACAAAAATATACGATTCCGTTGAAATTTTTCCAACATCGTTTTTGGTTCCGCCACTTATTCATAATTAGCAAATGAGGAAAGAGTCTTAATTATCTGAGGCAATTTGTTTCATTCAAGAGAGGTGTAATGAGAACTGATTTGTGAGATTCAGTCCGAAGAAAGTTTGTCCCTGAATGATCATACTAAACTAAAATGTCTCAACTTGAAGATTAAAGAAATCTCGTATGGCGTGATTAAGCTTGTGGTGTAGAAAATATCCCTTTTTACCCGGTCAACAGCATCAGTGAAACGAAATGGTTTACGAAATTAATTAGCTGGGGAAACTCAATGACGCTGAACAGAATGCGATTCGTGGAGGCACAACGGACATGCTTACTCACTCAGATTAGCTGACCTAATGGTTAGTTAAAAACAGAGAAGCAAGTCCTAGTCCAGATTAACTTTGAGGAAAGAGAAACAGAGAGACTGAAACGTGGTTTCTTTTATCCGATAATAGTCAGTCGTTTCCGTAAGTGTAATTAATTCTCTCGGATCACTGAACCCCCTTCCGCACATTCTGTGAAGTAATTAGCTTCAACTGGGGTTTTCGCTACAACAAGGGGTGGTCTCCAATCTCAAAGGGTGGGATGGAGATCTAATTGTTCTGTTGTGTTCTCACCCAAATAACCGTGAAATCCAATGAACCATTAGAACACTGTTAATTCCCACTTAGTTTCGTTACAGTCACCCTCATCTCCCTTGCCCATTTCTGTTCCAAAGAGAGCAACGGAAAAGTTACTCTGATTGAGTCGAAACGCCGCGGAATCAAACAATGCATTCCAAATATAATTATTTTGATTCATGTCTTTCAGTTCGGTAATCAGCGTTTGTTGTTGTTATCGACTTTGCAAAAAGATGCAGGGAAACAGTGAGAAGATATTCCTTTCAGATAAGTTTTAAGGAGCTATATCATGAGTAGTAATTAACTTTAGAGCAATTTTGATGTACCGAGCGTGCAATCAATAACTTCAAAACCTCACGAACTTTTGAAAATATATTGCCTCACTAAAGCTTCAACCACTGAGAAATTCCATTCCATTTTTATAACATTTCTCTGTAATTGAAATCAACAAACAAAATATGATTATGCTCTTACACTGGTTCGACTTTTTGTTGATAAAACTACACTATACAGACAAATTAATTTGCAATAACTCTTTGAGACTCATTGTATTAATTTGATACTAAAAATTAACTGGGTTGTTTTACCTTAGAGCGGCACTTTTTTATACTACCCTACTCTATAACTCGTATATTATTCATTTAATGAAAAAATACGACTGAAGGTAAATAATAGATCGAAGTCAAAGCTATTTCTATCGTTATTTTAAGTAATATTTGTTTAGTATTTAAAGAGTTATGGAAAACGGAAATTTACTAGCACTAATGCACCAAAGAATTAACCTCCAAAAATTAAAAAAAATTATAAGTATTATTTGAAATTATTTAACAAAATAAATATAAATTTAAGAAGTTCGCGTAATGATTATTTCAATATTAGACAATTATTAATGATTTTTTTTTATTAACAACGTAATTTATTATTGAATATTCTACCTACCATAACTCTTTATATACCTTAAGAATATTGTTGAAAATCAGGATTTAAATATATTTAAATCCTGATAATGATTATGGTATATAATCCTGATTATGATTATGATATCCTGACATATATAATCCTGATTATGATTATGATATCCTGATATATATAATCCTGATTATGATTATGATATATATTTAAAATCTGAATTATGATCTTTAATTTATCTTCGGTCACATTTTCTCATTAAATGCATCATATATCAGAAGCTATAGAACTTCGAAGTTAGATCCCCATTGATATAACATCGAAAATTATATAATATTTTGGTAGAGCAGTATATAATATGTTAAATGCCGAGTCTAAAGGACTCTATAAGTATTCAGAGCTGGAAAGGGATCCTTGGGCAGCTTTTAAGAGACAGGTGGAAGCCCTCCCCCCCCCGCCCCCGCCCAGTGAAAGTCATCTAGTGGGTTCTTTAACGAGCTCAGGGTATAATTCTCCTGCATGAGGAGTCACGGATTAAAGTCCCAACCGACGGATTTTCCAAGCCCATCGTTGTCTTTTTTTTTTCATAGAAGAAAAAGCGTGAAGGGAAAACTTGGCGGAGAAAATCCCAACGTAGACATAGTTGGAACAAGAGCTCTGTCTTGCAATTCTTATACAGCTTGCTTTCGATAACCAGAATATTTTTTCAAAAATGATCATTAGTCCTAACAGCAGCAAAAGCAAAAAACAGAATTTAGGTATTTATGATTGCTCTTACATGTTTACGATAGGTTATTTCCTAGCAAAAAAACTTGATTTGTAACGAAAAATGTTTTGGTATACTGTAAATGAGAGTCAAATATAATTCCATGAATAGAACAAAATATCTCCTATAAAGCAAAGTTAACTCGTCTTATATTATGCAAATCAATGTCTTAAACATCTACAAACCATAAGAATGTGATATAGCGATAGTCGCGTTGGCACAAATAATATTATTGATACTTTAGTTAATTTTATAAAAAGAAGTAATGTTTCCCAATGCAACGATGATCCAGAAGCTGTACCTAAGCTTGTCCTGATTTCTTATTCAATATGCAAATACTTGAAGAAGGACATACCCACTGTCTTAGTAGTCAGGGTCACTAACCACTATATCAAGAAGGGTCTTATTTAGTTTAACAAATAAAAATGTTAAATCCTGTATATGGTAATTTCCATATATAAATTATCGTATTCTATACGAAAGGGATTCAGATTTATATGTGAGAATACCCATAATTTGCATATACGATGAACGAGTAATAACTTTAAATGAAGGTAGAAAAGTCAATATTAGACAAACCATGTTTCGATAAATCATAGATGAGAAGCAATGATGTTTTTTAAATCTCCAATATGCATTTCATTTGAAACAAAGAGATCAAGAAGGCATTCTTTAAGACTTATAAAGAATTGTGATTGTGAACTAGGTTTTAAATAACTCCTTGCAGCTCCCATAATGACAGTCAGAAAATTAGCAGAATAGTGACAGTTAACACTGCCTTTAACCGTAATCTTTGCCAACACGTTAAATGAATCAATTAAAATTTCAGGAACTTATCCAATGCCATTTATCTTCCTTTATTTGAAAATTATATAGAATTTTAAGTAACATATACTATTAATTTATTTCGTTTTGGAATGTATTCTTTTTGCAACATATTTTTTTTGTCTTTGAAAAGCACCTTTCAAAGGTTACAAGTTGAGAAAATGACTTAAAGGAGAGTATATTCGACCATAAAAAATTCTTTAAATTAACACCATGTATTATTTCTCTCAGATGACAATCAAGTATAAACATAGACATTTATGGCGTTCATTTTTAATAATCATGGCATGCACTACCAATGAATGGCGTTTTACTGCTTTTCTGCACACAGGGCCCATTTTTATGCAGATCACATGAAAGTGCCGCCATCCATTCTGCTTCAGATCGACATTATGACAGTCATTACTCTATCTAAAGGTCACGTAAGAAAGCTGCTAATCATACTTAGGACACGCGAGATGTCTGTCATCGATTATCCTATTGGACTCGTGCAGCTGACGTAAATATTTTATCAACAATTTGTTCTCAAGCAACGGACGTATGAGTTATTGCCATGCGAAACATTGACCGATACCTCATGAAAAAAAAGAAGCTAATTTCCTTTGGTTAAGAAGGCAGACCTTTTCGATTATTCTTTTGCTTCTTTCCACCTTCGCATCCCGAAATGGCACAACTGAGAAGAAATGGGAGAACATTGTTTATTTTGAATATATTAAATAATATATATATTAGAAAAGAAACGAAAGAGTATTATCAATTGAACACATGCATATTAAGTAACATGTTAAAATTATACAAAGTAGAACCGCTAAAAGAATAACATTCTTTATTTAGTATTGAATAAGTCCCAATGGCAAGTAAAATCTGAAGGATAAATTGCTGAATTGTTTACCAAAATTTTTGTTTTATCACAACGGCTTTTCACAAATGAACACTAATCGCTTACCAATACTCTTTGACGAACTGATTTCAAAACGTACATTTCAATCACACTCCAATTTATATCACATCATGACTCGCAGATCAAACTTTCCGCTCCTGATGTCACTTCTTGATACTTCCATTCTAGAAGAATCTAGAATCTTCGAACTTGCAGTAATTATTTTATTTATACTTTTATACGAAAGCGTTACCTAATGATGTAAATTTCGTTAGTGATATATTATTTTTGTCTCCATAACAAAACTTACCATCATCGTTACTAAAAATATAGCGAGAAACCAATCGTTTGACAGTTTTTAAATTAAGTTATTAGATCAAACGAAAATTAAAAAAACTTTATCGAATTGAGATTTTATGCAGTTTGATATGTGAACAAAAGAATTTTTGTTGTGGAAGGGGAATGGATAAATGAAATTACATATTTTGAACATGGTTCTGCAGGGGTAAAACACTCACTTTTATAGAGGGTTATTATAAAATAATATTCGTATTTTAAGTGTTATATTTTGTCAAATAATTAAGCAACATTAAGATGAACGAATAATAGCTTTAAATGAAGGTAGAAAAATCAATGTCAGACAAACCATGTTTCGATAAATCGTATATAGGAAGCGATAATTTACGTTAAGAAGAAATAATAACGACTCATAGAACTTTAAAATATGGATGTTCTTTTATAAGAAACTGTATGGTATATATATATTATTACAAGAGAAAGAGTCAGAAATGCTTCATTTGTCCAGACCACACTAGAGAAGTCAAAACTTGAGCGGTATATTTTCTCTGAGCGAGTAATAACAAAAATGATTAGGATTATCAGTAACTGCATGAGTGGCAACTGGAAACTATGAAACTGCTCGTTTCATGACTCGACAGTTCTCATCTGTCATAAGTTGATTATACTGTTTGGTATACTATTGATATATTGGTATATATTGGTATTATATGATAGTTGATATACTATTGACCCTAGACAGGCACGGATCTAAACAAAAATTGAGGGGAGCAAGATTCTGAAAGGGGGTTGTGGCATGCCCCCTCCCCCATTTCAGAAAACACAGCCCTAGATTCGACCCTGACATAGATATTCAGAACTGTAGAAGCCTCAACTGCTCAGTCTCACTGCCACCCATAGTGATGTAGCTCTCAATCGCCATGAACGCTGCTACATCACTGAAGGTTGAAGGTACGATTACAGAGATAAAAATCTCAGCGAAAAACTAAACACAAGAGATGACAGATGTGGATAGACGGGAGCTTAGCGTCAATTATTTTCGCCTTGGTTTTTCTTGTGTACAGGATGTAATTCTCCTACACATAGTAAAGAGTTTATTATTTCATCGTACATAAGCTTTGTCCCCTTTTTATAAATTATAGGTAAGACACCCAGCACTTGCTTTTTAACAAAAGGACAAGCAGGCCATCATGCGCACTCTGCCTATGAACTCTGCAATCTAAATTTGCGCTGGCTGTTTTTAGCCCACTATAGAAAAACCATTCACACTTTATCTAAAAATTGAATCTAAATCTGTTTGCTCTGCCTACGAAAACGATAAATGAAATGACCGTAGAACGATTTAACGTTAAGGGAGATCGTCCACACCAAGTCAAATGAATAATTCAAGCCATAGCTATTCCTCATTTTAGAGGTGATTTTACAACACTCCAGATATCTGAACGAAAGAGGGAATTTTCAACTCCAGAACAAATTTGCATCTTAGGGCTTTTACTTAGGAAGGAAGAAGATTTCACTAGATTGAAAGCCAACCATGGGCACTCTATGTATTATGCATAGTGTGTAACTTAAACTTGGAATGTTTCCCTTGAACTAGAAGCCAACCTCATTTGAAGAGAATTTGTAAATGCAAAAATGATAAATAAAATAAATATAGCTTGTTATTTTGTCAGGAATTTTGGTTTCCATTGATTATTTCGCTCAATAATATTTTAATTTTGAACTAATCCGAAGGAGATGCATGAATATTTTTCATATTGCATGACATATTCAGTCAGTCGTCATAGAAATTTCACATAGGCTGGATATTACTTATAAATTCAGGTTACCCCTGCTTAATGCGTAGATGCGTTCCTGTTGAAAATATCCCAATATTCTTCTACATAAATCACAACTGATGTTTTTTTTTTTCATCTAGCATAATTTCAAAATTTAGTGTCTGAAATATAAACATAGAAGTATATTTGTTTCCTAAACCAGTTGTTACCAGATATTTATTTCGCATTTAATAAACTTAGATAATCTGCCTAGTCATTCAAAGGTCATTCTGTTAATTAACCTATTTATACTAGAAACAGCTACTAAGTAACGTTTCTGTTTCATCCAAACGTAGTTTGATGCAAAATATAATTGTATAGCTTATCTATCATTATATTATTGTTTCAAATATCCTATTTGCTTTATCTCATTAAATGAGATGTCAAATCGCCCTACACTAAAATGAGGTTAAGCGGATTGTAGAGATTTCAAATTAATTTAATGATGGGTTGTAGAGATTTCAGATGAATTTAATGGTGGGTTTATTTTTGGTATTAAGTAAACTATGAATTACTTGTTTAATACTAATAGTATCAAAAAGTACTGCTATTAATATTAAACAAGTTATTCATAGTTTACTTAATATCAAAAATGTATTTTATGAGAGTCTAATTAGCCAGTTTGATATAATTATACTCTCATAAAAGAATGTAGCCTTCCACTTAGTAGGATTATAATTTAAAAGCAGGTCCTTCATTGCCACAAATTCTAATATATGAAGAGGAAAGTTTATTTGCTTGTTTGTTTGTGTGTCTGCCGTTTATGCATTCGGCCCACTAAAAGAGCAAGGGGTACCAAACTTTCCATAAACCTTCCCTTCAACCAAGAGAAGAGTATAGGAGATGCGGAAATCCGCGGGGGTCAACCAAAACTGGTGTAGAAGTTTAAAGTTCTCGAAATTTACATAGACTTACCAATAATAATTGTTGAAAATAAATCCTGCAATATTAAAGTTCAAATTCAAAACTTCAATTAAATTCTATCTATTTCCTGGATAAAGCCATTGTTTCAGAAATGATTAAATAACATGAGCGTGACACGATCTTTCGAATAGCAAAAGAGGGGCACGATATTTTTGTGCGGTGTTTTAAAAGTAAGAAAGAAAGTGTAATATTTATCATGAGAGTGATACTTGGTTACTTTTCACTACTTATTAATTTTACAATTGTTTAATTTCCAGTTGAATATTTCACATTTTGTTTATCTGGTATTTATCAAGCTCATACATATTTTGTCAAGTGAAGTTCATATATAACTGAAAAAGTAAGTCTTTGTAAATTCTTCCTAATTTTATTTAATATGTACTTATAGGCTAACAGTACATTATTAAAACTCCGGTAATATACTTTTCATTCATCATTACAATTCATATAGAATAATCTATTTTTTTAAACTAAAGAATTATATAATAGGAGTAATTCCGAACGGACCAACGCACGGGGGAGGGCGATACGTGTGACGCCATCGGTGGCAGAAATTGGCAGTTTCCCTGTGACTCTACTTCTACCTGAGCGATTGGACTTAAATTTAGTGAGGTAGTCCCACTTAGTTGTAACCCAGCTGGAGTAACAGATCGGGTTCCTAGCTACCGTAGGTCGAGAGTGAACCCTTAAAATTATCCGAAATTTATTGGGGAGCTCCTGTCGCCTACCCGATGAATGTAGTATTGAGTAGTACTTGTAGAGAGCTGTGGATAAAGTTATGAATGGACAGACTGCAGCCAAAATTCCTGCTGGTGCTAATTGTGATTGGAGTATTACGGTGAAAAGCTATGAATGGACTCATCGTTGGGAAAAGTTATCAACACGTTTCTAGCCAAACTTTTGGTGTGATTTTAACTAATACTGTATAATACTAGCACTATATTGTATTGGTTTTAACATTCGTCTTCACGACATGTCCATCGCCGCGTCTATGTGTTGTGTTTTAAGGTCCTGGATTAAATGAATCCACCATGAGCGTTATTAGGGTTTATATGGAGGTTTCCTCTTACTGCTTATGTAATGACGTGTCCTATAGATATTTCGGTAGCTATATAAATAATTGTATGCCTTGCGAATGCCGAAAAAACGAAACATATTTTATACGAAACGGGTTTAAAATAATTAACGTAATTGAAAAAACATATTTCATGTTTCTAAATATTTTGTATATATATTTTTACATTTTGTACCTCTCGAAATACTTATGCTGTTGGACCGGGCCTGCATATATATATATGTGTGTTTCAAAAGTTGAATATTAAAATGTATCCAAAAAATCAAGTTCATGGGTGCAATCCAGCAAATTATTAAAATATTTAAACTTAAATTGAACAAACATACAAAGTAGTGAAGTCTTATAGTGAACATATCTGTGTATAACAATGCAATACGTTACCGAAAGTTATATATTCACATATATAGGAGGAGAAAAAAAGGAAATCTTCAATGTCCTTTTGTATAATAAATGTATATTTTACTAAAATGTGTTAATTAATATTATTCTTCGTATTCATATACGTATGTATTAAAAATCATGCTATTTAGTATATGTGTTAAATAATAAATACCTATTTTGCTTTTTCATTATACCTTACGTTCTCGTTAAGTAAACGTTTTTGTACGAATTAGGATGGAATAGTTAATTAGACTCGACATATAAAATTTGCTAATATTTAATTTCCTTTTGTTATATGTTTCCCTATGCTTAACAATATCCGAACAAATCTTATGGGTTTTTCAGGTATCAAAATATTTGAAAAATTCAATTTACTGGGGGAGGCATTAGGGTTTTTTGGTTTAGAAACTTCTAACTTCGGAACTATCATCTGCTACTTTAAATTATGACCCCTCTTTTGCTATCCTAATGTAAGGGGGAGAAACATTTCCCGAGGCAGGGATTGTAATGATATTTTGCAAATGAAAACGTACGACATGACGAATACCATCTACTCTTCACTTTAGAGAGTTTCGGATCTGAGTAACGCCGGGTACCTCTACTAGTACTCGACATTTTCAGATAATTTCGATGAGACAAAATTCTAAATCAAAAATGATCCGTTTTTTCTTTATCAAGCCAATATTTGCATCTAAGTTCTGAATGACAATCAACGAGGTAGGCAACGTTCCGAAACATGCAAAATCATAATTTACACAAACGTAAAATTAAACATTGTCTCATCAAATACATACCTTCTGAAAACAAGAGCAAAGCTTTAGTTTTTAGTTCTTCTAAAACTGGATAAAGTCCCTACATACAAAGAGGCTCTGAAGTAAAACTATCTGACAATTTTTCATACTTTATGTAGCTTTTGATAACGCATACAGACACAAGCGTAATTTCACTTATATCTCTAGGAATCTAACGGTATACAATGATGAAAATAGCGAGAAAATCTTTAATTATATAATTTTTCTAATGAAACATTTGGATGGGGTGTGGCTAAGCCCTCATGCCCAAAAACTAATTCCTTTTGTACATGTCATCAGTACATTTTTATAATTATAGTTATTCATTAGGCTTAATTTAATGTTCAGGGAAGAGCCCAATGTTTTCGTATTCTCAAAATCTAAATATAATAACACATGTCAGTAAATATATTTAAAAATGAAATATATAGAGTGAGTTAAAAATTATATCAGTTGTTGTTACAGTAATGACTCTTTCATCCCTTTATTACGTTTTTGCATGCTTAGAATAATTAAAATTTTGGAGCAAAGCAATCATTGTGTCTTCTGAAGGCATCTTGTGCAAATAACAAGAGGTTGTCTTTATGCATAGTATAAGTTTTGTTTTCACAGAAACAAGGGTTCGTGCATAATGTGTAGAACGGTTGCAGGTTACGCAACGTAGGTATGTGTATTTCAATAAAAAAGCAAAATCTACTTAGCCACTGACGTCTTTGCACCACGAATATCTTAAAGGATAGAAAGAAAAGTAATTTAAAAATGCTCAGAATTCTCAAGGCGATAAAAACAAGGTTGATATTCGAACTTTTTGAATTATCTGTAATTGCAATTGTTATTTCAATGATTAACACTAAATCGATGGTTTTCTTCAGAGTGGAACTATGTTTATGATTTTTATGCAAATATATAAAGCCGTCTAAAACTTTTGCCACTTCATGTAAGCTAACTTTTTTTGCCTTAAAACTGTTTTTATATTTTGTGCCTCAAACTATCGTACCAATTTTGCCAACTCAAATAATCTTATCATTTTTGTGGCTGCGAGTAATATTTTGCTATATGTTTCCGTAATTCATAAAAAATTGCAACATATTTTCAAGACTATGCTCACAGAGTTACGCAAAATATTTAGCACTTTATTTTCATGACATTTTTATTTTTAACTGAAATTAGATCAAGCGATCCAATTACTTGCATGCTGTCCTAAGCGACCTCCCGAAATGCTTATGCTGTTGTACCGGGCCTGCATATATATATATCTGCTTCAGAAGTTAAATATTGAAATATATCCATAAAACATCAAGTTCATGCGTGCAGCCCAGCAATTTATTTTCGTTTGCTAAGCTGACTTTATTGTATTAGGTATTTAAACTTAAATTGAATAAACGTACAAAGCAGTGAAGCCTTAGAGTGAACATATCTAAGTATAACAACGCAGTAAGTTACCGAAAGTTATATATTCACATAAATAGGAGGGGGAAAAGGAAAATCTTCAATGTCCTTTTGAAAATGTCAGGAGCGAGGAAAATATCTATCTCTATACGTCGCCGGAAGTGATGTCCTGTCAATGAAAGAAACGAGGCCACTCCATACGTGAGAGAGAGCTGAGAGTTACATTTACCAAAGTCTCATGCTTTTGTATGAAGCTGCTTGTGAAGGTCGTGTGGCTGTCGCTGACCACGACATTCACCATTGCCACAACACCGGTGGTAGCAAAAACACACCCCGCATGCCCTGATGGAACACGCAGCGAACGTGAGGCTTTGGGCAACGCTTTTTTGTCGCCGAACGCCAATTGGGAAGGAGATCAGAGGGAATGCGGGAAGTTAAGAAGCGGTGGAGGGCAGGAAAAGCTGTAGGAGGAAGGATGGAAGAAAAGGAGAGGAAGAAGATGAAGGAGAAAAATGCCGAGAATCAGGGAGAAAATAAAAACATCAAAAGTATAAGAAAGGTCGAGAAAAGGAAAATGGGGTATAAATAAAATAGATAAACAAAAGATAGCAAAACTTAGGCTAGACCAAACCATAAAGCCGAATACAGAGGAATGTATCAAATAATTCAATCTTTATAGGTGAAACTTTGCAGAATTTTTCTGTTATATTTATTATATTTATTTCGTGATTCTGTATTATCCTTTCCACTGTTTTGAGCAGACTGGCAGAGGAATCATAATAAAACATTGGCCAAAGGAAACAAAACAAACATAAAACAGAAAAACCAATGTTTTTTTGTATCTGCTAGCTTTACGATTTCGGATAGCTGTGATCCATGACACGAATGCAGAACAATGCGATAAATATCATTGTTTTTAAAATAACCAACACAATTTTTTTGAAGAATTGTTTTGCCGGCAACTCAGTGGGTAAGTTTCTTGGCTTGCAATCTCAGACATCTTGTTCGAGTTCTATCTGTACTGGTTCAAAAAACTTCCACACTTATCCGCATTCTATCGTAGGAGAGAAAGCGAAAATCAATGGTGTTGGAGAGATCATTATTTCAGAAAGGGAATCAGCACTTAATCCTTTGTGAATAAGAGCTAGACGCTGTAAACACCAGAGAAATTGTCTTAACAGAATGGTCATATCTATTCCTACCAGCTACTAAGTTGGTTTTTTCTAATCTGTGTTTTGAGCATTAAAGGATTCGTAATTTACCTTTCTTTTCTGTTTCCGGGAAAAACTCTTGCTTAATGTTTAAATGTCACTTCAAAATGTAAACAAACATAAATAAAATAAAAAAAAAGATTAATACCCCCTCAAGAAGCTGTTTGCCACAGAGGTCTGACATAAACATGTTTATGGTACTATGGCGTATAAACTGACAGGCATGTCAGTTTATACGCCATAGTAAAACGTCTGTGCGATTGGCAGGACCTCAGCAGATAAACAACACAAACATTCATGCCTTACCCGGGACTCGAACCCAGATCCCTTAAATCAGTAACCAAACGTTTGTGTCTAGCTTTTTCAACAGGAATTTAAAGCGTTTACTTCCTTAGTTTGGAATACGCTCAATAGAAAATTTTCAAAAATTGACGCAAATCCCACATATAGTATGTGCATATATCGAAACTAATGATACTAATATTTTTGTCAGCATCTTAAATTTCAGCTAACGTCAGTGAAAAAATGAAAACTTAACCAATATCTCTAATTACGAAATTTCTATTACCTGCAAATCAGCAAAGTTTATTTTTCCTTTTCGTTTGGTAAACTGTTTCATAGTTTTCAATGACAACTTTCAAGAACAGAGTCGGCCCAATCTCATCTTTAATTTACCGTCTTCAATGGCAGCCCTATTTAAATCCTAGAAAGATAAATTTCTAGGTATTGCATCTTAATTGACAATTTAGTTGATGTCTCTACGCTTAGTGAGATTTTCAATTTTGTATTAACAAAAAGTTGACTGAGAAAACTGAGAAAATGATCTACTAGAAAACCATTTTCATTGAACAGGTTGTAATTCGGATGAAAGTATTTCTCCTGTTCTGTAGTAAAGCATCACAGATGTAGGTAGACATGGAAATGATGAAACAGTTATCCGAAAAAATTTAGTTTCGCCATGGTTGGAATTCGAACCCATGCCTTCCAGGAACACACCAGGCATGCTCACCACTAAATCATCAGCGGTTAACCTTTCCTTCAGCTAAAGTGACATCGCTTTGCCCCATATTATTTGATTTGCTCATGGCGCAATTATGTCGGTAAAGTCTATAAGTCACATTAGCTGAAAATAAAAGTTAGCCGCTGATGGTGTAGTGATGAGCATTCCTGGCATGTTACTGGAAGACGTGGGTTCGAATCCCACTCACGACAAAACTAAATTCTTTCAACTAACTATTTCATTAACTTCTATTTTGTAAATTTTAAAATTTATGAAACAAAAAAAATTCTGGATGAATTTTCAGTTACGGAGACTCTTTTCCCAATTTAACACATCTTTACTGGAAAATTAACAAATTATTCCTCAAACAGCCCACTTTCCACGTAGATATGACAGAAACCTGTGAGTGCAACACACCAAAGACAAGTTTTTGTAAGGAAGGCGAGACTTCAGCAAGAGGATAATACTAGAAAAAGAATGATACCTTAATCCGGGAGTGGAACTCAGGTCTATTTACACTACAGACAAGACGATAATCTCTCGGGCGTTATGAATAAATCGCTTCTTTTGGTGTAAATAAATGCCTTTCTGCAATTTCTACTCAAATATTTAGCGAAAACATGAATTCTACTTAAATTTAATGAGGCAAATGCAGGTTATCACTTCGAATAAAGTGAACTATCCTATCAAGCACCAATATGCTATATATCTCAGTTTAATTTATCAATCAGAATATTTAAATTCCGAGATATTTTCACATTAATGCTTTAACAACCATTCATTTTGCACACACAGGCGTATCAACGGTGGGAAAATATCCATTCCACTACATCTGTCCTCTCTCTAAGAACGCAAAAAAAAAACTCTTAATTACATTATTTGGTCGATTGTCGCACTTTTTGGGCATCAAAAGACGGAATAAGGGGTTGGGTTGTTTTACCTCTGAGCGGCACTTTTTTTGCACACCATGGGCTAAATGGCCAGGTCACAAGGACCCCGAAGGCTCAGAGAAGGTTGGGGGAGGGGACCCACTGGAACAACTGTTGGGAGACAGATGATAGCCTCCCGTCAAGGCCATCCAGCGTGTTCTTTAACGTGCACAGGGTATGGCTCTCCCGCACACGGGGCCACGGCATAACGTCTCATCCGACGGACGGCGGCCTTTCCAAGCCCATCGGTGTCTGACCGTGGGCAGGGCGGGGAATTTTGTGGAGATAAATCTCAACGCTGACCCAGCTGGGACTCGAACCTGGGAACTACGAGCCTGGCGCGCTACCGACTGAGCCACTCCTGCCCCTGAAATAAGTGGTTCTTTTTGTATTATATTTTTCTCTGTTTGCTGAGCTTTGGTTGCTCAGTGTCGCGTCATTTGTATGTCAAAATATGTGGTCAACGTTTCTATTACGTATCTTTTGTTATTGTCAGTTTCTTCGACGATTGTGTCACTCCATTTCGGTTTCAAGAGAAGGGGTATTGGATTTTGTTCTTAAATTTTCTCTGGTTGTTATGCATTTTGGGAGATTATCGCACCATTTGATTTCAAAAGATGGAGTTAATGTTCTTTTTCCGTTATTTTTCCCTATTCTATTGGATTGTTTTACCTCTGAGCGGTAGATTTTTGCACACCACGGGCTAAATGGCCAGGTCACAAGGACCCCGAAGGCTCAGAGAAGGTTGGGGGAGGGGACCCACTGGAAAAGCTGTTGGGAGACAGATTGTAGCCTCCCGTCAAGGCTATCCACCTTGTTCTTAAAGTGCACAGGGTATGGCTCTCTCACACACGGGGCCACGGCTTAACGTCCCATCCGACAGACGGCGGCCTTTCCAAGCCCATCGGTGTCCCCTACCGACCGTGGGCAGGGCGGACAGTTTTGCGGAGATGTCTAAACGCTGACCCAGGTGGGACTCGAACCTGGGAACTGCAGATTACGAGCCTGGCGCACTACCGACTGAGCCACCCCCGCACCTCCCTATTGTGTATTTAATTGACAGTTTAGTAGATTAATTGGTCAATTGTCGCAACGCGCCATTTTTTCGCTGATACGTTATTTCTTGATTGCACCATTTTGTTCAATCGTTGGACCATTTTAATTTCAAGAGAAGTGTGTCATTGTTTTTATTACTTATCTGTTTCATGCTGTTTGATCGATTGCCACACAAATCTGGCTTCAAGAGACGGTCGTAGGTTATATTTAAACTTAATACAAACTTTTATGCAAAGAAAAATACTTTAAAAATGAAAATGATACATGGAACCTTTATAGAATTATTGCTGACACATAAATACGTATTTAATCAATATATATCAAAAGATCAAGTAACAGAAGAGACGTTGTCTTTCTATGGTCAATTAACGGTTAGTGATGTACAAAAAGATGTTTGTATTATAATCAATATAAATAAAAAAATTTAGGACTTGATTATTTTAGTTGCTGCCGCTTCGTCTCTTGATTAGTCTTGGCATAAGATGCATTCGTTAATATAAAGATTGAAAAAAAAAAAAGTAATCTGGAGTTTAAAGAAAACTTAAAAAAATCTGACAACGTTGTACAGCTTGAAGGATAAAAAATGAAAGACGAGCTATGTCCATTAATCGTATCATCCTTTTTCCAAAGGGGAAAAAAGGTTCAATTCCAATTAGTGTCAATGCAACTCCACCCTCCCTTGCAGTTGTGGGTATTACCAGGATGTGGCCAAGGAGAAAGAGGAGACGAAGAGTACCAAGAGGGAAAAAAACTCGGAAGAAAAGATAGATCGAGATAAAGAAGGAAAAAAGGAGACAGCCACTGAAGAAAAGTATTTAGTAACTCTTTACGCTTACTGGGCTAAAGTGAGGAAGTGTAAACTCTTTTGTGGCAACTAACGCTCACCTGACAGATGGACCTTATTATTTGTGGCAGCAGAGACAAATGGATCCACCAGTTAGAAAGAAGAAAGGCACTCTCTCCCGAACGGAAATTCCAAGTCCATCACTCCGCATCGTGTCTGTCTTGAGATATGGTACTTGATGGCCTTTTCCCTTTTTCTCCAGGGGCACAACGAATTTTAGTTGTGTAGGATAAATCTCCTGAGGCACATCGAATTTAAGCTATGTAGGTTAAACTATGTTATTTCGTAATGGTAAAAATATAGTGTAATAAGAAAATAATGAAGTTCAAACCTTTACAAATATGGCAATAATCGAAATCCAGTCACTAAAATAATTATTCTGTCCTTTAGTCATTATCTCTGTAACACTCTGTATATCAGCCGTTTCAATCTTATCGACCTCTATTTGCATATAAACTCTGATTATGGCCCTCAATAAACACATATATAAATATTGAGGCCACTCACAGTAGAAGATCCTATTCGATGGCTCTCTCTTTCTTTTTTATCATACATAGTAGACAAGCTGAAAAAATATAATCGAAGCTATTATGAACGATCATAGATTATTTGCAAGGAACATTTGGACTAAAGAACTTTTGGGAGATAATAATGTGATATTAGATTTAGAAGAATACAAATTTCAATAAAGTTTCATAAAAATGCATATTTTTTTCAATATTGACTGCAAGTTTAATGAAACCAAATAATCAGGCCCGTTTCAACGTGTTTATTCTGCTAGTTATACAGACAATACAATGAAAAACATTTTTACTCGAATTATAGTGTATGAAATATAATTTAATACGTGAACTTGTCAGAAGTTTAAAACTATTAACGTCAAATAATCTATAATTCTGTTCATGCTGCCAAATTATATCAAATCCTGCATAGCAATTTTCAGAATATTTGAATATATTTCTTTGTAAGAGTATACTATCTAATATAGTTGTTAAAATATTCTCAATAGGGGAATGTATTCTAGAGTTGTTCATAATTTTATTTTTTGAAGACTTTTTAATGCAGTTTAGCTTCTTTTACAAGCCAGTGTTTAAATGATGTGTGCGCGCCTATGCTTCGAAAACAGGTACATCTTGATAGTTTGAATCATGTTTAATTCGTTTTCAAGAAATATATAAAATTTATTTTCAAAATATTTTAGGTTTCGGAAAGAATTTAAAAACTACTTTCCATTCTCTAGCACGGAACTGAAAGGGAAAAATATAAACAGTTTTTACCAACCCCTACTGGAAGATTTATTATTGAAAACGGAATTTATATTTGACCGTTAGAAAATGTTTATATCTATTTTTCTTAAGGCTAAAGAAATATAAGGAACAGATTCCATCAGTTCCAAAAAATTGGTCATAAAATGCGTTTTATTACACTTTGTTCTTATTGGATAAAGAAACAACATTCCATGAAAAGTGTTTTCCACCAGAAATTCAATAAAATTGTGTTCCTGTTTCAAGTGCAGAGTTGTGTGGGGTGAGATAATTGCAGCTTTTCAGAAAGCAAAATAAGGGGTTGAAATGTTTACATTGTAAACACTGAATATCACTTATTCTTTAGTAGAGGATATATTGGGGATAATTTATTGGGTGTCAGATAGTATCTGGTGGCAAAAAAAAATTATTATTTTGCACTTTAGTGCACAGCACGTAAATTCTAAGCTTATATATATATTAATTATAAAAATAGTTTAAAGTAAAAAGTTCAAATATAAGAAAAAGTAGCGATGACAAACGAACCAAAACGAAGTATGTATACATTCTGAGACCCATTTTTTTGCTATAATAGTACCATATCAGCAATAACTCAGATACAGAATTCAATAACTTCTTAAATAAAGCTTTTTATGAAAACATATGACTGAAGATAATTTAAAGATCTCAATCAAATCTATTTAAATCTAGATTTCACACAATATGCGTTTGGTATTTAAAGTTATGGAAGCCGGAATATTTAGCAAGTTATCTCCTTCTGCAAAAAAGGTTCCAAATTAGCAGATTTACCCAGCGCTGCTCGGTTCTGAAACTTTCTACAATATAGAGTAGATCGCACTCCCCACCTCGCAAGGTTTCATTTGGTATAAAAATCATTACGATCAATCCTTTCCGATTTAAATTTTCTCCCTCTCTTTCACGGAAGGAAATAAATGAGCTTATTTTCAGGTACCGCACGATTCTCCCCACGTCAGAAGTCTCTAAACCAAAAAATGGAATTGCCTCGCTCAGATAATCGAACTTTTCAAATCATTTCGTACCCACCAGGGTCCTTCGGTACAGTTTGCCAGGCATATGTAATTTCATAGGGAAATAAAATTAAATGTGGTCTGATTCCAAAAAATTTATAGATATTATGAAAAAAAAAATCATTATTATTATTGGAAAACATTATTTATTACTTAACATATTAAAACGTTTATTAATTAACATATGAGATATACGTTTATTAATTTTTACATTTTTTTAAAAATTAAGTTGCTGATTTTGGATACGAATTCTTAGTTTTTGAAGCTTTCTTTTCGTCAAAGAATCTCGTGTCCCGCTTGTGCTTAATTAGAATGATTTCAATTTCCACAGAAACGCTCGTGCTCTTGACCCAACAGACTGAACAATGACTTTAGCACGCGAAGGCAGAAAGAAATTAGTTTTATGTATTTATTGGTGACACCAGTTATTTTGAATAATTTTCAACCTTTAATGTTAAGTTTATTGGGATTTTGAGAAATTCAAACCCGCCCACCCGAATTTTGGTTGACCCCAGCGAGTTCGCATGTAGCCTATACTATGCTTGCCCTGGAACGTTCATGCAATGTTTGGTACCTCTAGCTTTTCTCGAGGCTGAGTGCATAAACGGACAACTAAACACACAAACAGACAAACAAACAAACTTTCTTCTTTACATATTAGATTGGAGAAAAGTAACAATTATTACTGGGATTGCTAAAAATATTCTTTGACGTGTTAATAAAGTTTAGTATAGTGGGTATTCTTTCCGTTTAAACCTTTCAGGGCAATTGTTTTAACTGGAATTGTGGCTGCTAAATATTTCAATTTCTGTAACTCTTTAAATATTGAACGAATATTTTTGAAAAATCGAGATTGTAATACATCTCATTGAGATCTTAAAATTATATTCAGTCATATTTCTCATAAAAAGCTTGTTTAAGAAGTTATTGTTTATCTGAGTTACTATTGATATGATATGGAACTGCAGTTAATAAAGTGACTGCTGACTGTATATACAATATATACTATATATTACGAACATATAATCTTTCATTGTATCTTTGTAAAATGAAAAACCATTCAGTCTCATGATAAGGTAAATTTTTTGTGCCTTTCATATCAGTTTGCCGCTTTTTTTAATCTTTAACAAAGAAATTGAGTCTGAAAAGTACGAACAGAAAAGGATTTGAACGATTGGGCGCTAAAAGAAAAAGTATGTAAGTCAAGAATGTGCCAACTACAGCAAAACTGATTATTTATAAACGCTGCTGCCTCTGTTCATTTCGCAGCGTTGAAAATCTACTTTAGCAGAAGAAATAGATGAGAACTTCATCTTCGAAAGATGAGATTTCTTCAGCGATTTATCGGAGTCAGCAGATTGGATAGAGTAAGAGATGAGGTGTGAAAGTAATGCTTGATTTCTTTCCTTTTGGTATCGAATCAAAGCCCTTGGGAGATGCGACTGAATCAAACAAAGCTCCAATGATTTGGTCACAAAGCATGAGTGACCGTTAAAAACTTTTCACAGGAATGCTCGGCAAATACAATGATGGAAGGGAATAAAGCCTGAAAATAATAAAAGCTTAAGAATCAAAATTAAAAAAAAAGATTGAAAGCGAGCTAACAGAAGCGAACTGCTGAATAAGATAAAACAAAAAAAGCAATGAAAACTTACGAAAGGCCAGTCTTACTATTAAGATAATATAAATATATATAAAAGTCATTTGTTAAACGTATTTATAACATTTCGATTAGTGAAAAAATTTTCGAGCTATGTGAACATATATATTATTAGTTTTAGAAAGCATAAATCATCTATAGACAACCAGCAATAATAGGTAACAACTCGTAAACTTAACATAACATCAATTGACTTAACGTAAAAGCTTCCTAATATGACATATCATATTTTAGAAATAGAAAATTTTATTGTTATTTATTTATTTAAAATTTATTTCAAAATTTTTATTACTGTGTGGAAAAAATATGATATCATAAGTGGACGGCACGGACTAGTAAGGGGTTGGGCGTGTTTTATTCCTCTACTCTGAGATTATTTCGTTATTTTTAGTATTGGATTACGTTATGGAATACGCTTCTTATCAGTTGCTCGAAAATTTTGTTACAGCTCGATTCACGTTTGGTTTCTATGGTATTGCTTTCTTATGACTGACAGATCGTTTTTATCCATCAGTTTGATTGCACACTGTAATAGACTTGTTGGTGAGGGAATAATAGTATTAAGAGGCCTCAAAATCAGGGAATTTTTATAAATGTGAGGGAGTTCAATTATAAACGAGAATTTTATTCTGAAAATTTTATTCACAACAAAATAGAAATATCGCATATAACACTTTTCAATATAATCCCCGTTAAATGCAATGCATTTGTTCCAACTTTTTGGAAGCTTCTTAATTCCAGTTTCAAAGAAGGTTTTTGGTTGTTTGTCAATCCACATTTGCATAACTGCAATGACCGCATCATTATCTTAGAATCTCTTGCCCTCTAAAAATTCTTTCAGCTGTCCAAACAAATGGAAATCGGATGGAGACACATAGTAACTATATGGTGGATGAAGCAGTACCTACCCACTTCAGTTTTCGTGGAATCCCCATCGTTAAAGTGGCATTGTGAGGACGAGCGTTGTCCTGATGCTACGGTAACAGAAGTCGTGAGACCAACTTTGCGTTCACTTTATTGAATTTCAGCTCATTGTGGATAATTTCTTCATCACTCTCTACCCTAATTCCAATCTCCCGAGAGTTCACGAAAGGATATCCGACGATTGTCTAGGATACGTTCCTCATTCTGGCAACATTATCGGGAGTGACGGAAATTCTTGGTCTCCGAGGTTCATTTTCGACACAGTTACGTCCTTCTCTAAATGATTTAGTCCAACTGTAAACTACTTGTGATAATCTTCCTCAAACTGGACTCGAAGCTTTTGGAAAAGCGGTTTGACCTAACAGTGCGTGACACACTGCTGCGGTCCCTATTGGTGAGAACAGTCTTTCTGCCGCAGTTCTGGCGACGATTAACGGTAGACTGCAATGTAATCCACCGTTGATCGTTTTGGAAAAATTTCGGAAGGAATTGCATCTTCCTTCATGAGAAACGTGATAATTACGCGCTGCCCAACATTACTGGCAGGGCCGTAATTGCGCATAAGCTAAATAAGCTAAAGCTTAGGGCCTCGCGATATGAGGGGGCCTCAAAAATTGCATTTAAAGTTTTATTGTGCCATGTAAAATCGTTTTTTAATATTTAAATTAATCCATTGTTCAAACCCTGTTCATCTTAGCCTTTGAAAAATTTGTACAAAGTTTTCGCCCCATTACTTTCCAAACATGCACCCTTGAAATTTAGGATTTAGATATCCTGTTTGTTTTTTCCTGTTCGTTTTTAATCTTCTCTTCAATCAGAACAGTAAATATATATATGCTACCGGACAAAAAATTAGTGATCTCCCGCCGTAAGAGGATTACGTCCATTCGACAGCAACAGAGGGCACACCAGTAATAAATGCGTCCTACAAATATCTGTGCCGTGCGCTGCAGAGTTCATACAGTGACAAGAAGTGATTGTGCGCCACGTGTGTGTTAGTCGCTCCGTGAAACATGGGTCGCGCCAAAGATGTGAATGAGTGGCAAAAAGGTGTTATTGTGTTTGGCCGAGCCAAAGGGCATAGTGTACAAGAAGCTGCTGCATTTGCAGATTTGTCCAAAGGGTCTTCCAGCAGTGGCGTATATCGCATTCCACCGTTAATCGTCGCTAGAACTGCGGCAGAAAGACTGTACTCACCAATAGGGACCGCCGCAGTGTGTCACGCACTGTTAGGACAAACCGCTTTGAAACGAGGCAGGAATTGCTCCAGTCAGTCAATGCAGGCCTGCAACAAGCTGTTTCCGAACGCACACTCCGAAGAGAAATATGTCATGGATAGCTGGAGCAGAATACCGCGGAAGACACCCATGTTAACAGCTCTGCACAAGGCTGCACAGCTACAGTGAGCATGGTGCCACAAAGACTGGACTGTCGACTCTTGGAAGCATGTGATCTGGTCGGATGAATCACGTTTTCGCTTGTACACAAATGATGTCAGGCGACGGGTACATCGTAAGCTGCATGAAGCCTTCCATGAGGACTGTTTGCTAGGTTCTTTTCAAGCTGGAGGAGGCTATGTGATGTTCTGGAGGTGTTTCACGTACAAAGAAATGAGTCCTTTGGTTGCGGTGACATCACATCTGAACCAGAAAACCACATGTTGCCTATTGTGCAGCATCTCCACAGTGAACACCGAAAGGATGACCCAGTCTTCCAAGACGACAATTATCGCATACACCAGGGCTCGAAGTGTGTCGGATTGGCACGACGAGCATTCCGAAGCCTTCGAACATCTCAAATGTCAAAAACGTGATTCATTCGCCAAATCCCGGATTTGAATCCTATAGAAAACTTGTGTGACTATTTGGGGTAACGTGTAAAGAGCCGTCCCAGCCATCAATCTGGTCGAACTGCGGCATTTGCTGCTGGAAGAGTGGATGGATATTGATGTGCACTACATCCGTACACTGGTGGCATCCATGCCAGACAGGAATTCGACTGTTCTTCGGTCGCTAGAGAGGCATTACGCGCTATTAGGTGACATTCAGCCAAGGGTGACTAATTTTTGGTCTGGTGAGCATATATATACTGTATATATTTCGAAATTTTATGGCTTCTTCAATTTGCATAGCTCGGGCCTGTAATTTTATGCAGCTTAGAGCCTCCAATTTCTATAGCTCAGAGCCTCAGAACATCACAGTCCTGCCCTCTGCTGGGTACTTCTTGGTCCGACATCTTGATTGGAATTCACTGGTGATGTGGAAGGGGCACGACTAGTGCTGTTCCCAAGTTTGAACCTGTCTTTACTCACCAATGAATGCCTATTCACACAAGTTAATTTGAGCTCGAACGGTAACTAAATTCGCTTTTACATACGAACACCTTACGTATTAAATGTCTGCTAGGTCTAGGATGCAAAACACTCATTTAATAGAAATATGGTAGGGATGTTCCATATCAGGCCTGTGTAAAGCCAAATTCTATATTCCCTAAGTTTTAAAATTATCTTTTAATGGAGAAATATGACTGCAGTTATTAAGGATCATCAAATCTATCAAAATCCTAAATTTCAAAAATATATATAGAATATTTTAAGAGTTATGGAATCTAAAATATTTTAAAAAAACTTATTCCGGTCTTAAGAAAGTTATGCTAGTTAGTAAATATTAGACGAATTATTTTTACAGATTTCTGAACTATCCACATTTTTATTAAAAGGTGTAAGTTTTAATTGGTTTCTGAGGGAAATTCTGTCTTTATCATCAATCATATCAAAAAACTAGCGTTGCTGTTACTAAATATATACATATCATAATTCAAAAAATATTGAAAGAATATGGTTGAAATCTATATTTAGATAGATTTAATGGCTATATTTAACTTATATTCGTCCATAGTGCTCCAAAAAAATTTATTTTAGATTTTAGGGAGCGCTGAATTTTACCTCCCACTGTAATAACATAGAAGCTCTGTATTTTGTTTTCTTAGAGAGTTACATATTGCATTATTATAAATTAGCAATTCATTGGTTTTAAATAATTAATATACTGTCAAGTGATAAAAAAAAAATTAAAAGTTAACAAACGGAAGATGGGAAGTATGGAATAATATTAATTTATTTGGAATCAGATAAAGGTTTCTTAAATGCTCTCTAATTAAATTAAGATTTTTCTTACAGTCATATGTTTTACTTTGCACACAGAATTGTCGCCGTCAATTACAGCTACCAGAGAAGAAGTATTTATTACGAAAATAATAGATTTTCAAATGGTTCATTAATCTGAACCTTCTGTTTTGCCCTCCAGGAAAAAAACTGGAATACCTTACTGCACATCTTTATTAAAGAAAAACTGTCGAGAAATAATGGTTCATTAATTAGAAATGAAGAAAAAACAAAATAGCTTTATATGACTTAGTTGTTTTAAAATTAGCAATGAGAGTTAATCCGAATGTTTCCCTTTTAGGCATTTTTCATTTAGAACCAAACAACCTTTCCTCAACCTTAAAAATTATCTCCAAAAAAAGCATTTAGCAAGTTCAGTGTTATGTGAATGGATGCATTGAACAGCCATCGAATTTTTCGCAATTTAGACAGACATTTGTATTTGCATAATTTCAGAAGCAAAACATTTTAATCATTTAAGTGACGATGATTTTATGAATTAAATCACCTGGAATTATTATGATCTAAAGTCACCTCAAATGCATATATTTTTAACCGTATTTGTCAATTTATACGAGTTGGATATTTCATGGTAATATTTGTTGACTTCAAGATAATGTTTAAAAAGAGCGAAAACATTTACAATTTATATTTTTCTTTGACATCTAAAATCATCGTTTATTATAGTAAGTAGTTTGATATAATAATTTAAATGAACTCTTAGGACTTTTAATGCTTAAATTCAAATGTGTTTTATTAATCAAATCATATCGAAAATCAAACATAAATTACTTTAAATCTTTCAATTTACTTTTCATTCAAATATAAATATTGTTTTTAATTATTATTTACACAAAATCTTATTTTAAAAATCACATAAATCAAATTTGCAGCTATATTAAAATCATATAAAAACGGTCGGTTGTTCATCGATAAACATAAAATATAATAAAATAAATCAGTTTTTCTAAAACAGCCATACTTACCACGGAATTAGGTTGAATTGTTTAATCGCTCAGAGTCACTTTTTTCTTCTACAATGGAATAATTGGACAGGTCACATGGATCCCCATTGACTCGGAAAAGGTTGGTAAACGGGATCCACTGAACAGCTGTTAAGAGTCAGGTGGAAGCCTCTCATCAAGGCCATCCACTGAACAGCTATCAGGAATCAGGTGGAAGTCTCTCATCAAGGCCATCCATTTTGTTGTTTTAAAGGCCTAGGCTCTCTCCTTCACACTTTTTTATGGAATCCCCACTTGCCATGGAATGACAGGAGTTTGTTAGTGCAATACACTCTAGAAGAGATCTGTGAGGAATGAGTGCCTATTTCTGAAAGACAATATGTCAAAAGGTTAGTGTCATTTCTTTTCATCCAGGACACTAGTCGTTGCATTTTACTTTGCAGTAAAGAACTCTAATCGTGTGGCCACTAAGATGGTGATATGAAGGCACGTGGAAGCTATGAGACCATGAAAAAAGAGTAAAGCATCATGAAAATAATGTATCATTCAGTAGTAAAGAATCACAGCATGTGTCCTGTAGACATGGAACTCATGAAATAATAAGCTGTTGTTGCTTATCAGCTCAGGGTAAAAAAAAATTCAACTTATTATTTTAAATCGTATCATAATTCATAATCCACATACAGCCCTGGAATTAGAAAAAATATAAGGGGAAGCGATTCGATCGAGCCAAAAATAAATAAAGGTAGTGGGGGAGAACTGGATATCCATTGCAATATTAACATTCTCCTTTCCGTTTAAAGGATCTTTAAAAATTCTCTAAAAAATACTTGAACTATGCATACGTTAAATGATTTTTTTTTTCTACTATTACCTTACGCTCATTCACAAATGGCGGGATAACCCATTCTCTCTTAGTAATGGTGTAGAATACAAGTATTTTTTATTGCACACGTAAATTGAACAATAGGACGTGAGAAGTACATAACCAGCTTTATTTGCATAATAGCAAATTACGACGATCATTAATAAAAAATATAATAATTAAATTACAACAATAGAATTGTACAGATGCATTCAGCATGGAATGAAAACTCAAATAAACAGTTATAATGTAAGTTGGGTTTATTTACTTCTGATCGGCACTTCTTTGCACACAATGGTCTAAATTGCCAGGTCACAAGGATCCCAATGGCTCAAAGAGGGTTGTGAGACGTGGATCTAATGGACAGTTTTCAGGAGAGAGATGAGAGTCTCTCATGAAAGCCATCCATCGTGTTCTTTAACGTGCAATGATTACAGCTCTCTATACAAGGGGCCATGGTTTAGTGTCGCATCCAGGCCCTGACCTAAAAAAAGCGAGGTGAGGGGGTGTAACGAAACACAATCGAGGCGGAAAAATCTAAAGAGGTGGGGGGGGGGGGGGTCAGGAGACTGTATTTCTCATGCAGTATAATATTCCTCCCTTTGTTTTAATAAATAAAAGTAAATAAACATTTTCTTTAAAAATGTATGGAAGTATAAATGCAATAATTTTTCCCTCAATTACGCTTACTAGCATTCTGAAAGTGTAAGACATAACCTCCCCCCCCCCCCCCTAGAACCGGCCCTGGCCAAATCCAGCGGACTGCGACGTTTCAAAGCTTATCGCTACACCTTTTCTCATTGAGGCAGGTATAAGTGGAGATAAATCTCAACGTTGAAACATTTCAGACTCGAACTTGGGAACTGCAGTTTACGAGCCTAACTGAACCGACTCTGCCCGCTTCCCCAGTTTATAACATACTCAGATGTTGTCGTTAACACAAGCCAAATCAAATGCTAATAGCCTTTACTAAATACTTTACTAAAAATTTACTAAAAACTATATCCTTACTTAATATGCAAAGTAACCTGTTCCCCCCCCCCCCCCCGCTTTTTTAGGATTAGCACTGCCTGTTTTTGTACACTATACACCACTTTGCTGACCAAATACAACAAAAATTAGAAATTAAGTCGCGAAACTCTAGTCATATTATCATTCAAATTCACAGAACCTTGTTGAGCAATTCTTAGCTAAGCAAATACAATCAATTTCGTGAAAAATCCTATATTTTTCCAGAAGATAAAGTTAGCAATATTGTCACTCGCACTCATGGAATCACAGCATCGCCAAACGGCAATCACGTTTTCATTAATTCTACCAGTAATGGCCTAGTTGTATCATTACAATGGACAGACAGTATTAAATTGCAACTGGTTTATATCATTACAAATTGTTTCGAAATATATATTCTCAGATATATGTGATGTTGATTTTTATCAGACATCAAATATCAGATTTCTAGCATATTTAAATCATATTTGGATAGAAAATTCATTTTCATTTGAAAGTGAATTAATGACAGGGATTCCAATCTATTGCATTTTCTGAGATCCATGATTTTCCCCTGACGACAAAGTCAACATTTGCATCATACTTAAAATAAAACGTGTCCTCTGTTTAAACCTGAAGGAAAAATCAGTTTCCAAATCATTTACAACGTCTACAATGTTCCAATTCGTTGCAAATTTACCTCCTGATTGGATTGAAATGTGACCTTTAATTAACGTCGAAGAAACTGATCTACTCCGGATTTCGTTCTTTTATTGAGATCTACGGCTCAATTTAGCTATACACAGATGTATATTTGGGGAGGGGGGAGTAAAGAAGCCATCACATCTCGTGGAGATGTTCAAGAACAAGTGTTACATCGAAATGAAATGTGAGGCAAAATTGCAAATCTAAAACGATGGGCAAAAATTCTTCACTGCACTATAAAGTTGTAATATTTTCTTATTAAAAAAATACCGTAACGGCTAACTGATATATATTCCTGTTCAATGAACTCATTACCTTACACACGTACATATTTTTTTAGATATTTAGATATGGACTCCATATATATATATATGATATCAAAAACTACAATGAGGTGTCATTTTTGTTTAGAAAGAGTATTTTTTTTGATATCTTTATAATTCACTTCTGATTTTAGCTTCATATATTTCTAATTTAGTGATCTAAGTTTTTTAAATTAAAAAACTCTGTTAAAAAAACTTATATGGATAGTGTTTTTTTACGACTAGAGCAATCGTTCGCCAAAACCTTTCACTCTATGAAATACACCGAATGAAGTAAAATATGTTTACGTATATACACCGCATATTTTTCAATAATGAAATCTGTCAGAGTGCAGAAAAAATAGCACAATTCACATTTCTCTTTAATATTTCCAGCGATCTAAAAATTCAGATGAAATGTCGGCTGACCTCTGCGGCGTTCTTTACTGGTCACCCTTCATTGTTCCTTCGGAATACGTCAGCTGAGGCTGTTGCATTGGCTCTCTGCTTCTGACGTCATAGATCGTTCTGTTTCCATGGTGAAATGTACCGAAGGCTGAACGTGAGTTGCTTTGCTGCTCTGCTGCTTGTTTCTGGAGGTCGAACAATATGTCATTTCAGAAGTTTGACAGTTCAAAAGCCGCTCTATGAAAACAAAGTATTTGAAAGTTAAAGTTATTCGTATTCTTTTACATCTTACGTTTTATTCTTCTTTATGATGTGCCCTTTTGGCATTCGGTTTTGGAATTATATTTTGATTTTTACTGAGAAGTTAACCGACTTTCATAACGATTGTATAGTTATTTATTTGTATAGTTTAATACATAGTATAATAAATACTATTATGGGCTAATGAATGCAACATATGTTTCCCCCAATATTCAAAATGGTATTATTTAAAATGATAATATGAGGTATCATTGTTTAAGAGTTATGAGAAATGCACATATAATGAACGTATGGTGTTTTACCTCTGAGCGGGACTTTTTTTTAGCACAATGGGCTAAATGGCCAGGTCACAAGGACCCGAAAGCTCAGAGCAGGGGAACAACTGAAACAGCTGTTGGGAGACAGATGGTATCATCTGTCAAGGACATCCAGCGTATTCTTTAACGTTCACAGGATATGGATTTCCAGCATACTGCACCACAGCTTAACATTCCATCCGGCGGACAGCGGCCTTTCCAAGCCCATCGCTATCCCTTACTGAGCGTGGGCAGTTTTATGGAGATAAATCTCAATTCTGATAAAGCTGGGACGTAAACCTGGGAACTGCAGATTACGAGCCTGGCGCGCTACCGACTAAGCCATCCCCGCCCCTTATGAACATGTGGAAGAAATATCTTAAATGACTTTGAAAAAATTCTCGAATCACAATCCAATAGCATAGCATAACAATGAATAAAATGCTGCAGTATACCGGTATCGGAGAACAATTTCTGTATAAGTGTTGAAAGAGACTTTCAATAGCAAAGCAATTTGTGCAAGCGGAAGCCAGTCCAAACTGCTGCTCATTACAAAAAGAACTTACTTTACGATCATGAAATAAATAATCAATATGCTGAATACGGCTCATTTCTTCCAACTTTTTGAATAAAAATGTTTAGGTGCATAAATAAGCGATTTTTACAACATATGGAACTCATTAAAATGTACAGTTTTGTTTTTTAATCAAGATATTTTCTTGATTCCTTAAAAATATCGAGTTTTTTTTCCAGTTCATCACTCATGAGAACTCTTATGCTTTCGTTTTTAAGTATAGAATGTCTGCTACAGCTCTTTAAGTATATAGTTTTGTTTTCTTAGTTGATCTTCATTAAGTTTGGGTTGGAGGGACCTGTCGTGGAGCTTTTAACAATACGAGACAATCATCAACAGGGACGGAGAAGTACAGAGTGCCTTGCGAGAAATAGTCTATAAAAAAAACGACAAAAATATAAATTGAAATTAAAAAAAATACTTGTCTTCTTATATGCGCCCTAAAAAGTAGAAAATAAGCCTAAAGCATGTCGATGGTGCAATCAGTCACTGGTTCGTCTTCACATAAAACGACGATAGAGAGCCGGCAATCTTGTTGAATAGCCCTATATTCCTTTGAAGTGAATGCGAACTCAGTGACTGATTGTCCCACATGTATGCTTTAGGTTTATTTTCTGCTTTTTAGGGCGCAGCGCGGAATATAAAATTTCCGCGCTGCGCCCTAAAAAATAGCGCTTATAGGAAGATAAATATAAATTTATAGAAGATAAATTTGAAATTTTTCAATTTCTTTTTTCATTAAAACACCTTCTTTCAGAAACTTTGATGTGTGACTCATAAACATCGACTATATTTTTCCTCTCCCTGTTTTTGGAGTCATATATGAGGTACCCCATGACATTGGAGACGTCAAAAGCTTTAATTTGAAATATAACTCGTTAAGGTTGCCCTAACAAAAATCCGCCCTCCCTTTTTTATCAGGGGGGAGAATAATGGGAGAAAAATTTGAACTAGTTTACGACGGTCATTATAAGAGCTTACATTTGACACCTAACTCGTAACTGTAGGCCCTCGCGTTCGGAATATATAGTAGAAGAACGACTTTCGCATTTTCCCTTTTTTAGTCTGGTAGGAAGCAAGGGAGTATATTTTTATTAACCACAAAACTCCCTACGTCACAAACTTTCATTTAATATACAACCTGTTACTTTCAGCTCTCGCCTTCTGGATACATATCGGAACAATCGTTTTCACATTTTCTCTTGTTTTAGACGAAAGAAAGCATGGAAGGTCATTTTTCATAGTCTATGACATTCCCCGCGTCAGAAGCTTTCGTTTGATGTATGGCTTGTTACTTTCGGACTCACATTCTGGAGATATAACGTAGCAATAATTTTCATATTTCTGCTTTTTAGGAAGGGAAAAAGCATGAGGAGTCATTTTTTTATAGCCTACTAGCAGAATTACCTGGCGTTACTCAGGTCTGAAACTCTTTAGAATATACGAGAGGAGATGACACTCCCTAGGTCGAAACTTTCATTTGGAATAAAAAATTTTATGATCAATCTCCTTCGGTTTAATTTTTTGTCATCTCTTTTAGGGAAGCAAAGAAATGGACATATTTCGAGGTACTGTATGATCCTTTCCACGTCAGAAGTTTCTAAACCAAATAACAGAACTGTCTCACTCAGATAATCGAACTTTTCAAATCATTTCGTACCCTCCAGAATCCCTAGGATACAGTTTACCAGACATATGCAACTTTATAGAAAAAAAAAATTAAATATGGTTTGAGAAGCCCAAAAAATTATTATTATAATTGAAAAACATTATTTATTACTAAACTTAAAATGTTAATTAATTTTTTATTAAATAACATATACGATTATTAACTTTTACATATTTTTCATATTTTTATGTTAATGATTTTATTTACGATACGTATTCTTGGTTTTTGAAGCTTTCATTTCAACGAAGAATCTGGTGTTCCGTTCGTGTCTAACGAGAACGACTTCAATATCCACGAACGCTCATGCTTTTGACCCAACAAACTGAACAATAACTTTATCACGCGAAATCAGAAAAAAAATAGTTAGATGCATTCCTTCTTTGAAATTTATTGGTGGCAGCAGTTATTTTGAATAACTTTCAACCATTAATGTTAAGTCTGTGGGGATTTTGAGAAATTCAAACCCGCCCACTCCATTTTCAGTTGAATCCAGTGGGTTTGCACACACAAACATACAAACAAATGCACAAACAAACTTTATGTATTAGATGACACCCTCCGTATTACAAGCTTTCATTTGACACATAAATCATTAAGTTTCTCCATCGCGTTCGAAATATATGATGGAACAATTGTTTTGACAAACACACAAACCAACAACCCGACAAACTGAAATACCGACAAATAACGAGTGAAAAGCAATAAGAAGATAAGTAATAGGTAAAAATGCTTATGGAAATAATTTTATCATTGGTGTAGTTGTTTACTGGCTATGGTTTATACATAAAAACTTGCTAGAAAACAACTAGGACTATTAGCAACGATTAGTATTAGCCTGTTTCCATTTAATGAACTCTAACAAACAGCTACGATTATTAGTATTAGTATTGTCTCATCAAATGAATTTTTAGCAAACAACAAGAACTATTAGCATTAGACTTCGCCCATCAAATGAGCTATTTAGCAAGCAACTAGTACGATTAGCTACTGTTATTATTAGCATTTAAACATCACGTGAACTATTTAGCAAAGCTAAGACTGTTAGCTACGATTAGTATTCACATTTTTCTATCAAATAAAATATTTCTTCCAAGATATTCTGTCAGACCTCTGTGGCAAGCAGCTTCTTGAGGAGGTATTTATTTATTTTTATTAAGGTATTCTATATTTATTCTCTATTAATGATTGTCCCGTACAGTTGAATGCTGTAAAATATTCGCCTTGATAAAGCCACTTTCAAAGGTTATAGTAAACGTTCGCTGATAGTAGTAACAACGTTTTTTTTTTTTAGTTTTACAAAGACGTAAAGCCTTATAGCTGCTTTATCAAGCTGCACTGCCAATTTCTTTTGAAAAGTACCCGGTGGAATATTAGCTTTAAAATATATGTAATATTTTTTTTTCGAATTTCCTTAAATTGCTCCAAATTTTTGGTATTTCTTATTGCACACAGGAAAAAAGGTAAAACCTTGAAATGTATTTGCTTTGCCATCTGTTAAAGCAAAATCTAAAAACAAATTTAAAAATCTATGAATGTATCTATGATATGCAGTTAATATTAACTTTAATAATAAATGTACAATCAGTTGTTATATTGAAACGGTATGCGGAATATCATATTTGTTTGGAAATAGTGCTTAGGAAACAAAAATAGCACTGTTCGTTTCGATAATAATGATTAACATGATTTATTTTACAGTTGACTGTCGCACGAGTATATTAGGTTTCCTTCACATTTCTTTCGGTTTCAAAACAAACCGAGAAATAAAGAGTAACGAATGCTTGAAAACGTAATGTGGGAAAAATACTAGTAACATGTATCTGTATAAAAGTGAGGTATATTCGCAGATAACTATGTTACAATAAATATACCCCTGCAGCATTATAGTATTAGGCCTGTTACTTTAAAAAAAAAACGCAGCTCTTTTTTCTTGTCTAAAGCATTTGCCCACTTTCCAAAGCTTATGCGACAGTTTTCAGATCATTTTGAACACATTCAGCGTTTTTTTTTTGTTTTTTTTTTTTCGAAGAATAACATTTAAAAAAATAACTGAAAGGTATTTTATTTCTTCCGCTTTTGGTTCACTGAGAACAAACACTACTTTTCCTGTTATACTTTTAAAGTTATTCTATTACGTTTTCGTCGTGCTTAAAATAACATAATATCGCTCGATCTTCTCTATTTTTCTCTGTTTGTGAAACTGTAAATGAAAAATTTATGAAGTTATATTTTCAAGCTTTAGACACATGTCATTTTTAAAAGTGAGCTACGAAACCAACTCTGTTAGAAAAGCCGAATTGGATGCAAAAGAATTAAAATGTTTGTTTTATACATTTCTTAGGTAAGGTTTTTAATTCTACACTTTGGTTCGTTACAATTGATTTATTTTTGCATATAATAATTACTAGGGATGACTTCGGACTAAAATTTTCGAGCCCTCCGAACCCAAAACTGTTGATCTCTGGGACCAAATCACTTTGACAATTATTGAGCTCTAGCGCATCCGAGCCGAATTAGGGAAAAAATGTTCCTTTGATATACGTAAGTTCATATATATATATAAATGTATGAAATATAGAGTTATAATACTTCCTATTATGGTTCATCACAAATTTAAAATAATATTTTACGAAAAAAATTGAAAATTCAATGTTATTTAGAAAAACATATACTAGAAATAATTCGGAGAAGTAAAACAATTCTTGAGCAACATCATTACAAACACTAAGAGTTATTCGTTAATAAAAGAGAGCGAATACCTAAAACATCAAAGGCTGAATGGTGCTCACTTTTAATTACTAAAGACTGTTTAAATAGTTGATATTATAATAAAAAAAAATATTATTTTTTTTGTGAATTACTACCACATTGCGGAAAATGTTTGAATGACTGAGCCCGAAGTCGTATGCGGAATTTTGTGCCTGAAAAAGCCCGGCAACGAGCTCACCTTTAGTAATTACTTTAGAAAAGACACTACAACTTATCCATTATATCTGTCACGATGTCAACTTTATACCGACCATTAAAATTAAATAATTGAAACTCTTGTCTCTACGATTTAAACGTTATCACTAAAATACTGAAACAAAGGTAATCTCATTTCTGGACTGTAATCAATACCATTTATTTCGCTTCACATGTTTTGACAAAAGTGTAATAAGAGCTTGTTAGAAAAGATAGATGCGATTTTGGATTCTGCAATGTATACCACTATCATCGAATTTCTTCTTAGTTAAATAAATAGCTTTTGTCAGTTTCTATAACTGTTTAGAACGTGACTTAGTAAATATTTTGCATTTGCCATCGTGCTAAAATACATTAAATCCGTAACTAAAAATGGTTCTTGATACAGAGATTCGGCGAATCCCGTAAAATCAGAGAACGAATTGCTATTTCGCTGCTACAGTAAATAAATTTACCTCAAATATAACCAATTCGATATGTAAACGATTTCTTTAATACACAAAATAATACACTAATAATATATAGACTGCAGTATAACGTTTACCCTATGTCCCAGATAAGGCATGGATGTTCGTGTCGTGTCTCTACTGAGGTCCTTCCATATTTTCAGACCTTCTACTATGGCATATAAACTGACAGGCTCCTGTCAGACCTCTGTCGCAAGCAGCTACTTGAGAGGGTATTTATTTATTGTTTTTTTATCATTTTTCAACTGGTTTCCAAGGTAGTAGCATATTACAGGGGGTACTGCAAAATTTTTAGTTTGTAGGGAACGTGTACATTGAGGCATTGTTTCTCAACTTTCAGCTGACTGGAGAATACTTCAAAAGTACTTTATGTGAAAAGCTCGATGGAAGTGATGTGGATTAACTCAAAAGGTAGCTCGCAATGCATTCAATCTGATGTTTCCAGGTTTGAGTATGAACTCTGCCTGAATTGAGAATGTTCTCCGGTAACTCCAGCTATGCTATCGGTGACAAAATGGACACCGATGGTCTTCTGAAAAATCGCCGTCCTTTGTTTGAGACGTTAAACCGTGTGTGCATGAGATCAATGCCTTATGCAGTTTAGAAAACACGCTGGATGGACTTGACGGAGTCTTTCGTGTGTTTTCTAAAAGTTGTTCAGTGGATCTCCTTTCCCAGACTTCTCTAAATCCTTGGAAACCTCGTGAACTGGTCATTTAGAAAATTTTGGGTACGAAAAAGTGCCACTCGCTAACTAAAAGAACCCGGCTACCAGGTTCATAATATCGGCGTAAGCTTCATATCTGCGAAAAATATTCAGAAACTGAGTTCAATATAATTGTATTTAAATATATTGCATGTACTCTATGCTTCTGAAGTACATAATGATTATACGCAGGAAAAACTGATATTAATCTAATTTAATGAACCTACAAATTCCAAGAGAGAAAATCTATTGAAGAAGTTTCTTCAAAAGGTATTTACAGTAGATAAGATGCCGCTAGTGTTGCCAACTTATGGGAAGTTTCTCGTTTAAGAATTCCAAAATTACTAATCGTTAGATTTTTCAAAATCTTGCGAAACACCAGAATTAAAAGTTTTGCTTTGCATTGGCGTTATATATTTTCTTTGAAAGGTATATATATTCAGTAAAAATAAAGATGCCAAAGAAATGAAAACTACACAGAGAAGTTACTACTCTCTTTACTGCAAATAATCCCACTTGACTAATTCATATTATAAATAGGCGTATATTCTCTAATAATAATAATAATAACAACACAGGAAATTAGTTGATTACATGTAGGAAATTGTTACTTTAGACTGCAAGTCTTAGTTCATTTGTACACAAGTTGGCCACGCTCTAGTGTTGTGACGCACCTTTCTATAATTTCTGATTAACTAAGGAAGAGAGCCTTAATTAATGGTTTATTTATATCGAGACAAGAATCAGGGTTACAGGAAACTGTTCCTCTAAAAATGCTTGCAAGATCTACTGGTTACCTTTGAACTACTCTCTGCATACACGCAATTTAGGTACAAATATTGAATTATAAAATTACATTTTGTTTGCTTTCCTCTCGTAATTTAAGAATTTTAACAGCATATTTTAGCGAAACACGCGAGGTTTCCTCTTTACTACTGTAATCTTTTCGTCGGAGTATCCACTGTAAATCCCTTGGTCGCTTATTATCTGCTTCAGTGCATTTGCTGTTAAATCATCTGGTTTTTTATTGTGGATAAGTCCACTATTTTAGCCTTTTCTTTCTTACGGTATCTTCAAAGAGTTCACTGCTACACTGGTGTTCAAAAGTTAAGCATAGTTGACAAATGAAAAAAATGAAAAATACGAGACGATAGCATTAAATTGACGATCGAATATGGAAAGAAGAAACAAATGCGTGATATAACTGATATGAAATTCAGGATAAATAAATGCAGGACATAGCAATGCACTGTAGTTCAATAGGGTGGCAACTGGAGAAGTTACTGGGAGACGCATTCGCTCGTGCACGAGAGTTCAGTAAGGTATCTGATGACCCCTGACAGCGATACAAGTGTCATATCGACGTTGCTTGCTGTTGACAAGGGAGGAAAAAGGTCCTGCAGCAATTCTGGGAGGTGGTTGACGAGCTGAAATACGCCACCCTAATGCATCCCACATATGTTCTATAAATTTGAGGTCTTTATTTTCAAAGAAATCATCCACTAAAGCAGCGCCATGTGGACGCACACTATTGTCCATAAACAGGAATTGTAGACCAACTGCACCCAGAAAAATTCTCACACAGGGTTTGAGGATTTCGATTCTATATCTGAGACTTGCCAAAGTTCCTCCAGAGAAAACATAGTGCGGCGGGCGTCCATGTGACATAATGCCACTCCAGACCAGTAAAACACCACCTCCGTAATTTTGCATTTCTCTTATGTTTGAGGGGTGAAAACGAGTTTCCTGTTCTCTCCAGATGATACATGACGACTACACTAGACAACAAATTTAAACTTTTTTCTTATAACATTAGTCAAATAGGATGTTTCAAACTAATTTTGGGGTGTTGAATTCATACATGGCTGTGAATAATTTGCCTGTGAATAATTTGCAGCACGTACAGTTGTTTTTTAAATTACGGATTGATGTATTTCAAATTCAATAAATACGCATATCTGGGAAATGAAAATAAATATGACTATTTTGTTAAACTGAAATTTAAAACTCATAAATTAATTACATGATTACACTGAAAAAAATTAGAAACATCATAGTTAGAGACCACTGAATATAAAGTAACAAATGAAATTATATTGAAACGCAAAATAAGAAAACATGGGTAAGGATCTTTTATACTTACAAGAAGTTCATTTTTGTCTTTTATGTGCTGAGGAACCTTTTTTCTGCAAGAACCAGCAGTAGTCACCCATCATTGTTGGGTCCCACCTGCCTTGGTATCTCTCCTCCATGGTTCTGTATCCTGGTGAAATCTTTCCCCTTGCTCATCACTGACAGCTCCTAAGTTCTTGAGAAAGAAGTCGAGATGCGAGTGCAAGAAATCGATCTTCAAAGACATTCGGCAGCCAAGATTTTCATAAGTTATTGAGAAGATCTTTAATGAGCTGATGGTAGTTTTCCTCTTTGTGATTCCCCAGAAAACTCTGGACAACATATGTGAAGGATTTTCATGCAGCGCGCTCCTTCATATTCGGTTTTTCTTCGAAGACAGTATCATTCAGTAGCTTCCTGACCTGAGGGCCATCAAAGATCCCTTCTTTGAGTTGGCATCACTTAGTTTTGGAAAATTTTCCTTCAAGTGCAAAAACCCTTTGCCAGTTTTGTCCATAGCTTTTACAATGTTTTTCATAAGCCCCAGTTTGATGTGTAGTCCATTAGAGGCTTATATCTCAAATTACTCTTTCCAGGAATAAAAACATCTATTTTGGGTCAGTCTTTTGTTCTGTAGTGTTCCTTTCTGGCCCTACTGTCCCACAAACACAGAAAACAGAAAATTTTGTGAAGCCCGAGCAAGAGAGATATGACTTTTAGGTCATCACATATTGTCCACTTAAACTGGTCATATTTTATAGCAGTGAGTATTTTTTCCATAGTTTCCTAAGTTTCCTTCAATCCCATAGCGTAGAATTCCACTTCATTTCACAGCGTGTGTCACTGGAATGGAAGATTTTTCGTTTCCTTTATGCAAAAGGCAGCATGTAAGCCGTATTTTGACGAATCTATAAATAGGTGTCATTCCTTAGGGTCGTGAATTCCAATTTCTTCCATCAACCCTGAAATATCTGTGCAGAAACACAAACCATCTTCATCTCGTAATAAGCAAATAAACCTAAATTTCTCTTTCTGAACAGAGAAACTCTGGTCCCTTGGCCAGAAGATTTTTTACTCTTGAAATCTTGAACCTAAAACTTCAGCTTGTTGTCTGGAAAGTTCTAGGTCTCCAACAAGATAATTTAGTTCATTTTGCTGAATCAGATGAGGCTCGTCTAACTTTTTAGGGGCTATATAGGATCAGGATCTGTATGTGCCTCAAAGTCTTACTCCGATGAAAGTGAATCCATCTCTTCACATTTGGTTGGAGGTGTTGGTATAGGAAGATCTTCTCCATGAGGAACTAGCCTTATTGCTGACGGCATATTTAGATATTGTATTTTGCTTTTGTTCTTTTTTGAAAAGCCCGACACTTTAGTTAAATAAAAATAGCAATCATGCAAGTGACTAGTTGGCTCACGCCAAATCATTGGAACTGCAAAGGGCATGTTTTGTCCTGATCTCCAACATGACATCCAAAATACAAGTTAGAGGCTTTATTCACAATCTTTGTCAAAGAACGACCCTGGGATTTTAAGATATAATTTCCACATACATAACAAATCTTATCTGGCACATTAACACATCCGCGACGCTGCCTTTGTGTCATTCAAACGCCAAAATTCATATTTCAACGTACCGTACGTGTTCCTCCTACAATGAAAACAACGAGAATGGCGGTCTGAGGTTAGGTTACTGTTACATGTTTTCTCCCACTTGGTAATCAGTGTTGCCAGCCACAAAAAGTAATATATCTAGTATCCTCCCAGTTGCCTGGAGGTGTTGGTATAGGAAGATTTTAATAGGAGTCAAAATGACCAATAACATAAAAACGTTACGTGCTAGCCATTTTTAAGGCCAGATCTGAAATCAGCACCTGAAAAATAGTTAAAGGCAGCTACACTTGTTCATGTTATAAAAACCTTGCATACCAGTGCTATCACTCTGTAAACTGAATCTGGATTCGTCACAGAAGAGAACATTAGAACATTAGTTTAAGGTCCAGTGCCGGTGTTGTCTGCACCATGACAACATTCCTCTTCTCCCTGATGGAGTGAGTGGAATGCAAAATGTAGGTCGTCTCGCATAAAGTGCTTGTTCACGAATCCTCCTGTATATCATTTGACTCGAAACGTTTCGTCAACTAGCCACAGATAACTCTACAGCGAACTCTCTCGCTGACATATGTCTGTTATATCTCTCACTGTCAGTGCCACGCAGCGTTCATCCTGAGTCGTTTAAGTCATGGTCGACCCTACTTACGTGGACGAAATTTTTTCCTGTCTCTTGGTGCCCTTTCCACAGACATGACATCACGTATTGGTACACATCTATTGTATTGCTATGGCAACATCACTCTCGGTTCGACCTGATTCCAACATCACCAGGGGTCCCCCTCCCCCTCCCCGAAAATGCCGTCGTCTTATAAGAAATCTCAAACTTGTCTATCTGCTTTGAAATCCGAAACAGTTTCCTTTGGGTCATTTTAATTATAGTCCCATGATATATTTCTGGCACTAAAACTAGATTTAAAAAAATACTATATAATTTTAGTCCATATAGAACATTTAGAATATCATTTTAACCGTTTCCTTTTAATTTTCCATTTCATTCGGTCCAGTGGAATACTTTAGTAACTGGGAAACCATACCCAAGTTTTACACCTCCCCCCCCCCCCCGAAACTAAATCCTGTGTACAGTCGCTCAAAAAAGTATCCGAACACTACGGTTGATTTCAGAATTCAGAAAAAATATGTGGCAACGATTTTTTTTAGAAATTAGTGATCTGGCAACCTTCGTGTCACTAATTTCTAAAAAAATCGTTGCCAGATATTTTTTCTGAATTCTGAAATCAACCATAGTGTTCGGATACTTTTTTGAGCGACTGTACGTCCCTGTTCTGGACACTAGTGTAGATTATCATACTCTTTGTCAAATACTACAATAACTTCACGACTAAAACATCTTCATAGACGCATTAAATGCTTGTCGCTCTAGCGGTGCTTAATTATCTCCTATACCTAGAATAAGGATAAATTACTGAAATAAAGATTTTAGTTTAATATAGAAACTTAAGCTATTATATCACATTTAAATTATTGGATTATGTTTTTAAAAGCGTGATACACAGATTTTAAGTAATCGAGAATATCTGGATTATCCTTGATCCTTTGGAGTCTTGCTGTGTATTTGTGTTTTTTTTTTAATGTGATCACTGCTAGATCATCTAGTTCCTTATTGGGTGCACTGATAAATCCACGGCTGAATCCTCTGGTTTCAATGAAAAATTCACCGTCGTTTATTTCCAATTTTCTCTTTTTATAGTAGCAATAAAACGCGTAATACAACTGTAAATTTAAATTATAACGTCGGTAACACGAATGCATGTAGACTATAAAAGTAAATGTGGATAAAACTAAGATTGTTATTTTTTGGAATGTTGATAATCTTTCGACATTCCAAAAACATATTTAGGTACTATCTACTATTAATATAGTACTTGATATTTAGGATTTTAGTTTGCAGCGTCTTTCTGTTGTCCCAAGGTATATTTATTTGAGTGCACCATTTCCCGTTTCTGTATTTTTATGATGGCTAAAAATTATTTTCTCTCATAAAAGCTGCTTTGGCTGCATCATAGTAGGTTTATACAGGAGCTAAGCTAAACTCCTTATTTACTTGTATTAAATTGTTTAACTCAATGGTACTTTCAAAAAACCCAAACAATCAACCAACGATATATCAAAGGATTCAACGAATGCGATGTTTCATTTTTGTTTTTAAAATAACTTCATAAGAATCATCACATTAAAAGTTCCTGGCATATTCTTCATACTCTAATTATGAGGCACAATAATCCTCAGGAAAAATAACAACATTACGAATATAATATATACTCGAAAATTATACGAGTGTATAGTATATATTCTTATTACAAGAGCTACAGCAACATAATCCAGACCCGATTTCATTGAAAATAGTACTAAAGGGAAAAGAAGAAATTTTTCGAATGCATCTTCTCCATAGGAGAGGAGTCAACTATCTCTTTCTAGATAACAAGCTTGTTCGATTTGACGCCGATCACTCCTCCTTCTCTGTTCATGGGAAGCACAGCGGCAATGGCAATGATTGAAGTCCGTCTCAGAAGCCCAAGATCAGCTAAGAATGAAACCGGGAAAGGGAATAAAGGTTCTCAAGTTTCATTCTCTTCCCTTTACTAGGCATTCCGACTGCTGGCGTGCGCTTCTTAGAGTGACTTTCTCTTTCCAATCCTGCTCTCCCTTCTCTTTTGAGCCTTTACAAGAGTTAGTCTTTTCTATTCCGAGAAAGATCCTTTCTTTTTCTTACTTCTCATAGTCTATTGCGAGGTCCTTTTCTTCGGCATTTCTCTCACATTCTCCCAATCTTCAGCTTTCTTTTTGTATCGTATACAAAGGAAAAAGTTTGTGATTTCGCAGAGTTTAGCAGAAATGATCTCGTAAATCTGATCATGGCTTTATTCTGTTCTGATTAATTAAATGACGGCGTGTTTACTCTTACTTAAAACAGATACTCCACTTTCAACTTAGAGTAAGTACTAACATGAGTTTTGTGTTTCTTCCATCGAATTATATCTTGAAAACAATTTTTTTTTTAGTTATTATATAAATGGAGAAAAAATATACGCAGACTCATAAAGTCTGTCTGAAAAGCCCAAATTCAGTTAAAGACAGAACTAATAAGCCTCTTAAAGACAAAAGCATGTACTATAGCATAGCTATTAACTAAAATAAATAGTAGATACTAGAATAAATATGTTATTATATATATGTAGTAAAGGTGTACCAGTGTAAAAAAACATGCTTTACTCTGTTTTCATAAAACTAATTCAGAAACGTGCCTTTTCGTTACGATAGCAAAAACCTATTCACTTATTTTGAAAAAAAACAACAACAACAACAACAACAAAAGTTAAAGGAATACGGTTGCTATTGCAATGTACAGATACTCCATCCGTCCTGTAACCGTCCTGTAGCGATTGTTTTTCTGCTGAGGTCTCGCCTTCCTCCAAAATCTTTTCAGTGGCAAGTGGCGCATTAAACTGGCAGACTGGTTACTTCTTCAATTTTCCATTTCTTCCATTTCAAGCAGCTGCACGAGGGGTATTTATTTATATAGATACTCTTATACTTGTAACGTCAAAAGTTCCAATTGTTATTTTTTCTCATTTGCTACATAAAGGACAGAGAAAGGTTCTAGACAGTACTCCTAATTTGTACAGGCGTTCTCATACAAGGACATGACTCTCTGATAACGAAGTCACTGCTGAGCACTGTCTCAATTAGGGCTAATATTACACAAACAACCATATCATCCCGGGACTCGAACCTAGACTCAGGCAGCTGCAGAATCATTGCAAACCAACGCGATAACACTGCGCCACCAAAGTGTTATTCTTTCTAGTTTTCAACAACAATAAATGCAGAAAAATAATTTAACATTGTTTATCTCATACTTTAGATTTTATAAAATGAATGATGAATCCGAGAAAAACAAAATACACGTGCATGAGAGATCGAAGCTTCACTGCATCTTAATTGCATAGCAGATGATTGCAGCCGCCAAATAATATTGTCTAATTCGATTAATAAACTTTTGACTATAATAAGCATCGTACAAAATCAGGTACGTTTTCTAATTGATTATGAACCTCCAAAAACGGATTAAAAGCATCTCTTTCATATAAACAGATACACATTCCAGCTGCAAATACACTCCTGCATTAAATGTAACCAAGATGACGTCTAGATGAAATATTCAGTCTCTTTTTCCCTATATATATTATTTTTTCCAGAATATAGAAAAAATATATTTCGATTCTACAATAATGTACTAAAAGCAAAAACACAGTGCAAAGAATATTAAAATTATTTCTATCATTTACGGCTAAAAAGGAGGCGAATAACACACTTTTAATAAGAAAAAAAAATGCCCTTGTTTCCTTTTTTTTAAGTAAATGACGACAATTCATCGTTGAGAGTGCAATTAGAGAATTCCAAGCACACAACTATTTCTTTGTCAATATATTTTCGTCATCCGTTAAGCACCTACTTGTTCTTTCCTGCTTCTTTCTTCAGGCTATAATTCTGCTCTTCGAAGTCTAAAGGGAGAGGTTTCTTACACAAATAGGTTTGTGCACTGGATTGCTTCCGTGCATAACAAGTTGAGATGACTACAATGGATTACTTAAGATATTTTAGAAGCAACACTTCAGCTCCAAATAAAAATAAATAAAAGAATGTTGTTGTTGTTGTAGACATCGCAGTGTAAAGCGCTTTGACTAACACAAGGGTTACTTCAAGACTGATCATATTGTTTATTGAACAAGTCAAGGTCTTTAGACGACAGAAGCAGTCATGTGTAAGTGCATACTTCAAAAACTGTTCTTGGGTCAGTGCTTTTCAAGATGAAACCAATATTATTTTACGATACTCATTGTGGAAGATCCCAACGGAACGTGCTCCATTAATATATAACATGCCATTTTATGTATGTAAAATATATATGTCTTGACCAAATGACTACATGACTGTACAAAACTGAAACAAAAACAACTACTACTGTTAAAAACACGGAAACAAATCAGATTTTATATTGTATTAGCTATTCTAGTGAGCATAATTTTAAAAGTTCGCTGGAGATATAATAAATAAATACCCACTCAAGCAGCTGCTTGCCACAGAGGTCTCACAGCAGACTGTCAGTTTATATGCCATAGTAGAAGGTCAGCGAGGATGGCAGGATATCAGCAGATTGGTTGGTTGTTTTACCACTGAGCAGCTCTTTTTTGCACACCATGGGCTAAATGGCCAGGTCACATGAACCCCGAAGGCTCAGAGAAGGTTGGGGGAGGGGACCCACTGGAACAGCTGTTGGGAGACAGATGGAAGCCTCCCGTCAAGGCTATCCATCGTGTTCTTTAACGTGCACAGGATGTGGCTCTGCTGCACACGGAGCCACGGACTTAACGTCCCATCCGACGGATGACGGCCTTTCCAAGCCCATCGGTGTCCCTTACTGACCGTGAGCAGAGCGGGGAATTTTGCAGAGATAAATCTCAACACTCACCCAGCTGGGACTCGAACATGGGAACTGAACATTACAAGCCTGGCGAACTACCGACTGAGCCACCCCCGCCCCTGGATCTCAGCAGAAAAACAACACGATTATCGATGCCTTACCCGGAGCTTGAACCCAGGTCCCTTTGATCTGTAGCTAAGCGCGCTACCCACTCGGCTAATTTCATTGATATAACCTCACATTAACAGCCGTAAGGCCGGCACCCAGTTTTTGATGAAAGGGAGGAAAGATATGAAAGAAATTTATTTCACTTTCACTTTATTAAAATTATTAATAAAACTAGCAGATTAAGTCCCTTGAAACAGGGCTTGATATTTTGGCTTAATTTAACCTGCAGTTAATATTTAAGAAAATAAATATAATTACCTTTTTCAGTAAAGTTTGCTTTAAAATTTACAACGATAGAGAAATGCTTGTGATTCCCCTACGACTTGCTGACGTCAGAAGGTGCAGTAGTTTAAATAAACTAGGCAAACTATTCAGAAAGTTTTATTTTCGTTTCAAAAGATTTCGGCGCCCTATAATTCCACAGATATGGGTCCCAAATTTCGTACGCCGGTTAAGAAATAAGTTAAAGAATCGGTTCCCTGTCTGCTGTGGGACAGGATAAATCCCTTGACGAATATCGGGATACCTGTCGTTTGATATGGGCTGGCCGTGTGCACTAAACTGTAAGGTACCATCTGGTTCAGGTTCTTCAATTACAATCAACTACATTACCAATGACTATTCTGTGGTATAATGCTTAAAGCCACTAATAGAGGATGATTGTTTTGGCAGCCGGTAGCTCAGTGGCCAGAGCACCTGACATGTTATCAGAAGTTCGTAGGTTCAGATGCCACCTGGCTAATGACAAATTTTCGTCTATATTATTCTAACAAATTACTACCAGGTCTATCTATCTGAGAAACTATTTCAGAAATAGTTAGTTAAAAAAAATAATTAGTTGCCTGAGTGGAAATTGAACCCATGCCTCTCCCATACGTCCTAACTATTAGACCACTACAAGCTATCCATTCCTTCAATAAAGAGGTATATAAGCATTCTGCAATTTTTGTTGATTAGCCCGTGGCACCATCTATTATCAGGAATAGAGTAATCAAGCTGCCACATATGATGGTAATAATATTTTGTTACTCACGCTCATATATAAATAATCCAATAATAAAGTAACACAGGAAAACGTATTGCAGACAAGAAACACTTGAAAAAAATTTGTTGGTTTGAGTGACATCCTAACCGCTAGACCAACCAGAAACTAACCATTCTTTCAAAAAAGTTACATATAAGTATTTCCACAATTTTTGTTGATTTTCCCCTAGCACCATCTACTATGAGGAATCGGACAGCCAAACAATTTTTCGAACTAATTATTTCAAGTGTTTCTTGTATACAGGACGTTTTCCTTTGATACTTTCTTGCTGAAGTATTCATATAAAGCTGTGAGTGACAAAATATCATCATATGTGGCAGGGCTGCTTGATTCCTGATAATAGATGATATCACGGGTGAATCAAAAAAATTGCAGTAATGTTTATATGTCACTTTGTTGAAAGAATGGTTAGCTTCTGGTCATCTAGGGGGCGGGGGTGGCTGAGTCGGTAGCGCGCCAGGCTCGTAATCTGTAGTTCCCAGGTTCGAGTCCCAGCTGGGTCAGCGTTGAGATTTATCTCTGCAAAATTCCCCGCCCTGCCCACGGTCAGTAGGGAACACCGATGTGCTTGGAAAGGCCGCCGTCCGTCGGATGGGACGTTAAGCCGTGGCACGTGTGCGGGAGAGCCATACCCTGTGCACGTTAAAGAACACGCTGGATGGCCTTGACGGGAGGCTACCATCTGTCTTCCAACAGCTGTTCCAGTGGGTCCCCTCCCCCAACCTTCTCTGAGCCTTCGGGGTCCATGTGACCTGGCCATTTAGCCCATGGTGTGCAAAAAAGTGCAGCTCAGAGGTAAAACAACCCAACTGATCATCTATCAGTTAGGATACCCGGCATGCTTGTGGAAGGTGTGAGTTCAAATCCCACTCAGGACAACCAAAAATTTTTTGAACTAATTATTTTAAGTGTTTCTTGTCTACAGGATGTTTTCCTGTAACATTTTATTACTGAGTTATTTATATAATGCTGTGAGCGTGAGTGACAAAATATTACTACCATCATTAGTGGCAGCTTGGCTGCATGATTCTTGATGATAAATGGTGCCATGGAGGAATCAAGAAAAATTGTGGTAATATAATTTTAGTAAGAATATTGTGGCTTATATGTCACTTTGTTGAAGAAATGATTACCTTCTGGTAGTCTAGCGATTAGGATGTCCGGCATGCTTCTGAAAGGTGTGGTTTCAAATCTCACTGAGGGCAACTAATTATTTCAAGTGCTTATTGTCTGCAGGAAGTTTTCCTGTGGTACTTTATTGCTGGAATATCATACAGTTTTCTGTCTAAATAATATAACAAAATCGGAAATGAAGACAAGTCTTCTTTAGCTTGAAAATGCTGCACATCAGTGATGCACACTGATGTGCAGCATCTGTCCAGATTTCAGAAAGGAAAAAAATAAAGAATTATTTTTCTGCGAAGGAAAATAACAAAAATTGCTTTTACGTAACGAATGATTCTGCTAAAACTAAACACCAGAACACGCAGAGTCGTCAGCTGGCTTTTGTCCGAAAGTTGATGAGATAAAAATATGAGAATTATTTGACAAAAAATAAAGAACCATTCATATGGGCACACTAACTGCAAAATTGTTTTTGATTACTACGAATTTATTAATATATATTTAATGTTTTATTTTTTCAATCTCGTTATGTTTTTAGTGAAAAAGGCTTATCTAGGTCCAATAAAAAATAACATCGTGCTGTAAACGTTATTAGATAAACGAAATTAGGGTGGGACTAAAAGGATTAAATAACAACGTTTTTTTTTTTCTACAATATAAGCTAAAACTCTAATTTGTTTTAACAGCAAATTAATACCAATAAATTATACGGTATAAACTGTTTTTGTGAATAATCGAATTATTTATAATTAATATATATAGAATTTATATTATACTTATATATTCGAATTAGTTTATTTTAAATGTAACTCTGAATTCAATATTATCTCTAAATGTGTTCAAAGTAATATTTTACATTCGTACATTTTAACCTATCATTAAAAGCAGTCTCCGTTTTAGAAAAATATTGCTCTCATTCATAGTTATTTGAAACTTAAAAAGCTAAGGAATCCTTTTTTCTTAAACCAGAAAGATAAAAAACAAGTGATGTTTTACCTGTTTACATTTCCATGCATCTGTTCAACATAGCATACGACATCGTGAAGCATTCATCGCCGTTCCAGAGACGAATTAATAATGCATCCGTTGCAACACAAAGCTATTGTTTCGGGCTTCGGATAGGGTTACGACATAAAGGATAACAGAAAACTCTCCTTCACCCTATGTTACTGCCACTGTAAGTAAAGCTTAAATGACCTGGGAGATTAATTTTACTTGACAGCAGGGATGGGCGTAATGGCTTCGAGATGAAAGGTCACATTTTGCCTATAATAATTCAACACTTACAATAACTTTCTGTATGTTCCCTAGTTTGAGCGAGTTTGCTTGCCGTGACAATGTGCAGAGAGAGAGTAAGCCATTGAAATTTGCCTCCACATTAAATATTTAGGCTGCCCCAGGCTCCAAGCAATATCCAATGTAGTTACCGTACTTCAAAGAGTGGGAGAACTGAGAGTAGCGCTATTTTTTCTCTTACCTCCTAATATGGGGATAATGTACAAAAAAACCCAAGACTTCTGTAGTAGAGAAACTTTGGAAGCGAATTTTGCTACTTTCAACGCTGACTCTCGTATATGATCCCCCCTAGTCGACACCGAAATGCCTTCGATAATTGACGAAATGCATTCTCATGGGGAAATAAATGTACTCAGTTCCATTCTTTTAACGATGTTCGACATACTCAATGGCGATGTGCACTTTTATCATAACGTTCATGATACTTTGTTTGCCGTTATAGTAAAAGTTCATATGTACTTTTGAAAGAAATTTGCTTTCGCTTCACAGACGTTATAGAATCAATACGAATCGTGGTTTCTTTCGACTCTTTCTTTGTACAATACAGGGATTGAAAGAGGAGCATTTAAAAACCATTCTTCTCGCAGCTTGATCTGCCGATGTTGAAGTCACGTACTTTTACCATAAACCTGCTCGAGGAATATTATTGTTGTCTTGTATATTTCATGCGAAAGATGTCAAGCACGTATCCTAGATAGCTCACGATGTTTTTAAAGACAGCATTTGTAGTTCAGTGCAATGCGATTTGAGAGTATATTAAAAAATAAACCATCGGCGTGGAGATGAAACTAAGTGTGGCTACTACGAGTATCCAGACTCGTATCAATGTTAAATATGTGGTGAAGCCAAACTGGGAGACATTCATAAACGTGTATCTGTAAATTATCAAACATAATTTTTGTATAAAAAATCTAGTCTCAATTCCCCAAAAAAAATTATATTTTATTTTACCTAAATTTTGTAATTTATTATAGTAGATATGATAGAAAAATAAAAATGATTTACAACTTTCAAGAAATAATTTCGTCCACATTTGTTAAAGTTAGAAGAAAAATATTAAATATGTATATAAACTAGTAATTATTTTTTCCCCAATAAATTTGTTAAAAACCACTGCAACGGAGATGAAAGAAATATACCGGAATGCTGTTCTGGTTCATTCCTGCCCGATCTTGGCCCTCATATTTCACTCAGATCATTTCCTCCCCTTCCCCTCTCCTGCTCACCTACAAATCGTGAAATGGTGAGCTTTTGGCTGGCCATTTCACGGTTTGTCGGTTTGTCACTTTGTGAACATATCAAAACAGTTGTTCCAACATATCTTTTAAACGCGACTGACAAACATAATCATTTAAGCGTCATATGAAAGCTTATAACGCGAGGAGTATCATAGGCTACAAATCATTGACCCCATGCCTCCTTTCCCTCTAAAAAAAGGGTAAATATGAAAACGATTGCTCCTCTATATCTCCAGAATGCAAGTACCAAAAGTAACAAGCTGTGGGCCAAATGAAAGCTTGGGACGCAGGGAGTGTCATAGTCTATACAAAATTGCCCCCCATGCCTTCTTCCCCCCTACAAAAGCAAAAATATGAAAACGATTATTCCGCCATATCTTCGTAACGCGATGACCGAAAGTAACAAGCTATGTGCCAAATGAAAGCTTGTGACACGAGCAAAGACCATACATAAATGGAAACTTAAATGTTACTCAAAATATATGCGAATGTACTGAACCAAACCTCTAAAAACGTTTTAGGTAAACGATCTGAAACAGACACATCCACAGGCTACTACTTTAAGAATCAGGAGAGAAAATTCCACAAATTTCAAAATAAGCTCAAAATGACCGAAGAAAATTCAGCGTCAGAAGAACATAAACCAGTGATTCTCTTACTTAAACTTTCTCTTATTTCCTACCGGGATATAGGGATCGAAAGGCCTAGTATTCCAGCGTCGGAGACTTAAAAAAAAAACGGGGAATGTCCTAGACTACACAAAACTGACCCCCCCCCCCCCAAAGATTTCTTCTCCGCTAAAACAGGGGAATTACGAAAAATATTGTTTCGCGATATCTTCATAACACGATGGCCGAAAGTAACAAGCTATGCGTCAAATGAAAGCTTGTAACATGAGGAATGTTAAGGATTAAAAGCTACGTCCACCCTTAAAAAGTGTAAATATGAAAGCGATTGTTCCACTATATCTTCGTAATGCGAGGGACGAAAGTAGCAAACTATGTATCGAATGAAAGCTTGTGACAAGGGGCGTGTCATAGGCTATACAAAACTGATCCCACCCCATGCTTTCTTCATTGTTAAAAAAGGGGATATGTGAAAACGATTTTTCCAACTATTATAACACGACAACCAAAGTAGGGGGAGAGAAAATGTGGTCGATTTTATGAGTCATATAAAATGAAAGTTTCTGTAGGTAAATGGTTTTAGTGGCAAAAGAAAAATATAAATTAAAATCACACATTTTACAAGAAAATTTTTATTAAAAACTTGTGAAAAGGAGGGGCAAATGGTATACTGCATTGGAAATCCATTTTTGTTGTTGTTGTAGTTGTTGCTTTTTTCATTTCATCCAATGGAAATCCAGATGCTTCGATTTTTTCTAGATTCCGGCCTGTATGCATATATATATGGTGTGTTTGTATGTGCGTGTGCATGTATGTATGCATGTTTGTGTGTATGCAAAAAAAAATTTGTATTTTATATTTCCTGCTTGTTTATTTAAATTGCATTAATAATAAATAAAACAGAACAATTAAAAATACAGATGTTTCGTTTCTATGAGAATTAAAAACTGTTTTCTCTGAAATAAATATTTTATTTATGGTAACCTATATTCCATTCCTCAAATCCTGTCGTGCTGGTCAAAATACCCCTACTATGTTATTAGATTCGCAGTTATTTTCAAAATCGAGAGAGTAAACGTTTGCACGATTCAATTACTCACTATATAACGCTTAGTTGCATCAGCAAACCTAAAGAAAAATTAACCTCATAATTTATTCTGTGTTGACATGAATGCATTATGTGCATCTCATAATTTTTCTATAGCAAAGCCTACTCTTCACAGATTACGAATTTATGTAATACACATTTCAACGATTTACATGTTAAATGCTTTTTCTAGCGAGTAAATTATGTCATTCCCAGAAGCTGCGCGCACTGAAGACTTGAGCCTGACAGGTTAATTTAAAAATTTCGCCCTCAGATCTTCTAAATTAATGTTTAAATCTCAAAAGGAGCTACTCAACTTGATAAGCTGGAACAGAATATACAAATCTCTTAGTTTTCATTTTGTTGCGAATGATATTAGCTAAATCACATAAACATCTTCTGCACCGAACTGCTACGAAGCTTTTAGGAGTAGGAGACTAAAGAAACTCGTTGATTAGTTGATATTCTGAAGCATATTTGTGGTATTCGACGGGGAGAAAGGACATAATTTGGATGCAAAACGACAGAACTTGCTTTAAGCAGTTAATATGTACTCCTCTTAATTAAAGTTCAGGAAAGAGTGGAGGTTGAAAAAAACAGAACCAGGAGAATTGTGTCATAGTTGAATAGAGTCTATGTCACGCACACTAGCTCTAATTCGGCAGTACATACCCGGTAATGCATGAAATAGTCATTGCAAAGTTACAAATATTGTTGCGATCTTCTCATTCATGTTACTTGCTCCAAACTTTAATTGAATTGAAAGTTTAGGTTGCATTAATTATCTTAAAATTCCTTTTGCTTGCACGTACATTTCTGGAAACGTGCCGAAAATTTCGTTGATACATGGATGATAAGGTATTCATCTAGAAACACTTGAGTTTTTTTCAGTTGTGTTAATAATAAGCTGACTAAGATTACAATGAACTGAGGGGTAGTATGATATTAGCGCAGGGGTCAGTAAGACGAACATTAGAGAATAATTTGCAAAATTGTTGAAATACATTCCTTGTGTGTGGAAGAGAAAGAGACTTCAGATAACCTACGATTTCTGAAGGAAATTATATACATATATCAGGCCGGAACTAGAAAAAACAATAAGTTGGGTGGAGAGGCAAGAAACGCAGAGTCGAACCGGGAAAAAAGGAGAAAAATGGGTCGGGCAACAGACTGGATTCCCATTGTAGTACAACATTACCCTTTTCATTTTAATGGTCAACAATTTCATAAAAATGATGAAATATATATTTAATAATTTTCTTGACTCTACTATCGTTACTAGCATTCTCAATGCACCCTTACCAACAGCTCCTATAACAGTAGGCCGGTCGACCAAATTATATAGACGTCATCGGTGGTATAATCCAGACATTTTTTATTTATTTTTTTTCATTTATTATTAATGGTACACTTTTATACTAATCTTTATACTAATAGTTATTGATAAATGTATCTTATTTAAAAGAACAATTATTCGTATTTATTAGCAATTATCATAAGTTAATATATGCAAACAATTTTCTTTCTAAACAAAGTATATGTATAAATCAACGTTGCTATAAAGATTGGTATAAAAGTACACCAGTAATAATAATAATAGAAATAAATAAATAAGAAATGTCTGGATTATTGGACCACCTATGCTGACGTCATAATTTGGTCCACCAGCCTTCTGTTATAGGACACACTCCACCCTAGATCCGGCCTTATATATAGCTGAGATGTGATAGTAGACAAGTGGTTAGAGTGCTTGGCTACTATTCAAAGGGATCCTGATTTGAGCCACGGATAAGGTAGGATTCTTTCTTGTATAGATTTTCCGCTGAGGTGAATCATAAAACTTAGCCTTCCTCACAGGTTCCTCATTAGGACTCCAAGGACTCAGAAGTTGGAGGAGGGAGCTTATTGGACAGTTGGTAGGAGACAGACGATAGCCTTCCATCGAGGCCCTTTTTGGGAAAGTTTTTAGATGCCCTGTCGTACGTCATGCACTCATACTGACAGCCTCCTTACAGATCTCTCTGGCAAACAGCTGTTTGAAGGATAAATTATTTTCATTTCACCTATTGATTTAAAATAGGACTCCCGATCACACTGCTAGAGGTAAATTCATTGTTTTTCAATTTATACTTTATATACATTCCCAAAACAAAACTCTATAAGTACCAAAGTAAATTTACACTGTTTAGAAGAAAGAAAAATTTTCCCATCCCTGAAGAGATTCTTATTACATTTCTACAGTGTTTAATCCAAAAATGCAAATGTACTTATGCATGCTTCTACGTTTTAAACAACACTTAGAAAAAAAAATTCAAAAAATTGCTTTCAAATTAAAAAAGGGATTTTTTTAAAGAATTTTAAATTTTATCTTTTCTAAATCTAAATCCAGTCGCAAATTAACGTGAGCTACAAACGTAAACGTTATTTTATTAATAATTACCCAAGATACGTGATGTACAATGCATTGCGAGATAAATTTTGAATGTTTTTGAATATACATTATATAAACGTCTGCGCTCAGTGATATAATAGTTAAGATTTAATAAGTCTAAATTTTTGTATACACGTATGTCATTGTAGAAGATTAAATATCGTCATTATCACCTATTTTTAACGTTAGTCTTCGCTATAATGATCACCAAGCCTTTTACCAGCATTATCAATATCGTTAAAAAAAGTTCATTTTCTGATCATCATTCAATCAATCAAATCAGTCAAGAAATATCAAGAAAATTCGAGGCTCTCAGAGTTTTTAGGCCTTTATGTTTAAAGACTTTTTTCTTATATAATTATCAAGTAGCAAAATGATTTGTCTGTATTTTCTGCACTGGTCATTAGTTTGCCAAAAGTCCGAAAGGCGAACAATCCGCTTATTGATATTCGTCGAGGCAACTAGGTCCTAACTTGCATACTGGATAGATTTAAATAATCTTTGTAGCGATATATGCAGTATGTTTCTTTAACGTGAACGCTAAAGTTTTATGATTCAAAGTTTTTAGTTTTAAATGCAGTAAAACAAAGTAATCTTTTTTCATTTTAATCCACAACATAAAACGAATTAAAAAAGCTATTTAACACTGGGAAATGTTAATGCCTTTCTGTTATTTATCAGCATCTTATACACACTTTCAGGTGTATGAATATCAAGGGAAACATTCTTTTCTTGGCGTTAAATACCAAACTAGTCTGTAACTTTGTTGAAGCTCGTTGTATTAGTGCATTCGCTAATGCCAAGGCTCATTAAAAAGCAAAAAAATATTTAATTCCGCATTATTCTAATGTTTGGAATGCATTTAAACAACGTCCGTTTTACTACACCCTTTTAATTATTTGCTAAAGGCACGCTTTGAGAACACATATCAGATAGCAAAATATCTCATCTAAAGTACTATTAGGCAGAGTTCTAGTAATTAGCTCCTAACTGTTTCATGTGCTTAAAGGGCTATAGCAAAATTGTTGTCAGAGTTCTACAGAGCTGAATTCATTTTATCTTTCTGTTATCAGTTGCATTGCATTTCATCTTTATTTCGGGGTAAACAGGAAGACATCTGTTGATCTTTATGTAAGAGAATAATTTAAATTAGTCTTTAAATAAATGTTTAGTAAAATGCAAAATCCTAGTATAAATAAATATTTACTTGAAAATGCTTGAATAAGTAGAACTATGCTCAACAAAGGAATCCCTAATGTTTTAATGAAATACATTATTTCGTCAAAATTAAAAGCTCAGCTGGGAAGTGATGTTTGATTTAAAAAATGTTTCTAAACAAGGGTTACAGACCAAAAAACAGAGCCTTCAAAATCTTGCTTCATGCACTTTTTGCACACAATGTGTTAAGTGACTAGATCACAAGGGGCCCAAGGACTCAGAAATTGGAGAAGGAAACTCACTAGATAGCTGGTAGGAGACAGATGGTAGCCTCCGGTCAAGCCATTTCTTTGGGGATGTTTTTAGATGCCCTGTCGTACGTTACGTTATGTGCACCATGTCATCAAAATGGGTATCTTTCACAGGGTGGGGGTTACATTGTTGTGATTTGGTTTTGGGAAAAAATTGCTTCACTGATGATACTGAATGAGGAGAGTTGTCTTGATGAACATATTGCCTTCGATCCAATCGCGTTTCCAAAGTAGGAGTGTTAGGGGTGATCCCTCCCCCACTCCCTCACAAGGCTCAGGCAGGGAGTCAGGGATAACAATTGCGTAGTTCCACAGAGTTCCTTTTTGGAGAACTGTTCACTTTCCCAAATCTCATCGCTGGGAGCTGTTGGGACTCGAACGTCGGGATAAATATTACGAGCTTTACATGAAACCGACTGAGCTGCCTCCGCTCCTGTTTTTATTCAAATGAACTTTATTTCTACCAATATTTCATTTCTAGTACTCAGCGTCTACTGTATTTTCTAATTGTATCTTCTGTGGAAAGTTGCTTTTAGCTTCACGAATATATTATTTACTACCAAACTCTAAATTGAATATTAACTCTTATTGACAATATTAATAAAGATTATCGTTATCAATTCGTATACTATCCAATAGTTATAGAGGGAATCTTTTTCTCTTGAACAATGTTAAAAAAAAGGGAGCGTTATAAATAATTACAGAAATATTCAGTTCTCAAATGAATGTTTGTCGTCACTGATGATTTATTCCACCACTTAGATTGTTTGGCCCTTGAGCGATAATTTTGCTGCTCGGCAAAATCTATTTCGTGAACATTCTCCTCATTTAAAATGCCAAAAGCAGAAGGTAAAGCTTTGCAAAAAGCTCATTCGGGTCTTTTATCACCTCGTTTAAAATATGGCTTGTCTAGTATAATAGGAACAAAAAAAAAAAAAATTGGTGGACAAATCCCGCGAGGAAGAAGCTCATTCTGTCGTAATTAATTACCTCTATTTGCCAAACGGAGGTTTGGCCATAGAGACTTTATCGACTGAATCAGAACACTTTCGAGACATCGGCACAAGCCGACCCTTTAAATGGGTCATGAACCATTTTGCTGTCAGAGTTGTACCTGGTAAAAAATATCGTGTCGCGCTAGAAAAAAACAACGTAGATTAATTTTTGTGCTTAGACAGATTTTTTTTTCGTCGGGTTTGCTAGAGAGGTGGAAGTAATTAAAGACATTTTTTTTTCCGTTGTTCTTTGTACAATTGTGTTTTTTTCTTGCTTCAGTCTTTTTTTTCTGTTTACCGTCAATTTATAAATTGCTAATCTGTTAATTTCTTATAGACGAAAAAAGAACTGTTTCTTTTGGAACACTTGGATTTCTTTTCTTAAAGCCAAGTCCATCGATTCCGAAGTTGATGCTCTATTCGTAAATAAACCAGTTGGCAAACACATTGAGCTTCTGAAATGACACAATATGCATAAACTGTGATTCTGAATAGACCCCTGAATAGAAAAATGTGTTCAAATGAAAAAGAATGTTGTTTAGAGTTTTATTTGCTCCTTAAATTATTCTCACTCATAATGTCTGAGAGTATCTATGTTTAAGCTAAAATATACACAGGATATAAATATTTTACTATTATTACATCTCTGTAATATGTTGCTGCTAATGAAATGTACGGAACATTTATATCAGTGTACAGTCGCTCAAAAAAGTATCCGAACTTCGTGTCACGTGACACGAAGTTGCCAGATCACTAATTTCTAAAAAAATCGTTGCCAGATATTTTTTTCTGAATTCTGTGATCAACCATAGTGTTCGGATACTTTTTTGAGCCACTGTACATATTTATTATATCCGGTGTCATCTCTTTCATATTTGCACACGGATAAATATATCAATGTGACAATTCTGGCGGATGGAGAGAGCTGGGTTCCTCAGCTCTGAATTTTAAGGACAAAAAATTTAGGCTTGTACAAATTATGATTAATAAAAATAAACTTAAGCTTTTAGTTTAAACATCCTTCTTTTGTTTTACTTCGGAAAAAAAAATCATTATTTTTTTTGCTCCGACCTGTAGACGTCCTCTACACTAACTACAAGAATTAAGATCTTAATTATATGTAGCATTTTGAAACGTATTTGGTATTGCAGAGAAGCACATAAATTAGTTTTGAAATATGAACAAGAACGAGAATGTGCAAAAACAACTGTGTGATGTTATGTTTTTTTTTCCTCTGTCTATATACATTGAAGTGACATTGAATTAGGGATAGCAACGTAGTAACGTGTTGGACCCCCTCTGGCCCTGATTACTGCCACCACACGACGAGGCAATGACTCCACAAGCTTGCGTAAATGTTTCACAGGTATGGCGAGCCATGCATCCTGCAGAGCTGTCCATAATTCCCTCAAGGTTGTCGCTGATGGGACATGGGCCCGAACACACCGAATGTTCGATGGTATCCCAAATATTTTATGATGGAATTTAAATCTGGGCTTCTAGGTGGCCAATTCATTATTTCAAAGTTAGTAGAATGATTCTGCAACTATTCAGTAGCCAACCTGGACCTGTGAGATGGGCAGTTGTCTTGATGATAGACGCCATCTCCATTGGGAAAATGGTGTATGATAAATAATGTATATGTTACTGTGAAAGACAGAAATGAGAGAATGTCGATATTCTCCGATGAATGACGACACATACCAAATATGTCGGTGAAAGACCGAATATTAGGTTATATTCTTACACATTCGGACCATCGCCGGTGTATGTCGACAAGCACAGATAAGCTCTGGTGGGGGTCGAAACGAGAAGCCGAGAAGACACAGCCAGAGAGGCGACAAAAACGCCAAATCCTTTGTTCTGTCGCGAGGTCACGTAGGATCACGTGGGGTCACGTAATCCTACGTGGCATCTATTTGTTAGACTCTCGAACACTCTGCTGTTTGTCAGTCTTATGCAAGATTTGCTGGTGTGTGCAACGTTTGCTTAATTTTTATTTTTTTATCCGATACCTTAATTTATATTGAATGGCTACTGCAGTGAACCGTGATCCTTTTTTTTTTTGAAAAGTTACGTGCATTAATTGCGAGTAAACGAGAAGATAATTGGTTTTATTTTTCTCAAGAAAAGTACTCTAAAATACTTTCTGAAGTGATTTCTGAGTCTTATGCAAGGTTTGCTGGTGTGTGCAACGTTTGCTTAATTTTTATTTTTTTTATCCGATACCTTAATTTATATTGAATGGCTACTGCAGTGAACCGTGATCCTTTTTTTTTTTGAAAAGTTACGTGCATTAATTACGAGTAAACGAGAAGATAATTGTTTTTATTTTTCTCAAGAAAAGTACTCTAAAATACTTTCTGAAGTGATTTCTGCTAAAACTAAGTGCATACACCTTTGGATTACAGAGATTAAAACGTTTTGACATTTTAAAAATTAATGATGAAGAGAAGTTAATTGTGTCATTAGAACCAGGAGAAACGAATATACAGTATTATGTTACCAATGATGAATTGTTCAGTATACTATCCGAAATTCACATCAGAATAGGCCATGGAGGAAGAACACGTATGCTTAAAGAATTGCAAGTTAAATACAAAAATATTACATTTGAAGTTGTATGTTGTATTTAAATTTTTGTAAACAATGTCAAATGAAACATAGGGCAACTAAAAAAGCTATTGTTGTGAAACCAATGATCAGTTCGGAGTTAAACTCAAGATGTCAAGTCGATCTGATAGACCTGCAGTCACACAGGGATGGCGAATATTAGTTCATAATGGTGTATCAAGACCCTTTAACGAAGTTTGTCCAGTTACGACCTTTGAAAACTAAGACAGCTGAAGAAGTAGCGTAGCACCTTCTTCAAATATTTTTAACATTTGGTGCCCCAGCTATATTGCATTCAGATAATGGTAGGGAATTCAGTAATCGAGTCATATCCGAACTATGCGCTATGTGGAAAGGTGTTAAGATAGTTCACGGAAAGCCTCGTCATAGTCAAACACAAGGCTCAGTTGAAAGGGCCAATCAGGATATACAGAATATGTTAACTGCATGTATGAACGATAACGATACAAATAAATGGTCAGATGGTTTGCCCTTTATTCAATTTGCCAAGAACGCAATATACCACGAAGGAATACGCCAAAGTCCTAATGAAGCCCTGTTTGGCGTTAAACCAAAAAGAGGCATAGCATCGTCAACTTTGCTGGCAAGTAAATAGCAAATATTAAAACCGAAGAACAGCTCGAAGAAATTGTTAATACTTTTGAAGAAAATTTAAACAGTGACCATACCGAAAACCATATTCCAAAGGAAAATATTGAAGAGGAGCTGCAACCTACCACATCTTCATATCGAGCCCTGACTGAACAACACGAGTTTATTTCTATAAAAAGAGCGGCCGCGAAAGAGAATCTTCTACTGCAAGTAACTAAAATGTTACGAACCTCAAAAAGAAAATTTCCTCCTGCTCAAATTGGTGATCATCATCATCATCATCCTCAAGCAGCCATTTGCTACGGAGGTCCAACTAGACCGTGCAATTTAGTTCTCCAAGCAAGTCTATCCTGAGCTACATCTACTGCATCTGGCCACTGCACACCAATTCTAACAAGGTCCTGTTGGTTCTAACAAGGTCCTGTTGGTGATACCGTACGAATACAAGTCCCTGATGTCGACCGTGGTCGTACAGATGCCCGAAATGTGTTGGCGGTTGTTGTTGGAATAGAAGACTCCGACTTTTATAAATTAGCAAACAAAAATGGTACCCTCAAGCAGCTTTATACCCGTAATCAGTTCGTAATTTGTAAAGAAAAGTTACTTTCCATAGATGAGATTTCTTCTCAAGAAATGTCGCTGAGAGATGCAGCTGTAACTAATTCGAGAAGTGGAGGGCAAGGCTATACACGCTGTAATTGCAAAAAGAAGTGTTCCACGACTAAATGCAGTTGTAAAAGCAAGTCTTGTGCAATTCAAAGTGTCATAACAGTTTAACTTGTTGCAATAAATAAGATTGTATAACATTAATCACATAATTTATGTGTAAGCTTATTATTCGTATTATTTCCTTTTCTCATTTAGAATGTACTGTTCGCTTTAGGTTCAACAGTTTATTTACATGTGCTGTTACTTAAACTTTCTCCTATTTTGACATATATCATAATACGTTTTAATAACATAGTATGATTTAAAAAGTTGCATTTTGGTCTTAACGTAATAAAAATATTTTTATTCAACATTCACCATCATTGCATGCTGAATGTCGACATTTGCCGGTGTAAGTGAGAAATAATGATATTTAGCAAATATTTCGGACATACACCAAGCGATTATGTGAATGGTGACATTCACCGGAGAATATCGACATTTGCCAGATATCGGTCTTTCACAATAACATATATAATAATTATCATTTACACCCATAAATGGGTGTAAATGGTCAGCCATGAGTTCTACGTAATGGGATGCATTGAGAATAGTCGGTGCACATACCAAAGATCCCACAGACGTCCAACTGTAGACACCCCAGGCAATCACTGAGCCACCACCAGCTTGTACTGTTCCAAACTGACATGCAGGATCCATGGCTTCATGGGTTTGGCGCCATACCTTCAGTCTCCAATCGGCGTGATGAAGTTTAATTCGGCATTCATCACTCCAGGCTATCCGTTGCCAATTTTCGATGGTCCACTTTCAATGTTCTTTAGCCCAGGCAAGGCGTTGAGCCTGGTGTCATGCCATTAGAAGTGGGACTCTTGTAGGTCGGCCGCTCCCGAAACAGACGATGAAGTAAGTGTCGCACGGTCCATATACTGACTTCCTGGCAGAAACACGAGTTCAGATGGGAGGTTATTTCAGAAAATGTCTGGATGTTATCGGTCAGAACGATGCGGGTCTGATGGCGAAGCCCACGATCATTCAAGGCTGGTTGTCCTTTGTAGTTTGTCCGGGTGCTTGTTTTTTTTTTTGCCGGAATTTTCATATTCCCAGAACACTCTTGAAACTGTTGTACGAGAAAATCCAAGTTCAGTGACAATTTCGGAGATCGAGTGTCCCATTCGTCGGGTCCCTACGATCTGCACTCTGTCAAATGCTTCTAAATCCCGCGCCTTTCCCATTACGTTTCTCACGACGAATGCTTGGGGAAGCCAAAGCTAACAGCTATATATGACCAGAGTTTCAGCCACGCATGCACGCAAATGCGGTACTTGCGGTACTGAATTTGGATAACGTCTCCTATCCCTAATTCAATGGCACTTCAGTAAATATTGTGAGTGTATATGTTGTTCATATGCGTAGAGTATTTTAAAAACAAAATTGGGTAATCTTGCGTGATAACATTTTAGGTCTAACCCAAGGCAAATGGGTATGAACTGCAAGTATTGAAGAAAGACATGTATTTTTACTTGTTCACTCGTAGGTGATTAGAGTTGTCAATATTATGATGACAAAAGTGTAGGACAAAATAAAAACCGCACCTTTTTCAGTGAAAAAGCGTGATTTTGAAGTTTGCGATCTATTTCTACTGAGCAATATACATAAGCACATTATTCCTCATTGTAATGCAGTTATACAAGTACACTAGTTTGTCTTGAGGACGTGACATCTGTGGTTTTGACAATTTGTCCCTTTTATACATTGTTTCTCACAAATTCTTATTCGAATTATTCAGAGTACCATTGTCATTCTTTGAAACTTAATTGATTTCACAAAACACACAAGATTATCTCGCCAGTAATAAAGGTTACGTTCATTCATTCCGCGATGTGGAATATAAAGAGCACCTTATTGCATTTAGCTTCATTTCATGCTCAATTACAGTGAATATGTGACAATATTCGCACCATTTTCGTCGTCCTCTTCGTATCTATCGCCAGTGAATGTTCTGTCATTGTAAATGCGCTTAACATACATGAGTCGTTCATTACCTATTGGATCGTTTATCCTTGTCCAATCTGCTCGCTGCTTATCGCTCTCGTTAACGTTAGGTAAATTCCTAGTTCATATCATTCCGTCGTTCCGGATAACGCCAATTTGCTGTCCAGCACAATATGGTTGAGTCCAACTGCCTATTCCCCTTTCTAAGCACTTCGGATTCTCTGCACTGTGAATTTTCGAATGATTTCTCTAGTTTATACATATTTGCGACAGAGCGAAGTAAAGCTTTGTTTCAACTAGAAAATTTGACATTTCCTGCTTGCTGTTTTTTCTTATTTATAATAAATGATAGATATACATATAGCCTTCCCATGGCCGAGTGGTTAGCGCGCTTGGCTACTGATCTAAGGGACCTGGGTTCGAGTCCCGGGTAAGGCATGATGTTCGTGTCGTTTTTCTGCTGAGGTCCTGCCATCCTCTCAGACCTTCTACTGTGGCATATAAACTGACAGACCTCTGTGGCAATGTCAAGACCGCTGCTTGCCACAGAGGTCAGACCTCTGTGGCAAGCAGATGCTTGAGGGGGTATTTATTTATTATTTTTTTATTATACTTGTAAGTTCCTCTCAAGTCCGAAGATGAACTGGCGTTTCTCAAACGCAGGGTAGAGGGAGTTTGGCTCAGTCGGTAGCGCTACAACCTCGAAATCTGTAGTATACAAGTTCGAGTCGCATCTGGAACAGCTTTGAACTGATGACTCACGCTCTGTCATTAGTCAGGAAGAGTACACACTCTTTCTAACCGAGGGCAGACTTTTCTTGGCCTTGGAAAGGCCACCGTTCATAGAATGGGACAAAAAGCCGTAGCCCATTGCAGGAGACCCATACCTTGCGAACGCTAAAGGCCAGGCTGAATGGCCTTAACGGAAAACTTCCCTCTGTCTCCTAACAACTATCCAGTGAGTATCTTCCCCCCAGCATTCTCTAAGCACATGAAGTCATTGTTACCTGGTCATTTACTCATAATGTTAAAAAAAGAGCCACTCAGAGGCAAAAGCAACCGAACTGCAACAGCACAATCTCCAATTAATGACACGACACTAACAGGACCACGAGAACTGATGGCAAAAAAATAAACATTATTTCGAACATTTTTCCCAAACTATTTATGTCAATGCTATTTTTATTAAATTGATAGAAGAACTGAATCAAAGGAGTAAGAAACAAAGCTGTACTTCATCCTTAAAAATCTATTTTCGCAAAGGAATGTGCTTAGGGTGTTTTCACCTACCTGAAAGTCCTTTCTTTATAGCAATATTTCCCAACCTAGCTTCAGTGAAACTTTTTCACTCCCTGTTAAGAAAAATATCCTGCAATTGAAAAAAAACTATCCATCTTTCACTTCAATTTTCATCCATATATTTATGTGTTGCAGGTTTTTCATCTCTGAGGAAAATATAAATAACAAAAGAAATCATACATTGTCAGAAGAAGAACAGTGAGTTTATCCAAAATTCGCCCCAAGAATTCATGACATGCAAAGAGAAAATAAAAAGGCTCAGGTCTCACACTAAATAATTAATAATTAAAACTACTCCCTAATAATTCAATGACGCAATGATTAATTATAATAAATTTGAAAAACGAAAAAAAAGACTTTTTTGTATATTTTCGGTTTCGTAGTAACCAGCTTCCACTGTTAAAATATTGGGAAACACTACTTATGGTACGAGAGAGCATAATGTATGAAACTTCATAATAACTTCTTTTTGGACGTTTAGAGACAAACGTGAAGAGTAACGATATCTGAAACATCGAGACATTAGTAGCAAAGATTATAAAGTAATTAACATCATTAGTGCAAAAAAAGGGGAAACGAATGATTAAAGGCAGATTATTACCATACATTAATGAAACTTCATTTAAATTAAAAGTAACATATTCACAGGTCCAGTAAGAAAAAATTCGTTGTTCAAGAATTCATTTTCTCATCGCAGCCCCCAAACTGAAAATAAGAATTATAACAATTTTTGACAAACGTTAAGCAATCATTAAGTCGCCTACATGCTGTTGTGGAAACTGACAATAAACAAAGCAATTTCTCTGAATTCTACGCCTAAAAGCTTTTCTCTAAGAATGAAAGGTTTCATATAATAGCATCTGCTGATTGATCTGTCCATAGTCAGCGCTTCCCAATTAAAAGAGAGGTTAATGAATTGGTCTTTCTGCTGAATGCTTATTTAGATTATCACCTTCATAATTAAGCCTTTGTTTTATAATCAAGTTTCGAAATTTTTTCTTTTGTTCGTTTCCACCGTGTTCCTTTTGTCATTTGGTATTGCGTGCGCTGTAACTTGAAGGACGACTTCAGAGTTCGCCGACGTTCTTTCATTAAAACACTCTGTCTCAACGTATCTTTGCCATGTCGTGTCTTATCAGTGAAACAACATTTATTAGTGCAAACGAATTGTGTTGCGAAGTTTAACAAAGCTGTCTGCTATTTTCTGCTTTATTAATTTTCTAGGAGGAAATTTGAATAAGGCAAATAGTTTTCTCCCTTTTTAAAACAATTGTACTGATGGGATAATAGAAATTATCTTTTGTTTTTTAGTTCCGCACAAAGGGTATAATTAAATGTAATATTCACACATTTGAAAGGCAAATGTGAAAAATCAATAATTTTTATAAGGGAAACATATATTTCAGCATTAAAAGTTTTTTTCAACGCAGTGACTTTAAAAAAGTAAACCTGGGTTAGATACAGTAACCCAGTTGAAGAGTTTAAATCAGGATTAGATACAGTAATCCAGCTAAAGAGTTTAAATCAGGATTAGATGCAGTAACCCAGATGAAGAGTGTAAATCAGGATTAGATACAGTAACGCAGCTGAAGGTTTAAATCAGGATTAGATACAGTAACGCAGCTGAAGGTTTAAATCAGGATTAGATACAGTAACGCAGCTGAAGGTTTAAATCAGGATTAGATATAGTAACGCAGCTGAAGGTTTAAATCAGGATCAGATACAGTAATCCAGCTAAAGAGTTTAAATCAGGATTAGATGCAGTAACCCAGATGAAGAGTTTAAATCAGGATTAGATACAGTAACGCAGCTGAAGGTTTAAATCAGGATTAGATACAGTAACGCAGCTGAAGGTTTAAATCAGGATTAGATACAGTAACGCAGCTGAAGGTTTAAATCAGGATTAGATATAGTAACGCAGCTGAAGGTTTAAATCAGGATCAGATACAGTAATCCAGCTAAAGAGTTTAAATCAGGATTAGATGCAGTAACCCAGATGAAGAGTTTAAATCAGGATTAAATACAGTAACGCAGCTGAAGGTTTAAATCAGGATTAGATATAGTAACGCAGCTGAAGGTTTAAATCAGGATCAGATACAGTAACGCAGCTGAAGCTTTTAAATTAGGATTAGATACAGTAATGCAGCTGAAGAGTTTAAAACAGGGTTAGATACACTAATGCAGCTAAATGAGTTTAAATCAGGGTTATTATACTACATTTCCATACAGATCAAATGTTTTATTTATTTATTTTTATTTTTGGTTACTGCCAAAGGAAAACAGAATCAAGCGATAACTTTTGCATATCATTTACCGAGTAGGTTTCATAGTTTTCACTCTACCTTTATTTATGTTTCTTGTTTGAATTGTAAAAACAATTTCGTTTCCCGCCTTGTTTTTGCAGTTTTCTCTCATTCTCCACAGATTCAATATTTCTGGGGTCGGATATATCTCCCTGGCCACCACTGAATAGCCCTCACTTAAAAAACGGGGATTTCTTCATTCCATTTTTGCTTTGTGTATTGGGGTAGAGGGGAGAGAAGGAAATGGAATCAATTTTAAAATGACTCAAAAATTACCATGGTGATCCAGTATTTTGCCATGAAAATAGTTTATGACTGGAAATAAAAATACCTAACATTTAATATACATTATCTGTTACATTAATAAAGTGTAACGTTTAAATAATAAAACAATAATATAAGTAAATAAGTTTCGCTTATTATTGCTTAAAATAAAATGCGGCCGCTATGTATTGAGAAGTAACTAATTTGACCGCTGTATGATTTGAATTTTTGATCTCTGCTCTAGGTTAACCAGGAGACTTTGAATTTCAGAAGTTTTCCTGCGTGTGTTTTTACAGTTTGCGTGTTATATTTACTCTCTCTTAATATCGGTGACCCCGCTTGCGGAAGAGCCATGCCCTATTCACGTGGAGCACACTGGAGGGCCTTGATAGAAGGCTAACATCTGTCTCCTAACAGCAGTCCAGTGGGTCTCTTTCCCTCAACCTTCTCTGAGTCCTCAAGATCCTTGCAACCTGGTCATTTGGCCCATTGTGTGCGAAACAGTACCACTCAAAAGCAAAACAACCCAATCCAACTGTCTTGATATCAAGGTTAGAAGCATCTCTCACCCTTTAAAAAATGACTGCAACGGAATTAAAAACATTTAATCTACATAATGCGCATATTTTACAAGAAAATATTTTAACGACAATTAAAATTAAGGGGAAAATTATGTACCGGAATGGCATTTCAGTTCGTTTGCTGGTAATGGATCCCTTGCTCTCCCCCTCCCTCCACTAGTTTCGAGCCTAACCTAAAACCCACAAATAATGATTTTGATGATGTTAGAACAGTGTCAAACTCGTAGCATATTAATTCGTAGACAAATTATTCATTAATAAATTGCAAATTAAACTTGTGGAAATGTCACGTTCAGCCGGTACTCGTCGTGTTTCGCCACATGTTCACGATTACGTGACTGAAATTTAGTAAACGGTCAAAGAAAGCAGAAGACTGCATGTGAGCTTACACTTACAAGACGAAAAAAACAATCTCGTAAATCAAATCTTAAATCACTCACCTAGGAGAGCTCAATATTAGAACCAATAAAGAGACCATAAACCCTTTAGCTGTGTATTAAGTGCAAAGTTTTATCCGAAATATAGAATTCTGTAAGCAATATTGACATCATCATAGACAAATTTATATATCATATATATTTTTGTCTAAGGTAAGATACATTAAACATTATAAGCTCACAGCTGTGGAAGTCATAGGAGAAAACACGCTAGTTTTCATTAATTAAGGAAGAATGAATGAATAAACAAAAATCACAAAGTTGAAACTTACAGGGACAGAAAAGAGGATGTCCCTGACTCATTCAAAAATAATTGGGGAATTAATTAAGGAAGAATTGGGGTTATGTCAAAGGGAATCTAAAACGCTCTATAACTTATAAAATAAGATTTTTTTTTTTTTTTTTGAAAAATGTGGTGACAGATAGAGATCCCAATCAAATTTATCAATATCTAGATTGTCAACAATATTAAATAATATAAATTAATATTTAATTAATCATTAATAAACCAGCTACGCATTATTTTTAAATCAGAATTTGAATGTGAAAATATATCAAATATCCAACATAAACCTTTTCTCTCCATTTTAGTGGTCTTTAAAAATTTCCTTGAAAAATGCATGTAATGCACACATATTTATTATACAGTATATTTGCGCTCCATTCCGCATACTAACATTCTCAAAAGCATTCTCAAAAGGAGGAGGACAGACTCCATTGTCTTCCTCCTCCTATATCAGGGCCTTCAACGAAACTATAATATTAATATTCGATGTCTTTTTCGGTTATTTCTCACATGATTTTCTTTCCATTCATTTTTAGCGGTCGCTTTGTTGTACCACTGAACTTACGTTAAGACTTTCTCAGCTAATCGTTTATAAATTTTGTAATTATCACTTTACAATCGCTGCTTTCCATAAGAAAGGTAACACAGATGAGCTTTAGAAGAACACCATCCACGGATTAAAGGTTAAGCCGCTCTTCGACGTCTTCTAACAGCTGTCGAGCCGATCCCTTTCTGCTATCTAGGTCTGAGTCTTGTATTCCATGGGACCTGACCATTTATCCCATTGTGTGCGAGAAAGTGCCACCCAGAAGTTAAAAGACTCAGCCCGAGCTAACCTTTATCGTATTTCAAATTTATGCACATATTTTATTACATCGTTTTATTAACCAGTTATACGAATATTTTAATCGATAATTTGATCAGAATTAATCTTATAATGCCCATCAATGACCATCCCACATTGTATTGCCATTAATTACATTCATTAATAAGTATATAATACGTAACATCAAATGATGAGTTAAAATGAGAAATCTAATTATTATTATTATACGTAATTTAATAATATGAGCTAGTTATTGATATTTACACAAATATTTTACGCTTATTAAGAAACCGAAAAATGTATGACAATAATTTCCCAAAAAGAAGGCGTAGAAGAAGTAGCGAAAAAAACAGTCTATGTAATAAAATAAAATTATCAAAGCTGGATTAGAAGTCATTTTTAAATTTGTGAAATTGCAGTAAAGTATAAGAATAGATTATAAGTAAAAAAACGTATTAAGCCTTACAAAAACAAAAAGATTTTAAAGTATAAATTAATTAATTAATTAGGCACAATAAAAATAACAAAAAAAAGGTTAAGCAAAAAAAGATAAACTTGACTTATTTTCCACTGAATGATTTTAATATGAAAAAAGAAACTACTATAGGTTTAAAAGAAAAAATTTTAAATCTTTCTTGAAACAAAGATTAAACTGGTAGCATCTGATGCATAGAAAGCTTCAAAAAGAAAAACAAAATTGATGGAAACGAACAAAACAAGAAAAAACGCGATAAGAAAAAGGAAAACATCGTTGAACTTAAAAAAAATTCTGCAGCATATGGTGATGACGTAACGAACCTTTGCATCTTTTAATTCTGTGTTCATGTAGCTGCAAGTTTCTTGCGTCGCAACATTAACCTTCCTGATATGCATGAATGTTTGGTGACTTTCTTCTACAGGGACCTTCTTCAGCCTGCAGACATGTTTACACGGACTTCAATTCCGATTCACAACAGCGAAATTAATTTATGAATACCCCCTAGGTGGATGGAAGACTGCTGGCTGGCTGGCGGAAGTCGATATTGATAGGAATATCCGACGCCCCCCGGAGCAGTGGGCGTCTAATGTGATTGGTCGATGACAGTGGGTTAGCGACAGTGGGTTAGCGTGGTTGCTCCGGATGGAGTAGGAAAAGGGATGTCTAGGGAGCGGAATTCGGTACGGGAGCAAGATCCGTTTCATAATAGAGATGTATGACCTTAGGTATTAGTGTCAGGAGCCCGCTGGCAAAAGGGCAAATTGATTGGAGGTCAGGTTGCTGCAGCCTATTGTAACTAAGGGGCAAAGGGTATCGGAAGTGGATTGCAAGTGGAATATTGTTGAGAAACAGAGCAGAAGATTAATACTTAACGTATGCATAGCTCTGACAAACAAGTCTTGATAATCACTTAATTCAAATGAAATGAGATTTATTTTTCAAAATATGACATTTTGCTTTGTGTGGCATACATAAAACTGTTTGAATCCCAAATTAACTTATTAAGGGATGCACTTCCTGTAACAGTCAAACAGTAAAAATTATTTATATTAGGAATAAATATATAATAACCTATCCAAAATATATGATGCCCATTACCAGATAAATATGTGTGTTACTTAGGCTCCAATCGAGTGCAGCATAATTTTAATATTTGCCAAAAACAAGACGCTCCAAATTATATTTTTTCAGTGTCCAATTTAATATATATTTAGTCAGTTATCAATAACCCGGGGGAAGGAGGATCAGTTTGTTTGAGGATTAACTGTAGTAAACAGTTTACAGTTTTGGATGTCATTTATGACACCCTTTAGGTTGGAACTTTGGTTGAACCATTAACGCTAATTAGATCATGGAGGAAAGTAATTCCTGGCAACCAACAGCAAATGTGTTCGTTTAGTTAAATAACTTTACATTAAATCCATTTTCTACGAAGTTTTGACTAGCTTTGTTTTAACCATGATCCCCCCCTCCCAATTACCTTGGTTAATCGAGAGTTAATTTGCTTAAGATTACGGGTGCTTTGGAAATTTGCAGCCTATGGTGTCGAGAATTCTTAATCCAACCCTGGATGCATTAATAATTTCTCTATAACAGAATATTGTGCCAGTACTGTAAATCATAAATGATTTGGCAAGTTTTCTGAACTCTATGTTCAAATAAGAAATATATATGTTTAAAATAATGTTCCCTTTCTTTGAAAAAAAATTTAAGTTGTAAACGCTTATCAAAAAAAAAAACATTTTTTTTTTCTTCTCTGACCCAAAAACTAAAAATGAACAGCCAGAAACCTAATCTCGATAACAGAGAAAATGCCTTTCTTATCCAAAACTGTGGTTATAATATATAATTGTAAAAATTTTTACGGTTCATCGTAAAAGTCAATACTTACGGTATTTGAGATCGAAATCAGAGTACTTAAGAATCAGGAACGGGAGATCAGAAATAACTGACATGTAAATGTAACAACACATTCCTATGAAAAATAAATTCAGCCACGATTATGTGTGAAGAAAGCTTCTAAAAATAAATTGAGGAAAATAAAAAATAAAATCGTAAACAGAAAATTAAGGAAGTAATGAATATATAGTTGAAAAATGAGTTTCGCCGTAAGTAAGACCCAATTCTGAATATATCTAAAGTTTATGGTGTATCTCCTATGTTACTCTGCTGTTGAATGACTGAGTAAATATGTTTCGAAATCAAGGGTTATTTTAAAAAGAAATATCCCATCAATCAATATACAAACATACAGGGAAAGACATGTAAAATTTTTGCACGGGACTTTCTTTTGAGATATTCCTATTTCTCCCCCATTTTATGCAGAAATTCAGTCGTCTCAAAGTACCTTCAAAGTGTATCATATTAACTTTTACATGCTTAAAATATTATTATTAGGATTATTCTTCATATATAAAGCTCTTAAGCTATTACGGAATAAACTGTACATGTTTTTATTTATTTTTGCTATTAATTTTTATTTCCCTGAAACAAGTATATTCTCATGAATATTTCGGGCAAATTAATTCTGGTTGTCAGATTAATTTATGTTGATAATAGCATTAAGGCTCCTATTAACTTCTATTTATGTTTAAAACCCTTATGAACCACTGTTGGACGACTCAGTTGCGAAGAAAGCTGCTGCTGCTGCTGGATCATCAATTTAGGAAAAACTGCTGGAGGCACGGAAATTGGAATGACATTGGATTAGACCAAGATGTTGTTCATCAGATAATAATGGGGATCTAATAAAGTGAAAACAACTTACATAGTCTAGTTTACCCGGTGAATGTAATATGTTGAAAGCTTAAATTAGCTTTTAATGCCAAGCTGAGGCCAAACTACGGCCCTTGAACAAGAATAAGCATGTTCGATTACTTTGAATGGTGACAAACTAGCGGAATCTTAATGGTTATTAGTCCTCGAATCATGTTGCTAAAAGGAATCTGGAGGATCCGTTGTGAATTATTTCGACGGGTGAGTGCTTGCTAGAATGCACTTGTTAATGCTGAATAAATAAAAGGAATAGTATGAGCTCTTAGCAGTCGTAATTTACTCCACATGGAATTAGCTTATTAACATCTAAATCTTTCGTAGCTATCTCAAATACTAAAAGATCGTTTCCTTTAGGAAACGATCTTTGTATACCACCTGTTATACGGGGGGAGGGGCATGAGATGAATAATTTATATAATCCTCCCGTTCCGTAATTATTTTTAGCCGTGATCGAGTTTTAATACATTACTTACCGTTACGTTGTACCCTTTGTAAATACTCATTGTTATAAGGGGCGAAAAATGATAACCTCCCACATAAAGAAGAATAAACAATGGCAGGTAATGGTTCTTGAACAAAACACAAATATTTATTTACAGTGCTATCACCATTTCACATTACATGCTTTCAATAACTTGCATAGTGCAGTAGGAAACGTACTGCTCCTCTGCTCACTAAAGCTCTTGCGCTCTCTCCTGCGTACAAAACATTCTGACCACTCTCCAAGACTGTTGTGTTCTCTCCCCACTTTATCAACGTTCTGACCACTCTCCAAAACTGTTGTGTTCTCCCTCCACCCTCTCTGCTCCTCGCTCTCTAAAACACAAAGGGCAGCTATCTCGAGTCGGATTAGCCCCTACAATTCTTTCTGTAAAGGAGGGGGGGGAGGAATGATGGTGATAAGGGATGATAATCTGGATAGTTCTTGCCACAATTTCCTTGTCACGAAACCACATCGCTGTCCGTTCGTGGGAACCGTCGAGCAGCTGTCCAGAGGATTTCCCGGGGACGTCCTGTGTTGTAATGTCCGATACCCAGACTCAGCACCAGGTAAATCACTCTGACAGAGCTTTTGCGTAGATGAAAGGGCGCCTCTTTTTGTACAAGTTACTTGGATTATAAGAGCCATCAAGGCAGGTAACTGGCATTTCCCTGCTCTGCGTCACCTCAAATGGAATTGTCCTCCGAAATAATCTTCCACATGGCGCCAGAATATCAGACAATGAAGCTGAAGGCAACGTCGAAACGGTTCTAGGTGGATATGAAAATCCACGTAGAACACACCCTGCTCAAGGTAACTTCTCAGCTAAACCTTAATGCCAAACAATAAATTACATATAAATAATAAATGAAATATTACTCTTCAGACAATTAAAAAATCTCTGGTGGGGGGGAAGTATTTTGTGCAGTATATTATACCGCAGAAATAATATGTGAGGAAAGAAAGTTGTTTGGGTTGTTTTACCTCTGAGCGGAACTTTATTTGAACACAACGGGCTAAATGGTCAGGTCACATGGACCTCAAAGGCTCAGAGAAGGTTGGATAAAGGAATCAGTTGGAAGCCTCCCTTGAAGGCCATCATCATGCCTTTTAAAGTACACAGGGTAGAACTTTCCCGCACACGGGTTCACTGCTTAACTTCTCATCCGACGAATGACGGACTTTCCAGTTTTATGGAAAAAGTCCTTCTAACCGAGGGAAAAATGGGAGTTAGCGTAAATAAATCTCGACCATCCACACGAACCTGGAGACTGCAAATTACGAGTCTGGAATGCTGCCGATTGAGTCAATCCTAATCCCGAGAAAGATTAGAGCTTAGGAGGAAAAAATACATCAGAATCATTTACTTTAATCATTGTAAGGTCACGAACCACCCAAACAATAAGTTAGGAAATGGTCACGAACCATTTCCTAACTTATTGTTTGGTTTAAAATTATCAGAGCATGAGAAAATACTACGTTTATTAACTATATCAACCCTTCAAAACTATAAATCCGTATCAGGGCCATATCTAGAAAATAAGTGGGAGAACGGCAAGTGTCTGGATCGAATCAGAAAAAAACTCCAAAAGAGCAGAGCTAAGAGACTGGGTCACCATTCCAGTTGAAGATTTTTTTCCCTCTACTTTAATTGTCTTTAAAATTTCTTGAAAAAAAACCTTGAAATACACATAAGTTTTAATAATTTTTCTGCCTCCATTTGAACTACTAGCATTCTGAAAAGGGAGAGTCAACGCCTATGCCCCAGCCTCATAGATCCTGTCTTGGATCCATATATTTAAATTTTATTTGGTGCGTATTTTCGATTATCTTAAGACATTCGCAGTATTTTCAAACAGTGGCAAAAAAGTCCTTTGTTTGCATGCCTTTGCTTGAATTTGAAAAATCCTCTCAGTTCTTTCAAACGAAACGTATACTATACATATTTTTGCAGTTTTAAAGTTATTATGTGGTCAATAACGTACGTATAGGTGAAACCTGACACTTTTACGAATCGCAGTCCGTAAACGGTTCATGGAGATAAAAAATCACATACTGGCAAGAAAACTATTATTTTATATTCACACAGTACTATAATTACTTTACCTCAGATGCGATCCATCATTGAAAGCTTCGTTTTATCTTCTTATGATTTATAAGCACTTCGCTATGAAAACTGTCAGAGAGGAAAACCTATTTGATAACTATCACTTATAGTTATACAGCTTATTAACTTGCCCTACAACCCTGCAATGTTCATATTTCCTATCTCCTAACATCTGCATTTTTTAAACATCTGTTCCGGATGTTTGACCTGCAACAACTTCGCTCTCCACGCTTGCTCCATAGTGGAAAGCAAGGGAGTTGGTGCCCTTTTGTCTACCTCTCAAATGATATCCACAGATATGATGTTTGCTTCCACTTCAGTGTGTAATTGGCTAAAGAGGACGTGAAGCATCAGGGAAATTTGGCTTGTTAGCCTTCCTCATCTTTTGTCTATTCAGGAGAAAGCAGTCGAGATTAAATATCTGGAGAAGGCGGAGTAGAGATGCGATTGCCGGATCTCATACATCAACTCATAAGACTGCGGCATGGCTCTCCCAGTTATTGCCGAGGTATCCTTTACATACCCCAGGGTTAAATGTTTAATTAAAATGCATGACAGACTTGTATTACAAGCAGCATCATAAACTTTGAAAACGCCCGCGCCACAAATGCTTTACTGGTCACCCTGATCAATATTTCATTAAAAATAGTTTGCGTTTCATACAGATTCAGCCAGTACTACATATAAGCTAATTTCACCAGTTCTTAAGACTAAACAACAGTCTTTGAAAACTTATGACTGATACATGTGTGTTTCATGAATATAACACAAAGGCTGTGCGGAATTCAGAGAAAGTTGCTCTGGGAGTTCTTTGGCGGTAAATGAGCTTAGGTAAACTATCAATGCTGATGCGTATTGAGTTTATATAATTTCATTTTAGTTTTTTACAGGCTCTTATTTCTTAGTTCTTCCAACAGTTGTGAATGTAAACTTCATTTTACGCTAGACTTAATTTTCATAGCGAATCCATGCCCATTTCTGAAATGCGACCAAAATCCGACTCTGAAGGGAACACTTCGAAATAATTACCTTTACACAGGAATTTCATTAATAAATACGAGGATTTTAAGCTAATGCAATTTTCAACAGCAGTAGAAAGCACTTTCAAAATTTAGTAACAAGGCAAAATTAAAATTAATGCGAGTAATATGCTTATGATGCAGTTTTGTATCAACAACACTTTGTAGGTTGTGCGTTGCAGTGCTGAAGTTAGGAGTAAGCTATAAAGTGGCTAGCAAATAAATACTTTCCAATGATAATTTTGTCATTGGGAATTAAAAATTACACTTCTGCAATACTATAAAATAATCTTGGAAGGAAAAGGAGATAAATTTCAATTTGCTACACTTAACAGTTGAGTCTTGTACCGAAGAGAAACTACACTTTTTTTTTAATTATCTATTTTCGGTTGGGAAACTTCTCTAATATAGTAAAAAATATTGAGGAACTTGTGATTCTACCCTATACATGCATGAAATTGGGAATATATTAACTTATCAGTTCATCAAGCCTCTTCGAACTAACTCTTCAATTATTAACATAAAATACATGCTACGAGACTAGAGCTTTGAAAACTTCGTAACTGAACTTGCCGTCGTGAAATAGGAGAGGGATTAGCTGGTTGAAAAAGAACTAATCCTCTCTCCAGTTTGATGGCTTGCGCATAGTTTCCAAGTCTCTGATATTGTTTTTGCATCTTCGTTTAAAATAAACTGAGATCATTTAACGGGGTACGTGATATAAGTACAATGCAGTCTCATTTTAGTTACATGTTTTCCATAATATTTAAACTTTTCGGACCCTTAGTTAAAAAACTTTGTACTCACAAAAAGGCAGAGTAGTTTCGTCTTTTTAAAGATACTAAACATTGGTTCAGTTAATTTGTTAACGTCTGATGAAGTTGTGATGAGGGTTGAGTTGTTTTACCTCTGAGCGGCACTTTTGTGCACACAATGTGCTAAATGACCAGGTGACAAGGACCCCAAACGGTCAGAGTTGTGTTGGAGAAGGGGATCCACTGGATAGCTATTAGGAGACAAATGGAAGCCTCTCTTCAACACCGTCAAGGCTATTCTTTAACCTGCATATAGTATGGATCTCCTGAACTATTGCCACCGTTTTGCGTCCCATTTGAAGGATAGCGGTCTTTCCAAGCCCATTGGTGTCTCCTTTCTCACAAAGGGAAGAGTGGAGATTTCGAGAAAATAAATCTCAACGATGGCACAGTTGGAACTCGAACCTGGGCATTACAGATTACAAGCCTGATTAGCTCCAAGACTGAGTCAATCCTCCCCATTTCGATTAGTAAACATTGAAATTGTACCAGAGATTGATTTTCGTTTACTATACCATTCGGCTTCATTCTACGATTAAATTCTGCCATCATACTCTGTTTCCTACAATTGCCATTCTTCTATTCTGATATGGTATTTCAAGTGTAAAAAAACTGTCATTATAGTGATGACTAAAGGGATGAAAGAGGTTTATACGCTAGTTGTGACTGTTAAAACTTCATAAAGTTGTCGCTCCGCTTTTAATTTTTCCGCAAAATTATTTCTTCAGTGAATGGCGCTTGAACATTATTATGTCTAGCAAAAGATATTTCTTTTCGTTTACTATCTGTGAAATGTATATCAATACAGACATATTTAAATTCCTTATATATCCACACTCACAAATTCTCAACTACCTGATGACATAATTCCAGCAGAATAAATTTACTTTTTGAAGTCTATATCCTTCATAAAATTTAAAAAGTAGTTTTTTTACGTAAAGTAGGTTTGCACATTTTCTAAAAATTAAAAAAAAAAGAAAAAGATGAAAAATTGGAAATCACTGGATGAAAAACAGATTAATATGCGGAAATCTAAAAACAAAATTGCTTTATACAAAGTTAATTAAGTTTGTAATAAATTCACGTCACATTTACTTTTAGACTCAAAACTGTATAATTTAAGATTTTAAATACACACTTGTGTAACGTCCCCCGTATTCTCTCCCCTTAATTGCGATAATAACAAGAAATGAAGAAAAAAAGATGCGATCACGTCCATATTATAGCAGAATAAAAGGTGACATCATTTTTTAAAGTTTTAAATAAATTTGAAATCTAGTGTTCTTGAAATTATCACATGGGAAGAATAAACTTTTAATTACGAATCTAGCACTAAAGTACTAGAATTTGGCAAACAAAACAATGAAAAGGGGGAAAAACGGATCGATTTTAGCTCCCACAAGAGATTGGGAAGAAACCAGCTGTTGTTCATCTTTCCAGCAATTTTTTTTTTCTTCTAACCTTACAAAGAGTAAAGAGAGGAACAAGGGTGGGAAACAGAGGGGTAAGAGAGGAGAGTAAAAAAAATGAGGAATAGGATTGGATCAAAGAGAGTGGCAAAAAAAACTCGCTAATGTTCCATTAACGGTAATCAGTTTCCGTATCCTTCCTGCACTCGTGGAAACGGTAGCTAGTATCACCAGGAGTCGCGCAAGCAGTAATGTAGAGTAGTCAAAATACCGCACAGCGATGTCTTATTTTTCCGCAGATATTTGTTGCTTTTTTCTCCTGAAAGAATCCGTAATAAAAATGGCAGTTTGATAGTTGTTTAGAATCGGGTAAGAACTCTGAAGATTAAATTCTCTCACTTTAGATATCTGCAGTTTCAGAAGGGAGATGGATTGCTGTCCTCTTGGATTGAGATGAGATTGTTATTTCATAGAGATAATTTGAGTTCTTAACTCGATACGAGGAAAACAAAATTTTTGTTTTAATGGTTTGTTAAATTCGTCAGTTTTATATGAATGGTTCACTATGGATTTTTTTATAGAGGTTTGTACCAGTATGTAAGTATGTTGTAGTGACGTAGTGTGAGCGGCAGATGAGAGTGAATGGTATGTGGGAAACGCGTAGTTAAAGCTTTGACAGTTTTAATCCTAGCGAGACGTGGTTATTGGGACACTTATATATGATACACGAAAACTTTTCGTTATATGATACAAAAAAACTCGTCGAAGCACAAACTTCTCGGTTTTCCCAGTTACCATTCACACTAGACCACAGTTGAAACTTTTAAGATGCATAAAGGGATTTCGATACAGCGAAATCTTGCTTTTTCAGTCACTTTGGTTTCGCAACGGTGACATTACTGGAGAGTAGGTTCGAGTCCCGAGATTACATGGTCATTTGTTTGTCATGTACGCTGCAATTGTCCCTCATTATATATTTCTAACAATTCTCTACATATGTCAAAAAACGCATTTCTCACTGTGGGGCAAAAAGCACAAACTGGCTGTAATTGGCCCCATTACTAGCTGTAATGGCAAAACAGAAATCCTTCTTATAAAATTACATTTTTTTTTCAATTTATTAAAGCATGAATGAATAGATTAAAACACACAGTAGTCAGCACAATATCAAATATAACATTTGACAAAGAGTTTTGAAACATTAAAAGCGCAAAAGAAAATCAAAACATTGATCAATCAGTTGCGAGGGACCAGGGAGTTTCCCAACTCTTCCAGATTACATATATAAAAAACAATTTAAATTATCGAGGAGAAAAAAAAATAAAAAAGACATTAGGTGCGTGGGTATGAAATCCTAGCAGATACTAGTTAACGATTTATTTTTTTTAATATTATTTTTCTATATTAAATATTATTTCAATATTGTATAAATTTGGCAAATGTACACGTAAACATTTCTTAAAAAATGATAAATAATTTTCATTTGTTATATTGCAATGCCAGTGAAAGAAATAATATATATAATTCTGTCTCTATGAGTTAAAAATTCAACCCTTAATGTACGTAATTTGGCCTTTCGTATTACTATCTGATAAAATTCAGGAGAAGTGTTTCGTCGTGTGCAGGAGACTGCGATGGATCAGTTGGTAGCGCTCTAGGCCCATAATTTATAATCCCAAGGTTCGTGTTGCAAATGTGACTGGCATTGAGAATTTTCTTCCCTGACCCCTCTTTTGACCTCGGTGAGAAAGGGAGCGCCAATGGGTTTGAAGATACCACCATCCGTTTAATGGAACGTACGTTAAGCAGTTACCACGCGTGCAGGAGAGCAATTTCAATTAATAAAAGGTTTCTACAGCAAAATTTCAGACAAGCATTAAAGACTTGAACAATCTGCTGTTATGCCCCACTCAAGGAGTTGTAAGAACAGGTGAAATTAGCCTCCAAGGAGGGATTACACCAGTCACTACAGGAGGGCAAGAAACTCGGACCTTGTTAAGTTGTTAATTTGTTAAATATTATTGCATATTTTATGATATCATAAAGGGAAAGAAACTTGTATCCTTGTTAAAAGTGCTTCACCAGTCAACAGGAGGGCAAGAACACATTAGACCTTGCAAAAGAGACCAATGTTCTGAAAGAAATCAGTGACCAGTCGCAAGCGTGTTCGTAGCAGCTTCATGTTCCGGTGGTTACCAGGAAGGGAGGTGATGTAATAGTCGGTGGTTCCGATAGCATGAAGCTCTCGGAACAAAGCATCTCTTTTAGCATTGTAGCGGGAACAGTTGAGCAGTACATGAGGTACACTCTCAGGTGTGCTGCATGTGGCACAGTTAGGACTGTACGCTCTACCGAGAGTGTGAAGCGTAGAGTTGCTGTAGATATGCTGATGAACTCGGAGACGATGAATTACTACTGGCTTTAATTTTGGTCCTATAACAGAGAGCCCGAACTTATTTTAGCTATTTCTAAACTCAAACTACATAAATCCCAGTGGTAGATGAAATTACTACGGAAATGTTTAGAGCTGAGAATGTTTCGGTTACCACATGGATGATTAAATATTGAATATCTTTTATGATAAAGGCATCGTTCCTAAAAGTTTACCAGAGCTAGTATTATCCCTATTTTTAAAAAAGGTGATCGCGTTAAGAATGCGTTCACCATTTAAAAAAAAAACAGTATAATTATAGTTATTACTATAGGGGTATCAGCCTACTTTCTGTTCCAGGTAAAGTTCTTTGCATGATTGTGCTTAATAGAATTAAGAATCTGGTTGACAGGCAATTGCGTGATGAGCAGTGTAGATTCCAAAGTGGTAGGGGATGTGTGGATCAGATATTTTCACTTAGGCAGATTCTTGAGAAATGTTTATAGTTTCAGAAACCTTTGGTTGCTTTCAAAAAGGCTTTCAACTCTGTTGATCGTCATAATTTGTGGTTGATTACGAGATCATATGGTATACCAGAGAAGTTAGTTAACATAATGAAAGCTCTCTATAATAAACTGAGTCGTGTGTGAGAGTTGGTAAGTCTTGTAGCAATTGATTTAGCATTACTTCTGGTGTTCGGCAAGGGTTCATTTTGTCTCCATTTCTCTTTAGTTTGGTTATTAATTATGTTATGCGAAATTCAAAAAAGTTTGGCCTTAAATGTACTGGAGATACGAAAATTTCTGATTTAGATTATGCTGATGATTTAGCCCATTTGGCAAATGATGTTGATGAGATGAACTCTTTCATTTGATCTGTTGATGATCAGCCTGTAGCATCTGTAAAGCAACTGATCACCCTGTAGAAGGATTAGCACAATGTCCATCCGCCAGACAGTAGTTGTTTCAAGCCCAAATGGGGGCAGGGGTGGCTTAGTCGGCAGCGCACCAGCTCTTAATCTGCAAATCCCAGGTTCGATTCCCAGCTGGGCCAGAGTTGAGATTCATCTCCGCAAAACTCCCCTCGCCCTGCCATCGATCTCGCCCTACACACCAATGGACTTGGAAAGGACGTTGCTCGTCGGATGGGATTCTAAGCCGTGGTCCCGTGTGCGGGAGAACTATACCCTCCCTGTGCACATTAAAGAACATGCTGGATGGCCTTGACAGGATGCTACTCTCTGTCTCCTAGCAGCGGTCCAGTGAGTTCCTTCCCCAATCTTCTCTGAGTCTCCGGAGTTCTTCTAAACTGTCCATTCAGCCCATTGTGTGCTAAAATGTACAGTTCAGAGGTAAAAACAGCCCAATTCAAACCCAAATGTGACCTCTTAATGCTCAGGGCAGAGTTAACGATAAAATCCTGAAGCTGGCACGGTGTAAGCTATCACAGGGACTAAATCAGGTTTCAACCTAAAACACGATCAACGCAAAGACAATTTAAGATTTAAATTTTTGTACTTACTCTTCTCATCTTAAATCTTCTGCTAAGAATTTTAAACAATACAGTTTTAAAAAATATTGAGATCATAATTTTAAATTATGAGTTCTCAGAGAAAAACACTAAACTAAAATCCCATTGCATATATTTCTAGCAGTCAATTGTTTAAAGCTAAATATTGAAGGGAGAAATTTCGCTTTCAAATGCGAAACTAAATACGTCCTCAAATCATCCTTTTATTTTTGGTTGGAAATTTCAGTAAAGCCGCAATCGAAAGTCTGGGAGAAAATGTCCGAAATATTTTAGCTTATCAGTATATAATACAGAGCAATAACACTTTTGTTTCCTCCCCTCATCTCTGTCAAATAACGCTTCGCTCCTCGTATCAGGTTGCACCATCACGCTGGTCCTGCGCACGTCAAATTGACTAAGTCAGCCGCGGTGTCCTTTTACACCAGCGGCTGTACATCACGACATCCCTGCTTGTCGGCTGACATTAACGGCTGGCCATCTGCTTTTACAGCAGCTGAACGATTTTTTTCTATCTTTTATATTCTTTAGAGTTCTTTTCTGGCTCTCTGTCAAAACTGCCTGAAACATTGGAAAGCAACCCTTTAATAGCAATGTGCAGACAGTTCGTGATAAATATTTCTGAAGTTTCTTTTTAGTTTTGTACATACATTTAAGCAAATAACATTCGAATATTTTACTGATATTGCTCTGAATGGGTAGTTAATAGGAAATGCATCTAGAGACCTAAGGAAGTGCTTTTGTAAACGCATGTTTCTATGCAATCACCCTGAATAAACAAGTGCTATACCGTGTTTTGAAACATCTGCATGAAAATGAGATGTTTGATACGAAATATGTTAGTGCATTGCACAAAAGAAGGAAATGGGGATATTTTACTGATACATGTGCAGATGTTATTTTGTGCATATGAGAAATTAAAGTACATATTTTCCCAACACGCAGCACCGTCTGGCATTAGCTTATGATACTGCTGTATGTGTAACGGCAAGGAACGTTACAGCTGATGGCTGTTTCTTGTTGATGAATATATGACCATGTCTCGTAATTGACTCATCAATTTATTATGTGCAGGGACTGCGATTCTAATAGGAAAAACTGTTCTCAAATGTGAAAATGATTCTCTGATCGTTATGTCGTTGACTTTGTTGACTTAATGGGTCACAACAGGGCCGAATCTAGGATGAGGGGGAAGCAAAGAGGCCATGCTCCATCCCCCCCCCCCCTTTAAAACTGTTAGTAATGGTAATGGAGGCAAAAATTATTAAACTTGTGTATATTTAACTTGTGTATATTTAATATATTTTTCAAAGAAATTTTTAAAGGCCTCTAAATCAGACGGGAAAATGTTATACTGCAATGGAAATCAAGTCTCTTGGTCCCCTTTTCTTTTTTCCTGCCTCGAATGCTTTAATTGCATCCCCTTCCCTCCCCCCGCTTTATGCTTTATTTCCTTCTACAGGGTTATCACATGTACACATTTAGGGGATTGTATTCAATGTACATCCCCTAAATGGTAAAATGTGCATTAGGATTTAGGGACACGTATTGGCGTTAATATGACGTTAGTGGGAGATACGCGGTCGCGGTCGCCTGCCTGCCATCAGTCAGTGAGCCATATTGAGCCAAGCAGTCAGGCACTGTAGACGTGCGTTGTGGCAATGGTGTTATCTGTTGAGTTCAACAACGATTCCAGGCACAGTTTCCGGAAATCATGGTGCTCCATCGTAATGCAGTGCGGCAGATGATTCAGATCTTCCGGGAAACCGGTTCAGTGTGTGTGTGTGACACGCCCAGATCTGGTAAGCCATCAATATTGACAGAGAAAGTGTTGGATATCGCAGACCTCATGCTTCGAAGCCCGGATTCGAACACATCTCCTGGAAACATGCCAGTTATGCTAACCACTACACCATCATTGACTAACATATTTTCTTCAGCTGGTGTGACTTATAAACTTTCCGGATTTCTTTTATTTGATTCACACATTTGTGCCATCTAGGTTCGAATGCCACTCATGGCAAAATCAATTTTTTACAGCTTATTATTTTATGAATGTAGATATATTCTGAAATTGGAAAAAAAATCAGGATTTTTCTTCTAATGGCCGAGTGGTTAGCGCCCCGGGTAAGGCATGGGTGTATGTGTCGTTTTTCTGCTGAGGTCCTGCCATCCTGTCAGACCTTCTACTATGGCATATAAACTGACAGGCTCCTGTCAGACCTCTGTGGAAAAGCAGCTGCTTGAGGGGGTATTTATTTTATTTTTATTACTGTCACTTAATGTTTTCAGGATCTTGTGGAAATGGTTCGTGCCAAGAAAGCTAGGTACACCACTCCCTAATCTGTGCTTGCTTATGGGCTCACCTGTACACCAATCAGAGAGAAATCTATGACTCCAGCTGACCATTTCTGAACAGAACACAGGGCAAAGTCCACACCTAAATTCTTTCACAAAGCTGAAGGTCATAGATTATTTCTAAATGGATGTTTATTGAATCTATAAGCAAACTCTCCTAGCTCTGGCCAACTAAACACTAATTGGATTACTTAGAATCAGAAACTTCAGAGTAAAGGAAATAATACAGATTAGAGAACTTTCCTGATCTGTGGGCTATGATTGGGTTGATAAGGAATTAAAACTTTTCTTTAACCATGAAATAAAACCCGCCGACAGTGGTAAGCGGAGTGCGTACTGCAGGTGGTTTGCAGACTTTCTTGACCGTGAAGGAAAGGACATTTTGGACGTCACATTCTTCACAGACGAGGCGTACTTCCATTTGTCGGGGTACGTAAAAAATTCAAAACTCACGCCTCTGGTCCTCACACAATCCCCATGAATTCCAACAGTCTTCACTTCATAATCAGAAGATTGGTGTTTGGGTTGGAATTTCGCGTAGGCGCACTCGGACCCACTTTTTTTCTCTGATACTGACAACTCCCAATGATACTGGGACAACATTCTTTATCCTTTCTTTGCGCAATTGTCAGAAGATGAAATTAACAGGGACTACTTTCAGCAGGATGGAGCCACTGTCCACACATCGCACATGTTTATGGCACTCTTGCACGACATGTTTGGGGACAGAATCATTTCGAAAAACATCTGGCCTTCAAGATCCCCGGATCTCTCCCCGCCCGATTTTAATCCCTGGGGTGCGATGAAAAACTCTGTGCATTCGGACAATCCCCGCACAATTGACGATTTGAAGACGCCATCGCAGAATACATTAAGAATGTGGACCGTGCTGTGCTGAACGACGTCTTCAAGAACACAGTTCGGCGTGTCACTAAATATCTGGAAACGAGCGGGACACACTTTCAACATTTATTTTATTGTACAGGTACGAATCTCTCATTCCTTATCAGGTACACAGCGACTTTTTGATCACCCTGTAGATCCAGGCCTGCATCACAGATATCTGCCAATTATCATTCGCCTCTTTATTTGTTTAATTTTCGGCTCTTCATAACAGGCACGTGCCCAGGATTTAATTTCGGGGTGGAGCCGAGAATTTAGTTTCGTTGGGAGGGGGGAGGATCCGAGAATTTAATTTAGGAGAGACTTTGAGAATTTAGTTTTGGGGAAAGGGATTCCGATAATAGGACCTGAGTAGGGTTCCTTAATTACTAAAATATTCCATTGCACAGGAAAGGTTAAAATGATATTATATATGGAATAATATTTTATAGTTGTTTTACAAATCTACATATACTATGGGGCTAAAATTAAATTATACAAAGACAACTGTTTTAGATTTCGAAGCAGGCAGACAAGAGATTTTGCGTAAGACGGACGGATATTTTTTGGAGGGTTTGGACCTCCCTCCCCCCGAGAATGACCCGAGCATGATTTGGAAAGGCCGTTGTCCGTCGGATAGGATTCTAAGCCGTGGCCCCGTGTGCGGAAGAACTATACCCTCCCTGTGCACATTAAAGAACATGCTGAATGGTCTTGACAAGAGGTTTTATCTGTCTCTTAGTCTAATGTTCATATAGTAGTAGATAAATATCTATTTAACTTTCTAAAGCCAAAAAACATTTTACTGAATTCTCTCTTTTCCGTGTTATCAGTGGAACGCCACATTCAAAGTTCTATAACTTTCAAAATGGCTATACTTGTATAAAACAGTATGGGAAAATATGTTAAAGATCTTAATTAAATCAATCTGTGGTAAATTTCCAACAAAATTTATATAGTACTTAGAATTGTTAATGTTGGGACGTTTTAATAGCATTGATAGTCATAACGTATGCTACAAATTCTTAACTTGAAAATGCAGTAATACGGATTATTGCAAACTGTTTGTTAAAATAATTGTTAATTTCAATGTTTTGCGAAAACAAATTACTTTCTTTTTTTAAACGCTTTCAAGAAAATGTTTTGCAACAAGCGACGTTTTCTTCAAAATGCTGCACCTTTCATAACTCTTTAAATATTGAGGTTTGGATTGTTTTATATATGAACAGCATTTTTTGCATAAAACGCACTAAAGGGCCAGCTCACAAGGGGCTCCAAGGGCTCAGAGAAAATGGGGGAAGGAGACCCACTGGACGGCTGTTAGAAATAAATCGAAGCCTCCCGTCAAAGTCATTCATCGTGTTCTTAAACGTGTATGAGAGGTAACTCTCCTGTCCTTGTGGCCATAGCCAAACCGACCGTCGGTAGCCTTTCACGCCGGTAGCCGTCGGTAGCCATCGATGAAACATTTCTGACCGAGGGCATGGTGAGGGCTGAGCGGAAATAAACCTCAACGCTGGCACAGGTACCTTGATTATATGACGTCAGTATAATGCAATATCACTTTTGTTACATGTTTCCTATAAATTTTAAACTTAGCGGAACCTTAGTTGAAAAACGTGAACCTTGGAACTGAAGCTTATGAGCCCGGCGTTACCGACGGAATCAATACTTTTTCCTTCTTTAAATATTAAACTCACAGCTTTGAATATTTAGATTTAAAGGTATTTGGTTTACACAGGGGTCTTCAGCCTTGTTAATTTGCTAATGGTCATGCTGTGTTACAAATTAAATGGTTTGAGATATTTTGGATAGTAGCCTAAGTAGAGTATATAAATGAGAGTCCTGGACCATCGGATGGGTTATTGTTGTATTTTGTGCTTCAGTGTGTAGAACAACTACACTCTGTTCACTACTAAATCCTGAAAACGCTTCTGTAGATTAACATGAGAATTTCTATACGTACTTAAACATTGGTCCAGAGCGCTCATTAATAATAATAATAAATTCCATGCAGGGGGTTACAGTAAAGCCAAGGTACAGGTAATTTTGGATATTGATTTAACCGTTCAAGTGGCTTGATGTCCCAGTGCATTCGAAAAATTAAAAAAAATATATTGAGGATAGTACAAATGCACAAACATGTTTACATGAATTTTATCATTATTTGAACATATAAACAAAATCACAAGTTTCACAGACGAAGACAAACATATAACATGAAATATGATAAAAAACATAGTAAACTTAGAGGGAAGAAAAAGAAGGTTTCAGACAACAGAGAGTAATATTAAATGAATGAACAAGGCAAAATAAGATTGTGGATAATCCAGACAAAGGGCAAAGATGAGGAGTGGGAATAGGGGTGAAGATATATTGTTGGTCAAAGGTTTCAACATTCTAATAGAAGTGGAGTAATATAGTTTTTGAATTTTGTTTTAGATTTTAAAGAAGTGATATCGATCGGTAGAGAGTTCCAGCTTGAGGTTGCTTGAAAGGCAAAATAAATTTCACCATACTTAGCTTTGTAAATTTTGGGAATAGAAAACATTTTATTATCAGAGCTAAGGATGTGGAGATGTCGTAATCGAATATAGGGTGTAAGAATCGAATGAAGGGGATGAGACTTGTTATAAATAGTGTCATGAATAAGGGTAATAAACCGCAGCTTTCTTCTAGATTCAAGAGTGGGAATTTGGTAATTGGAACGAATATCAGTAAGTGTTAGAGATTCTCGTTTGTTAAAATTGATTTTGCTGATGATTTTGAGAGCTTCACTTTGAACTTTTTCTAAGTTATAAGAGTTATTTTTATTAATACCAAAAAGAATGGAAGCACAGCATTCGAGTTTCGGTCGGATGTAAATTTTGTAGAACATTGGGGCATAGGAGATATATAGTTTCGAATGTACTTCAATATATAAATTCTTTTGGAAGCTGAGGCGACAATTTTATTAAAGTGAATTCCACAGTCAAGATTATTATTCAGTCATACCTAAATACTTCATGGAAGTGGAAACTGTAATATGGGTGTTTTTAATTTTAATGTTTGTGTCATGCGGGGGAGAATTTGAAATTGAAAGAAAAACAATATTGGTTTTCTAGATATTGACAGTGAATCCATTTTTAGTATACCAATGAAGCACATCATGAATATTATTTTCCATTTCTTATTTTAGAGAAGTGAAAGAACTTGAGGTAAAATAAAGAAGACAATTGTCTGCATACATAAAAATATTGCAGTTAGTGGAAGATTCTGGAACATCAGTAACAAAAAGGTTATAGGGAAGTGGGCTAAGAATGGTTCCTTGAGGTACTACCTGATTGATTTTAAGAGGTGTAGAGATCTCATTGTTCAAAAAACGTGTTCAGATAACACAGTCATTGAGATAATTTTTAAACCAGGAAAGAGCTGAGGGTGATAGATTAAAATTATAGCCGAGATTTTGCAAGATAAGTGTACACAACCGTTTTCACTTTGCTGTCTAAAGCCAATCTCCATTGATTAACAAGAAGTGTCATGAGAGTTTCAGTTGACCGATTTTTTCTAAATCCGAATAGTCTGCATGAAAGTAAATTGAATTTTTCAACGAAAGTCGATAATTGTCTCTCGGCGGCTTTTTCTAAAATTTTGTTTAAAGCACATGTAACTGAAATAGGTCGATAGTCCAGAGGGTTAGAAGGATTTGAAATTTTAGGTATAGGTAAGATGATGGCTTCTTTCCGTGGAACTGGAATTTCATTAGAGTTAAACGAGCAATTAATTTGATCACAAAGAGGTTCAGAAATTAATGGGGAAATAAATTTTAGAATAAACCTAGGGAATCCATCTGGTCCCTCACTGCGAGTGTTTTTAAAGAATTTAAAAGGTTAAGAAATTCGATATCGATAACATTTTTTAGCTTAAAGATTTCCAGATTATTAAATAGTTTGTTGGAATAGAACAATGACTCATTTGCGTTTGCATGATTTTCTGTAAAACTGCAGGATTTACAGAATACATCATTCAAAACATTAACCATGTTTTTAGGATCATAGAAGGAATTGTCATTGTAAACGATCTTACTCATTTTGGTTTGGTTTCTTAAGTTACCAGTAATAGAATCAAAAATTCGAAATATTTCATTACCATTTGGATTAATAACGGAAATTCGATTAAGAAAATATATACGCTTGGCATTTTTAATCCTACTATTGACCAGATTACGGGAAGTTTTATAGTACTACCATGTGTATAGGTGATTAGGGTTAATAGCATTCTTAAACTGTTTATATTTAGTGCATAATTTTCAGAAGCTCTTTATTAATCCAAGGCTTTCGAGAAGAGCGAACTCTGAAAGATTTATAAAGAGCATAGGTATCAAGTGCAAAATTGCTTAAACAGGAGAGATGTTGTGCTTTTGAGGTAGAAGTTATACATTCGGAAATCTCTTGTGGAAAGGGATATAATTTGCAAACTCAAAATCTCATCGTTGTTGAAATTTTTAAAGGATCTTTTTGAAATTAAAACTTTAGGTGCACGAGGTGTATAATACAATACAGATGCGCTAATAATAAAATGATCACTAATGTATTCGAAGAGAGTAAGTGTATGCTTGTGAAGTGAAGATCTATTGGAGAAAATTATATCAATGAGAGATTCACTGTGATCAGTAATGCGAGTGGGCAATTTCTTTAAACATATATGTCCGAATATTTTTAGGCAGATTTCAAGCTTGGAATACGCAGAATTATGTTTTAGAGCATCGATATTAAAATCTCAAAGGTAGTAAGAATGGATGTAATGTTGCAAGGGACTCTTAAGGACTAAGTACAATGAATTAATAAAATCTTCAATATTGCTGTTCGGAGGACGGTAAACTGTGCCGATAATAAAAGTAGGGTTTTGTTTATTGATAGGGGAGATTTTGACCTAAAGATCTTCGAAACAAGAGTAAGAAGGAATGGGCATTAATTCGACATTAAATGTTTCCCTCACATATAATGCAAGTTCTCCTCCTGTCCTACATGTCTCCATACATGTCATTCTTTGCATTGAAATCTAAATTGTGTCTTTAATTCGCCACTCATTGCACATGCTAGTCGAAATAGCCGCTCTTACCACCCGATGGCTTTAAGGCCTTATTTTTATGACTCCTGGTTAGTTGACAAATGGACATCTTCGTGTAAGAAGTTTATTTCTGTAGTTTTGAATTAGAAGTAGTTTGGAATAGTTTGAAGTATAACACGTGTGAGACTGTACAAGTAGTATACAAATTAGGTTGATCTTACCTCAAAGTATGTGATATAACATGGATCAAACTTCACTAGGAGCATGCACAGGCTTAGCTGATCTACTTTACTAGGAAGAGATTATTTCTAAGAACAATTACCAAACTCCTATTGGCACCAATGTTCTACAAGTTATGTTAGAATATTTAAAACTCCCAATTATGCCTTTTTTGAGATATTTTTGTTTTGTATCGCTCTGCCCTCTGCAAAAAAGGGAACAAGCTTAGTATTGCAAGAACAGCTGTTTTTTGAATGACAGATTACGTTGTGGTTCAGTTTGTGTTCACTCGAGGACATTTTGAGTGATTCTAAAGAAAGGTGAGATGCCAAGTGCCTGTAATAGATGTTAAATTGATTCACCTCCCAAGCACTGCGTGTCTTGGGTTTTTTTTTTTATGACCCGACCATTTAGCACAATGTAAAAATCCTGCCATCCTCTCAGATCTCCTACTGTGGCATATAAACTGACAGGCTCCTGTCAGACCTCTGTGGCAAGCAGCTGCTTGAGGGGGCATTTATTTTTATTTTTATTTAAAAAAAGATTTTCATAAGGATGAAGAAAATCCAACAAAAATAAAAGTTAAAATATATTTTAAGAGAGAGTTTCGTAATCTTTATGCCTATTTTATTTGTCCAAATGAAAACCAAAATTATTTTTCCAATATTTAGGCCCGATAACCTTTATCTAAGAAAAGATATAAATTCTGAATTCCAAATACATATTTCAAAGGGAAATGGGAATTAGTTAAACTAGATTATTTTTAATAGCATCTAGCATGAACCAAAATTTTAGACTCATTGTTTCTTCACGCTTTGAATAAATAAAGAAGAGAATCCCCAAGTAAATTATGTTAGAATAAGAACCATTCAGATCATCCTGAAAGTTTTAGCATTCTCATTCTTGTTTCCAGGTTGCATTAAATGTTTAACATTCATTGTTTGCACCATGCATAAAAGCTTTAGCATTCATTGTTTCCAGCTTTATGTTGAAGATTAACGTGATTTAAAAAAAAAACAGAAAAGAATCGCGTACTTATGAACAGCGAATGCGAACAATAACACAGACGTCAAATATTTGACATTTAAATTTTAGCATCCGGGCACAGCTGACTGAAACCCTCCATTATAATAATAAAAGCACAGATCTCACAGTGACAGTAGAACCATTTGCAGTACCGGCAATGAAACTCAAAAGCTGCATAAATCTACAAACGAAAAATGTAAAGACTGCACACTAAAGTCGAACTTAAAAATTCCAGCAAGACATTCCTTTCATGCACACACACACATATATATTTCTACACAGAGATTTTCTCACTTTTTCGATCACTTTTAAACTACCGTCCGTATTTAAATTGCCTTAGCACTTTACTCCTTTTAACAGTAGTGCTGCAGAGCGAACCTTCCTCGGCTCAGCAACGGCAGCGTGCAAAGGCAAGAGCTCAGGCGTTACGGGCACAGATGTGTTGTATAGGCTGAGCAACCGATAAGAAATAAAGATAAAATTTATGACGTGCAATTCATTTTCTACAGCTACCATTAATCATATGGTTCTCCACCACCCCTCCTTCTCTTTGCTTCCCCTCCCTTTACACACACCCTCCAAGTCTCCTCCTCTTTTCTATCCAAACCGGGCAACATTGTTGATCCTACTCGCTTCTCCATTCGTTGTTGCTGATGGTGTTAAAGCAGCAGCACTTCTTTTACCTTCCACTTCGTCGTCAGTGATGCAATTTTTTTAATGGACAATAGATGCAAGAGCTCGCTTCTCGACTCCAGCTCTTACATTAAATGTGTGCGAGCGATTGCTATTATGTAATGCAGCAGCCTCATAATGCAGCACCTCTACCTGGAAAGTCATAATTCGTTTTCCTCGCACACCTTCTTCTGCAAACAGAGAAACACACGAGCTAGAGTTTATTAAATATGGCTACACATCTCGTAACCATCGACTAGTATCTATCGTTGGCAGAAGATAAATCATCAGCGGAAAAGTATTTATTGTTACTAAGCCATTCGTATGCGTGTCGTTCAAAGGCGTATTTCTTGCGTTGTGGCCTATAATTCCGCACCGCTGTCTCCCTGTCCAGTGACCCTGTAGCTACACCTGCCACCTATGAGGTTAGCAAGGAATAAATGGGAGGCATAAGTGACCGCTTTAGGCAAAAGTTGGCGCTCATAAACCGAAATTATAGCATGAGTTTCAGCCGTAAATTTTCGTTATGAAGCATTAAGTGTGGCATAATTTTATTTTAATGTCATCTAGTGGTGACATCGTCCACGCTGTTATTGTTTAATGTTCTACATGTTGATGACATCACTTACATCCTATGCCATTTATCTTTTAAACAGGGATAATGCACATTGCTTCCTTTTCCTCGTTTTTAATACTTGTGAGCTTTTTTTTCGGCAACCTGGTAAATAATGTATCAAAAGATATATGGAAAGGACAACGCTTGTATTTTTGGTATTATGTTTCCTTGATAGAACGGAAATGGGGGTAACGTTATATAGAATGCTCTACTTAGAGTGCCGGATGCGTATTCCAAACCATTAAACTGATTGTTGCATAAAGGAAGATTGATAATAGACAAAACTATTATTATTATGGTTATTGCTGCTGTTGCTCTCAGTAATGAAAAGAAATAATAAGTACTTTTAGCATCTTTTATCAAGGACAGAAGAAAAGAAGATTAACGAGACAATTCATTTTCCCAGTCATTCATAAGGACTTGAAAGGCACATGCGGTTTTAAAAACTCTCTCGTAACATATTACCTAAGATATTTCCTCTTTGGAGATAGGATGGATAGGAGTCATGCAGATAATTATGGTGCTTGATTCGAAAACAAAATCTTGGAATATGGTTTTCATTTAATATTTCAATTTATTCCACAGTAGTTAAATCTCATGATTACAAAACCTTCGTAAAATGAGTTTTTTTTTGCATTATTGAGTAGATGTTTACAGAAGAAAAATAAAAGTGCATTCTATAGAACATTTCTTTAATTTTTTTCAAAGAAAAAATAATAAATACCCCCTCAAGCAGCTGCTTGCCACAGAGGTCTGACAGGAGCCTGTCAGTTTATATGCCACAGTAGGAGATTTGAGAGGATGGCAGGACCTCAGCAGAAAAACGACACACACATCCATGCCTAATCCGGGGCTCGAACCCAGGTCCCTTAGATCAGTAGCCACGCGTGCTAACCACTCGGCCACGGGACGGCTATTTAAAGAAAGGAGTGTAAAATTGAAAAGTATAACAGGAAGATGGTAGACTAATTATAAGCATATTCGATAGGAATTAAAAATATGAAAATGAGAAGATAATTGGAATAATTATAGCTGAACGAAAGTTTTCGCTGATAAAAATTATCTAGTTAATCGATTTTATACGATTAGAAACATAGAGCGCAATGTATCGAAAACAATTATTTATGTATAATAGAGTGCACCAAAATAATAATTAAATACGTAAAATTGAACAATATCAATGTATAAGATTAAGAAAAATTAAAACACAATAAAATAAATTTTATTTTAATGATATAAATTTGAGCTAAGAATTGGATAAGAGTGTCCAACAGATTAAAATCAAACTTCATTTTTCATGAATACTTGTTTTGTAAAAAAAAAGAACACTGTCACCCTCGTGATTTTTTGCTTATTTCATCTCATAAAACATCTAGAGAATACAAGAGTCTTGGTTTCAACTCTAATTTATAAACTAATACATTCAAAAAAGCTGTAAAAGCAATTACATACTGGTATATATAAAACGTTTTACGGGAACATTCATCTCTTTTTTGAACTGAAAGACACATTTGAACTTAACTATGGAAAAAAGTTTCTATTTCAAAATATCACTGGAAATATGTTGAAGTTCTAAATTCCAGCTACTGGTTTTCAGTTACAAGAGTTAAGAAAGTTGAAACATTTAACAAAAGCTTTGCAAGAATTTATGTCAGAAGTTAATACAAGTTTAACTGTCATATCATACGGTTCACGATATTGCTATTTTGTTATTTCTGTAATAATCAGTTTTAGAATGTGCGATTATTTTTAATATCTCAATTTCCATCGTCATAAAGTGCTATAAATATCGTTTAAAATCAAATTCTTTGACTGAGATCCTTATCTCGAGAGACACGTTTATTTTTTATCGAAAAAGTTTACAAAATTAGCGAAATTCGAGTGTGCTTTTGATTCTGATAAATGGTTTTCATCCTTATAGTTTCGAATGCTTATATATATTAAATGACACTATTTAATTTAATTAACACATACTCTTATATCTACTAAAATTAAAGTATTTAACTATGACTTATAGTATTGTTTTCGCATTTACTTTGAAATCCGGTTTGAATTTGATTACATTTTCCAGTGAAATACCCAGTTAAGAACCAAAAATTCCAAGCTGTTTTCAAATAACGGATTTCTCAAGTGAACTAATATAAAACTTTCGAATATACATTGAGGATTTTGGGGGGGCAAGAGTGCTGCATATTAAACTTAAATATCCAAAAACTACTCTTTGTTTTTTGTCTCAGTTTTCTCCTGCTAAAACAATTCATTGAAATTTTAATCAAGTTCTTGGACCACGGCATCAATTAAAGCTAAAACAGGAAAAATTAACCTAAAATAAATTTTGAAATAAATAATAAATATATTAATATTAAGAACTAAATATTTAATATTTAAAACAACAAAAAAATTAAACGTAAAATTATAGGGCATGAAAATTTTTTGACAAATTTTCGATTCTTAACTAAATTCTTTACACTAATAAGTTTCATTACCATTTATGACATCAAAAATAAATAATTGCATTTATTTTTGTTAAGAAATAAATTATACTTAATATAAATAAGGATTTAACAAATGTGTATAACATTACACACACGAAAAACATTGACTAAATCACATATCTTCTCCATTTGTAAATGCAAATAATATCTACGGATTCATAATTCCCGACCTTCACCATTCCACAAAAAATAATAATCCCTTCCAAAATCGATACGTTGAAGTATAGCAGAATAAATAGATTCGTAGCCAATGGGAAAAGGATCAAATACTCTTTTGCTCGACACATCCGCAACCTATCTCAATATAGGCTTCCACCATCTTACAGAAACTACCACCATCGCATCAGACTGGTCACACCCTCGCGGGATGAGTAAGAGGATTATGAGAGGCAGAGATGAACGGATAGTAGATTCAGATGACAAATTCATGACACCTGGGTCGAATATTCCCACCGGTCTCTGCCTATCCATCTCTGAGCGACAAACCTCGATAATGGTTGTTAGCTAGCGGTCTCTCCATGGAAGAGCCTCTCTTTTTCTTCCACTTACGTATTTTCCTTCATTACTTCTGCATTTAGTTTCGCGTGCTTCTTTCCTCTTTTATCCAACTCATCTCTCTTGTTTTCTTCGTTGTGCTATTCCATCCTGGTATATAATTATTTATATATATCTCTCTCTATTTTCTTTTCTTTGCTTCCATGTTATTATTTTCTCTTCCTCAGCAATTTTTTCATATTTCCAATAATTCTTTTGATTTAGGTTCTTCTGTTTCAAGCATTTCATGCATTTCTACTTTGTTTGTTTATCATTCTTTCAAATCTTTTGTAATATGTAGCAAATTATTATTCTAAATTTTACATTTGTACCCTTTTTTTGTTCCTTAAATTGTACTTGTTTGAATTCCTATGTTTCAATATCTAATTTAAATTCGTTAAATTATTTTCGACTCTTTTAAGCACGGTTTCAATACACTACTTAGTTTCAATTCTAACGGAATACGAAATAAAGTGTTTCCTACTCTTTTTTTACCAGATATTCCTTCTGTTTGTGAATGCTCATGGTTTTTTGAACATAGGTTCATATCAATCTTAAAACTCTTGTTGTTTACGAATATAAGTTCACTGTTTTAGTGTTGACTGTCACAGCATAACTATTTAGAAAATGCCCGTTAAAACCGTTGGGATTTGAATCATTGCAAATACAAGGATATTTATATTGTCCTCCTACTGAAAATTATTATCTCCTTACAGTGCCTCAGGTTTAAAAATGTGATATTAAGAAACTGGGTTGTTTACATTTAAAAATTCAAAAATCAATAAGTTTCTGGCTATAAAAATGATACATTTTTAAAATATTATTCACAATTTCTTCGGTAGTTTGTGTAACGTAATCCTTTATTATAAAAATAATAAAAATAGGGGAAGAGTGTACTATTTTTATTTACTTTTCAGTGTTTATTTTTCCAATGTTCGTTTTTTTTCCTCTCAAAATCCCTTTCCTGAATTCCCTAAATAAATTCAATCCTATATATAATTACTGAATTAATAATGGCGCAGGGACAACATCTATCCTAAAAAAGAAATTTTGTGGCGAGCAGAGAATTGTTAAAAAAAACACAATAATAAAACAAAATTTTTTTGCTTTGAAAATGCATCTTGTTGCAAGTGTATAACTCTTCCATATATTAATCTCTACATACCTCTAATTAACTTAATTAAATTGCGTTTTTTTACACATCTCAATAAAAAACCAAATCACAAAATAAATGAGAAAAAAAATGAACGAATGATAAATATAAAACATGGTATATAAATATAATTTTGCGCGCTATTTTTCTTCTTTTTTGTTTCCCTCTGACCATCAGAACAGACAGAAATTCAAAGAAATAAAAAGACAGGCCTGCTTGAAATCATAATTGAGTAGTCCTCATGTTTACTAATATCTATCTCGTTCTACATTATTTTTATTAATTTGTAATTTTTCACATCATAATGAACGGAATTTCTGACAGTTAAGTTTATCTTTTCGTACGCTTTTTACGCTTAAATCTATTTTAGTTCATTTATATTTTTTCGTCATGGTGTTTAGTCCTTGCATTAGTTGTATGTGTTTTTAACAATCATCATATTCATCTCACAAGAGACCATCGGCTTTCACGGAGCATCACAGGTTTTATTTATTAATATTTCACGATAACAAGTTCACTTGCGTTAAGTTATAACTTAATTAACTAAGTGGGTGGTATATCATTTTGCATAATAACAGTTTAATACCTTGTTTTTTAAAAAAAAATTAAAGTGTCAGAAACAAGGAGAGAAACGCTCTTTGTACAAAATTATATGAGAACGAAAATTAAATTACTGCTTTCAAAGCAAAAATAATTTGTTCTTTGTATAAATAAGAATTTTTCGTCAGATTAAAACCTAGTAGACAGTTAATGATATTTACTTTTTCACTTCTAGGCTCATTAAGGTTTATTTTCGGAAAAGAAAAAAGAAAAACTATTCTAAAACTTCGTCTGTTAATAATGCTAGAGAGACTTTCAAGATTTTAAAAATTATATTAATCAGATTAAAACATTAAAAAAATAAGTAAGCGAATCTGTATTTATGTCATCGACAGAAAGGAGGTGAAAAGACAAATCAAAAATCAAAAACAGTAACAACAAAGTCGACAACATAAAATGGCGATGACGAAGTTTATGATGATGGCAATTGAAGAAAAGTGATGACGACGAAAAGATAACTAAATTGATGATGTTGGTAGTGGTGGGATCAGTGATGACAATGAAATCAAAAGCGATGATGGCAAAACGACAATGACAAAACGACAATAAAATCGTTGATAATGGCAGTGTTGCTATTAGTAGTTCTGATTATTTTGATGATAGTGGCAAAGATAATGATTATTGTAAATAATATTTTTCACTACCCTATTTATACGAAAAAACATTAATATTTGTTTTAAAATGAATTTATCTCCAAATATATTTTAGTAAAATTACACGTGCTTCCTATGGATTGAATGACTGAGAATTCAACGAAATCTGCAAATCAACACTTAGTTTTTGGGCATTAATAATTTTTAAGTTTCGAAGAGAGTATTAAAAAGTACTGTCATATTATTGTCATTTATCCGAAAAATTTGAAAATTTGCTTAATTTAAATAAACAGTACTTTTTATAACTAAGTTCTATAATATAACTTCAGCTATAAATTAAGCTGAAGTTATAAAACTATCTAAAACAAATATTAGGTATACGGGAAAAATATTTCTGATTCTTACAAATCACGTTCGATTTAAAAAAAAAAATCCGCATTTTTTGCTCTAATTAACGAAATATTAGGTCATAATCATATAAATGAAACGAATAGCTTACCAGATTTTTTTCTTTCAATTATCATACATTTTCAGCAAACTCTTATTCGCTTTAAAAATGCAGAAATCGTTCATTATTTTCTAGTTTGTTGAGCACTCCTAGTCGTGTACTTCGATTGTCTATTAGAGTTCTCTGCAGGTCAAAAATGAAACATATGGAGTAAGCTTACCAATCAATGTGTACTGTGTCTTAAACCAAAGAATGCGAGCGTTGCACAGAAATGACCTGAAACCGAAAATTATTTGACAAGCGGGTTCTTGACATTTTAAAAGTATATAGTTCATTTCACATTTTTTTCCCTCTTTTCTAATGTGGAAGATCACGAAATATCACGTATAAACTACCAAAATTAAAATTAATATTTAACAAAAATAAGTTTATTTTAAGTGGAAGAAATTTTGCTAACAGCATTCAACCTAAAGCGAAATAAAATGACCAATGTTAGTGGACTACAAAAAAATAAACTTTGCCCAGATTGATTTATATGCGCTTATTTTAGCTGGTTTCGAGTCTCTTGGCATATTATTATACAGCAAATTGGTTATAAATGCATAAAAACACTGTAACAAATATAATTTTATTAACGCAACCTTTCCTTTGTTGCTTGACTTCTTGCTCTGTGTTGATCGCTTATTTTTCAGAGCTGTTTTGTTCCCCATAGGCGGATCCATTTAATCTGTAATTTGAGCGGTGCTTTCGCATAAAGCAGAGGTGATCAACTCAAACTTATCAAAGAGCCACTAGAAAACAGGAAAATATTGTTAAAAGACCGCACTAAAATTCTCTACTTAAAAACAAAAACATACGTTTCTAATGAATAATGAATTGGAAACAAAACCACATTTAAAAAAAAATCAAGAAAATAACTTGATTAGAAAACAAAATTGTACATTTTTAAAGAGTACTCATGTATTTTAAAGAGTACTGAGGTACTATGGATTGACCAAATCGTTTATTTATGCACTAAAAATATTTGGTCAAAACATTTGAAGAAACAAGACCGGTTAAATATATTAAAAACCTTTTTAATGAGCCGCAAGTTCTTTTGTAGAAAGCTGAGGTTGGCTAGGCCTGGTATAAGATTGTACAGATGAAAAAAAGAGATGTCATGAAATTGCTAGAAAGTCATTGTTCAAAATGCATTTCCGGAAAACGAAATCCCGAATTTGAATGAAATCGAAGATAACGTTTCTCTCTCTTTATTACATTAAAGATGATTTGACCACAAAATTCCACTTGTTTATAAACTGCTGCATTTTATCGTATTCTCCACATTTTTATTTCTCCTTAAAAAATCTGTCTGTAGATATAATAAGAACATTAAAGGGGAAAAAGAATTCTGCTGAAAACATTTCTGCCAATTTCACCAACAAAGAAAACAACTTCACAAAGAAGAATTATAATAGAAGCAAAAAAAGAGCATTAAACACATATCAAGATTCAAGCTTTTATCCGGAACACAATCCAGTTTAAAACCTCGGTTTACCTTCCAAAACCGGTTTGTACGGCCGCCTACATGGTCACCCTTTCTCTTTATTTTCTTCGCTTGAGCGCCTCTCGAACTGCGGTTTCCAGGAAATCTGGCATTTCCGATAACCACGACACGACCTCTACCTCCTTCGCCAAGCATTTTCAACTCTGTACGAAATGCACCAGCCCGCCCGCGTCCGTCAGAACAGGGTTTCTCCTCGACCGGAGCCTTACGTTCTGTAAACACCCAAGTAATCACATGGAGAGAGGCGGGGTGAATAAGCTGCGCGAGGCAGCTGTTGCTGGGAGTCCAGCGTGTAGGGGTTGAGAAGATATGGCTCTGAGTCAGGACAACGGAGGTGCTTCCAACACATCCCTTGCAATTTATCTTTCGTTTTCTCTTTTTGTGTGTGTGTATTTCTTTGTAAAGAGTGAAAGAATAAAAGGCACACGTTGATGGTGTACGCCACAAAGTCACTAAATATTCACTTTTTTATTCTCTGTTCACACCATCAGTTTCCCCTAGATAAAAAAAAATCGCTTTTATTCTTTGTAATCTTCAGACGCATGTTGTGTAAAAATGGATCGCATGCGGCGTTATTGCTGCCGTGTGTATGAAAATGAATAATCAATAAGTGAAATTATCGTCAGATTGAAGTGGCTGCATATAGCACATCACAATGGTGTTTTTAAATATGCATATGGAAACTTCCCCACTATTTATACAGATGCACAGCATTAAGTATTTGCCTCACTAATCAACGAAAAGAAAAAATAAATTATTTACGAAATGTAAACGTTTAGTGAAAACAAAGATAGATACTTTTTCCCATTTTGTTTGAGCATCCTAAATAAATAAAATTTAAATTAAATTAATATTATATTTTAAACGAAAAATATGAAATGTATTCCAGGCGTTTCTTCAGAAATATGTATTTAGCATAATATAAAAGCATCATTTTATAATATATTAGTAGATTTACCCGACGTTGCTTGGGTTTGAAGCTTTTTAACGCTTAGAGTAGATGGCGCGTCTCAAGATCCCCACATCGCAAGCTTTCATTTGGCATAAAAATTATTGCGATCAATCCCCTCCGGATTAAGTTTTCTCCCTCTCTTTTAGGAAAGGAAAGAAATGGACATATTTCGAGATGCCATATGATCCTCTCCAAGTCAGAAGTTTCTAAACCAATAAACGAAATTGCCCCGCTCAGATAATCGAATTTTCAAATCATTTCGTACCCACCAGAGTCCCTCGGATACAGTTTTCCAGGCATATGTAACTATATAAAAAGAAAAAAAAAAAAAATATGGTCTGAATTGCCCCAAAAATCTATAGGTACTATGAAAAAATTATTATTATTATTAAGAAACATTATTTTTTATTTAACATATTAAAACTTTAGTAATTAACGTATGAGATATACGCTTATTAACTTATAAGAATATTTTTAATTAAGTTAATAATTTTAATTTCCGATACGGATTCTTCGTTTCTGAAGCTTTCCTTTCAACAAAGAATCCCGCATCCAGCTCGTGCATATTTGGAATGATTTCAATTTCCACAGAAACGCTCGTGCTTTTTACCCAACAAACTGAACAATAATTTTATAACGTGAAATAAGAAAAACATTAGTTTAATGCATTACTTCTTTCAAATTTATTGGTGGCAACAATTATTTGAATGACTTTCAACCGCTAATATTAAATCTATGGGGATTTTGAGAAATTGAAACCCGCCCACCCCAAGTTTGGTTGATCCTAGCGGATTCTCACATAGCCTATATTCTTTTCTAGGATGAAGAGAACGTTCATGCAAAGTTTGGTGCCTCTAGCTCTTCTGGAGGGAGAGTGCATAAGCGGACAGATAAACACAAAACACACAAACAAACAAATAATTTTTCTTTATATATTAGATTTCCATACGAAGGAATTTCTAGTTGATGTAAACTTATTGCTTACTAATAAGTAAAAGTCAAAAATTGTAAAATGAATTTCTAGTCGAGTTTCAATTTGTTTCAATGTCCTTCATTTATAATAACTGCGACATAATGATTTTGTCATTCCACAATTAACATCGTAATAAATGTTTCTTACATTACATTGTTTCGTCATAAATTTGAATATTTATTTAAGTATCGAATAATGTGATTTCAACCAAAAGTAGAGATATCACTAGCAGAACTTTGTAGGCCTGTGTTTTTCGACTTGATCGAAACATTTTGATTATTAAATATATATTTTTCTTACTTAGCCCCTCCCTAAGAGAACCATTACAGGTGCCACTTTTAGCACAACGGATCAACAATTTTTAACAGATTCAGATATTCTTCTACTATGGCATATAAACTGACAGGCTCCTGTCAGACCTCTGTGGCAAGCAGCTGCTTGAGGGGGTATTTATTTTTTATTTTATTTAATTGTTAGTGAATATATAACAGCAACTGAACAACCAACGTACGCAATTAGTGTTCTTTCCAAACTTAATGAACTTCAAGCGAGTATGCAGATAAATTAGTGCTTATCCTTTGCTTCAGAAGTTTTATAAAAATTAAGTGCATGCATATATGACGTTTGTTTAAAACTAGAAAGCAGCATATCCTATCTATTTCAAACTTACCGCATTACCAGCCGAAGAGAGGCGAGGGTTGATTTAAGTTGGTAGCGCACCAAGCTCGTAATTTACAATTCTAAGGTTTGAATCTTCCCCTCTCTCAGCGATGAGATTTACCTCAGCTAAATCCCTGCCCTCGGTCATAAAGATTGCACCTATGGGCTTGTGAAAGGCCGTCGTTCGTCGGATGGGACGTTAAGCCGTGGCCCCGAGTGTAGTAGAATCAAAACCTGCTCAATTTAAAAACATGCCAGATGGCCTTGACAGGAGAGTTCTGTCTCTTTGTTAAGAGTCTCCAGTAAGCTCATTTCTCTGAGCTCTCAGGTTCCATGTTATTTGGCTGTTTAGCCCATTGCGAGAAAATAAGTGTCGATTGGAGGCAAAACTAACAAAAGCTACCCGAAAAAAATGGATAGATCCTTTTATAATTTCCCACATTTTTCACAACTTTGCAGTAAATAAAATCATCGGATACTAATCTTGAAAATTATTGTTTTTTAACTCGCCGTGTATTTCACTCAGAAACGGATTTCAAATTTTAGAAAATTTCTATTCGCGATTAGCTATGCCATTATTAAAAGTAACAGAAACAGATTCTACATACAATGTTTGATGACAAATATCTTTTTCAATGCGAAATAAGTTAATATTATTCTGATGTTACTTGTGTGGTAAACTTTTGAAAAGAATAATTATCTAACTTAGGACGATGATAAAAGCTCTAGTGAAACGCTGTCGTTCTCTGTTCTGCAAGCTTCAAAATTGAAAACGTCATTGTCCTTAGGCGTAACAATGAATAATGATCAACAAAACGTATCGATGTGGCTGAAGTTCAACCCACGGTGTTCTGCTCAATAAACGGTGGGTCTGCCCAATAACACGTTGCACTCTAATAACGGTGGTTATTAGAGTGCAACGTGTTCTTTGAAGCTTTAAAGGTTAAGCAGTTGTGGTATAGGTATTTTGGAACGGAAGCCTTATTGAATAAATTTTCTCCCTTATGGGATAAATATCATCATTACATAGTACATTTAAAAATATCATTGAATAATTCATTAATAAACATGAATGATTAATTCAAATCATGAAATGTATACATAATCATTTTATTGTCTTCATTTTTTAATGTTTTTATTAATTCATGATGGAATCATGGCTTGAAAAGTTTGAAAAAAAAATCCCTCCTCCAAACTTCTGTTCCAAACTTCAACTCCAAACACGTTATGAACTTAAAAATCAATACATTTCCCTATATGATACCTAGTTTTTAATATGAAACCTGTCTATAGTTAAATTACAATCTACTCAAAATTCTTTATCATTCAATCATTTAAACGGCATTGCATATTAAATTGCGTACAAATAATCCAATTGCAAAAAAAGTATCGTTTCTCTATTTGACTTAAATTTGATAATTATCCTTCTTACCTTCTTAACATCACATATTTTATGGGTCTTACATAATTTTCGGCTTCCTGGTTTGTGGATTCATTTTGAATCCACAATATAAATGTACCTGTCGCACTAATGAAACTGAATACTTGTAAGTATACAGTTTCATTAGTTTAGCGAAAAGGGGAGCAGAAGAAAAGAATGCAAATAAATTCTTTAAAAAAAGAGAAAAGAAAAAATGAGGAAATTTAATAACGAAAAAAACTATCTAACCGTTCGCACGGACGTCAATATTGGATTTTCAGTCGTCCTCCAGTAAATGTACTCGTCGTGGACAGAAGGACGGACGATTTCTGAAGCTCTGATGGAAATATAATAAAACATCTACGTTTTTCAAAAATGTCAAATTATTAATTATTCCAAATCTGGAGAAAAAATAAAATTTCGACAAGGAACTGCAGTTTTTTAATCCTAATATATTTGTTAATATCAGCCCTTGAATGAACTTTATCCTATATATCTACTCGAGCTCCTATAATGTCGATATCAGTAAATGTAAGTTATTATGAAATGTATCCCATATAGCCACTCGAGTTCCGGTAATGTCAACATCACTTGTAAGTATTCAGTTTCACTACACACAAGCACATAATTGCAAGTTATTATGAAATGTATCCTACATAGCCATTCGAGTTCCTATAATATCGACCTTAGTAAATTGCAAGTTACTATTGCAATGATTTTGAAGCTGCATGCGGCATAACAATGGGATCCTCTTTGACGAGAATAAGTCATGTGAAAAATAAGATAACGAATCTATTTCTTTTACGTTTTTTAACTAATTCCCAAATGTAGCCCTTTCACCAGCCATCTTGTTTCAGTTATTAATGGATTAAAAAGGTATTTCACTATAAAACTAGGGTCTATCATCTGAATATCTCTGATAAAGAATTTTACTATAAATATACCTGTTACACAACTAGTCACAAAGTGTCACAGTAGGGTTATATGATCTTAATTCCATGACGTATATATAATACTGCATAGTGATTCGAATATATAAAATATTACTAAAAACCGCAAGAGGTGAAAGAGCTTAAAAATATTTTACATTCATTAAACAGATTAAAGCATTTTCTCTTATAACTAATTAATAATATTTGATGCAAAGACGAAAAAATGGTTTTGGAAAGATTGATTTTAATTCATTAATTTTCCAATAGCTTTTACCGAAAACAGAGTTTATGTAATTGAAGAAAAACAGAGTTCAACTGAATCTTGAACAAAGAATATTTGAAACTGTAACATGTTTTTCATATATGATTATGCTTACAGTTGTATATTTATCACAAATTTTTATTAAATTCCTTCACAAACAAGAATTTACTCTGGTAGAGGACTGCTGTTTATTTCTTCTAAGTTTATGCTTACAGTTTTATATTTATCACAAATTCTTATTAAATTCCTTCACAAACAAGAATTATTAAATTCCTTCACAAACAAGAATTTACTCTGGTAGAGGACTGCTGTTTATTTCTTCTAAGTTTTATAATTGCCCTAATCTTAGTGCTCGTTCTGTAAATTTGAATATTATTCTAGAAAATATCAAATGCTAAAGTAACTTTTCGATTACCCAGCACTTTATTTAGTGGCACGTTCGCTCTAACAACATATTTCCAAAGTATTCTTTACAAATCATCTGCTTTTGTAACGCACATTCTTCTCACTTTCCGACATCTCCGAGCTAGCAAAACTTGCCACTGTAAACTTCATTGATTACAGTGTGCTCCAAAAGCGTAACTGTAGAAAAAGCACAGACAACTTTAGTTGTACCCAAGTAGCTATAAGTGCGTACAATTTAGGTTATATAAAGAGTATTATTGCTCCAGTGTTCTCACCGTATACAGGTGAAATGTCAATATAATGAACGCTGGAATAATGAAATATTCAGTGTAAAGAAATTTTTTCAAAACCGGGATAATTTACTATCATTATCTACGTAAAAAGGTTTCCTTTTAACGACTATCAGTGTAACGAAACAAAAATTTAGCCGATACAAAGTATATTACCAGTTTAACGAAAGTTTCAAAAAGAAAAACCTTAAATAATATGTGCAGTGAACAATTCAGCTGCAAATTAAATATTGCAGCTGGAAACGCTGCAATATTTAAAAAATTGTAAAATATCTAATCAATCACAACGCACTGAATCACATATTATCGGACATCGACCGGCACGCATTTTTGCCGATTTCTCTGTATGGCATCTCTACACGTGGCGTCATAATGCTTTAAAGTGGCATTACCTACCATAAAAGATGATTTTCAAACTTGAAGATCTACGCGTTTGATTGTATTGAATTGCAAGTAATGGTTGCGCCAGCAAAAATTTATTTCTGAGCAGTCCCAATCCATGCGTTTCGCTATTATAATTCGTTAAGTTTAGGTTATTGTTATATCTCTTTGCTATTATTATTGTTTAATTAAGTCTGTAAATTGGTCTAGTTTCATTGTCAGCAGCCAATGTGACTCAAAGTCTTCTCCGTTTCGTAATGACACGGAAAGATATTCCTGACAACGTGTTGGAGTATTGCTAAATCATTTAAGAATTCACGGAGAGATGCTTGTTGGAAAATACAGTTTTATTACCGGCTTTCTTAAGAACTAAACTCTAATGCAAGGTAAATTTCTTTCATGATGATTATTTTGTAGTAGGCAACTACCATAACACGTTTTTCATTGCATTTCAATATAACGGATATGTTTTGATCCCCCGCTCGATTTCCTTACTCTAACATTTCACTGTAAAACTTCAATGAGCTTCAAATCCTTCATTTCGCAAGTGCTTATATAATTATATACATGGATTTTATTTTTTATCATTATTTATAACAAGTTTTATTGTTGTTTTTATTTTTTCCATGATAATACATATAAAAATTGCTTGCTCATAGGTAATTCTCAATCTAACGGTATACCCCAATCCACATGAATGCCGAATTATCGAGAGTACTATTAAAATTATTTTTCAGGACTCAATATTTATTGACTCCATTATAACCAATACCTCGAAAGTCCTTACCAATGTGAAGAGATGATTAAACGAAAGCAACTTAAACAGAAATATAGAACATAACTTGTCACTTTTTTTTTGACAATCTATTACAAAAGGTAATTTCCTGTGAAATAGCGGAAACAAATCTCACAAACACAAAATTACATTATGGGATTAAATTAGTATTTCATTGCAGGCAATTATGAGTAAAATAGTATTTCATTGCAGGCAAAAGTTTCTAGAGAATTTACTCTTTAAACTTAGCTTGCTCATGATAATGATTTTTCTCTTCACTGTGAAACGATAATGGTGCTTCTAATTCTTCTGATCATTTACAAAGATCTTTCAGTCTAGTCTCTTTGATAACAATGATTACTTTAATTATACCCACTAGACATTTCGTTAGCTATTGATTTGCCTCATCTCGAATAGATTTCACTTTTAATGTTGCTGTTTGCCTGGCTTCGCTTGTATCCAATCTTTGTTAATTGCATCGTTTTGAACAGTAGTGTCATCTACAATAGCTTTGTCTCAAGATAGCATCCTTTCATATTACAATTTGGTTAAAGGATTCTATTGATTCCTTCACAAATGGATGCAGTAAGTTAAAGGAAATTGAACGAACTTTTGTCTTATCGTTATCAGATTAAGTATCTTTGTAATTTCGCATGTGTGTATGTAGCTCCGGACATAAAAGAGTTTAATTTGTTGCATTATGCTTGCAATAGAATAAACGATAGTTGGGAAATGCGTTCTTATTTCAGTGTCACGTAAACTCCAAAAATTTTAAACGATATACAGAATGTTTCTGATCAGGGAGACTAATTTTCTACCGAGCTTTCTGTTTTAATGCTTAAAGACATCGAGGAAGAGATATTATACTGCTTAAAATAAATACTAGATGGGAAAACAATTGTACACTCAACTTTAGTCCGGTAACCTTGGGATACGGATTGTGCAGAAATCTTTCGAAAATGGAGCAAACTTGAACCATTACGAGGTATCCTGATCTGGTAGAAGCTATTCTATGGGGTTGGAGGATGGATTTTTTTTCTTTTTTATGATATTAAATCTGAAATTTAAGCTGTACTTTTACAAATTATAATTCCGTTTTGTACAAATCCAGAGAGGGCTAATATCCCAATTATATTTCCTAATGACTCCATGAAAGATGTAGTATCTTTAGTTTGGAATAATGTTTTAACGAAATTGAAAACAATAAGTAAGTTTAGATAAATAGAGTGAAAAAATTATCATTTGCCGGGTGGGATCTGAATCCACGACCTCCTGATGACATGTCATGTGCTCTGACCACTGAGCTACCGGCCACCAAACAATCATCCTCTATTAGTGGCTTTAAGCTTTATACCATAAAATAGTCATTGGAAATGTAGTTGACTGTAATTGACAAATAACTAAGTCACAGTCAACTACATTTCCAATGACTATTCTATGGTATAAAGCTTAAAGCCACTAATAGATGACGATTATTCCGCGGCCGATAGCTCAGTGGTCAGAGCACGAAATGATACCAGGAGGTCGTGGGTTCTGATCCCACCTGACTAATGACAATTTTTCCTCTATATTTATCTAACAAATCCCTACCAGGTGTATCTGAGAAATTCTATTATTTCAATAAGTAAGGTATTGAATTGTTCGATTAATATGTTCCATAAGTATTTATGAATTGAAATGTTCATTTAATGTCCAGTATATCTAAAGTGTTCACATAATATAAATTATGCAAAATATTGAATTGCTTTCTTATACATACATGCAGATAGATGAAGTAGAGAGCTAAATAAACTCGTTACTGTGCAAAAAATCATACTAGGTAATAAAGCTTGCTGCAGGAGAAAGAAAGAGGTTTATAATATGCATGTGACTTCACTTGATTTAAAAAATCAGAGATTTTAAACCAAACCTTAGCCGTCATTTCGACAATTATTCAAATCACAGCACAACCATAACTCACAGAGTAATAACCATAACCACCTGGAACAACCAGATTTGAGAATTTTTCAGAACTAAATGAATTTTCGGACCACGGAATGCCGGATTAAATAATTCAAGTGTAAAGTAAGTTAAAGGAAATTGAAAGAACTTTCTTCTTGTTAATTATTAACTTTGTCTTTTAAATTATATCGCGATCTATTGTTCATTTTTACGTTCACTTTGAGCATTTTCCCAAATATTTTTTCAAACAACCCACATTTCATTCCATATCATGAAGATGATATTATACCCTGTGATCCAAACAAAACATATATAACTGCAATACAAATCATATTTGACTCACAGTTTAGTGAGTTGTTCGTGTAGATTATAATGCAGTACATTGCGAGATACGAAATTTATGACTGAAGATTATTTCGTAAAGCTGCTCACGGAAATCGTAATCGAACTCAAAGGCTATGCCGGATTACTGACGTTACCGGATTACAAAATGTCAAACTGTGGAGGTTCCACTGTATAGATATTTAATCTACTATTACACCACTGATGGCTATGTTCTAGTTATGTAAAGTCAGGAGTGAAATACTTAAACACTATAAACTCAAAGCAAAGTCATTTTGCCCCTGAGGATGGATTTTAGATGAGTTAACTGACATTGGTATTTATTAATTTATTTAGTAATCTTTTATAAGGGAAGACGGCATTACCCTACACAAAGGACTGAGATAACCTAGAAGTTCTCTTTAGGAGGTGTCTTGGTTTCTCATGCAACATTACAAACACAGGAACATGCCCGCTGGTTGAATAAACAGGACCCTAACCACAAGACCAGGTATGGGCTATATTACAAAACACTTCACGAACTTTACTTAAAAGTTCATGCACACTTTAAATTATATGTCCAACCAAATTTTCAGATAAATAGCTTTCATTACTGAAAAAGGAAAACGTTAGCTATGCAAATTAGGAAAAAAAATTAGTTTTCAAAATTCATTTCTGATGTGTCCCATTTTCTATATCTTTCGTCTTCAACTCATCCTCAATACTTTCTTACAAAAAACTGAGTCGGGTGTGGCACTTCTGCCACAACCCCTGGGTGTACCCAACCAGTAGACCCTCGACTGCCATGTCAGTCACGGAAGTCTCCCATTAGTTCAATGTTCACCCTAACAGCACGTGTAAAGGAATGACAAGAGTTCGATCGATACAGTTCCCGCCTTCTATTTTCATTAACAGGTAACGAAATCAATTGACGAGCCAAACAAACAAAATGTTTCTTTTCTATTTCTTCTACGATTTGTTTTTTTGTCTTTATCGATGAATCCTCTCTAAGCCATTGTTACGATTGCATCGCGTGTTTCCAGCGGAATAAAGAATGAAAGCTACATACAGAAAAGACGGACTCCTTGCACTCCAGATGAAAAGCATAAAAAGAGAAACCCAGGTGTTTAGTATTCGTTTATCATTGGATTGTAATCTTAAATGCGGGAAGAATAGTGTTATCTGTCTACGACACTTTAGCTGATATATTTTTCTGTTCGCTGCACGCATGCATTTCATTGCTAATTGCAAAATATCTCATAATAAAGGTAAGGGTCCACAGACACTCACGATCAGTAAGTAATAGACGAATAATCTGGGGATTCCAGATTCAATACACCACTTTTCAAAATGAAATTTCTGCCTATTAATCTTCGCCCTGGGTTGGGTTGTTTTACCTCTGAGTAGCAATGTTTTTGCATACAATGGGCTAAATGGCCAGATCACAACGACCCCAAGTCTCGGCGAAAGTTCCGGGAAGGGACCCACTGGACAGCTGTTAGGAGTCAAACGATAGCCTCCCGTCAAGACTATCTAGCGAGTTCTTCTTTAAAGTGCACAGGATATGGCTCTCACCTGCACGCGGAACCACGACTTACCGTACCATCCGAAGGATGGCGACCTAGCCAAGCCTAACGGTGCCCCGTTTCTCACCGAGAGCAAGGTTGTGTGATTCTCCACACAACTCACCTCATGGTCCAACAAATTATATGAATATACACAGTCGTATCGCAATAATATGGGAATGAGGGGTGGTCATATTATTCTGATACGACTGTGTATGATTCATCAAAATGCAGAGCTCCCTCGGTCCTGCATTAACGCTATTATATAAATATTTGCACAATAACGTTTCTTAATCAGTTCATTATTTTACTCAACGCTACGCACATGAATGAAATAAAATAAAAAGTAAACTCTTGCAATTAAATTACATTCAAAAAAATCATTTTTGACATTAATGAAATTTTAAACTTAAAATGTTCTCGGAGTTCCAGTATAGTTTTTGCTTCCCAACTATTGAGGGATACTATTCTAGGGAACGTTTAATGGAGAACTGGTATCTTGAGCATAATTCCCAAACTTTTACAAAGAATGCATTAAATCAACTCAGTTAGTAGAGCTCATATTTTTTTATTGTTAATACCGCTCAAAGCACTTCCTTAATTATTCCTCCTCTGAGTTACCCTATGCAAATGTCGGAGTAAGATCCCATAGGTCCTAGGCACTTTTCTTTCTTAGGCCCTTTGACCCATGCATTTTTATGGGTGTATCGATTTCGATGGGTGATAAAAAAATATTCGAATAATTTTTCCAGTATTTTTTCTCGGATATAAAAGCGGTTCGTAAACGGCATTAAAAGATGATTTAATCACTATTTATTCAAGAAGAGATCTTTGTTACAGTTCTTATCATGCAAAGGAAAAAAAAAACGTGGTTAAACGTTTTTTTTTAGTCCCTAGACATAGTGCTCATTGTGGTAATGGGCACTGTGTCTAGTACAATCTGCTAATAAAGCATGTGCAAGAAAACTGATCAGTTTATGAAAGATAATTTTTCGAACTATTTATTAATTGGTCTCGTTTAGGTTGTAAGAGCAAATCGACGTTATTTCATTCTGCTGGACATTTTAATTTTTGTAGGAGTGTTTGTGCGTTTCTTCAAGTCTGACAATAACTCTCAAAAGTTTGCATCGACTAATTTCTTTCTTAATCGAATCAGTTGTAAATTTTTAAAGAAATTACTTTTATGAAATACGTCTCAAGTTCGAAGACAGATGGTGTTACCATTGAGCGGCCCTTTTTTTAAGTGAGGAGGGAGGCTAAATGTTCAAGTCACAAAGACCAGACAAGACCCACAGGATAATTGTTAAGAGACCGATGGTAGCTTCCTGTCAAGGCCATCCAGCGTGTTCTTTAACGCCCATAGGGTATGGCTCTACTGCACATCGGGCCCCGTCCTATGGACAGCGACCTTTTCAAGCTCATTGGTATCACCTTTCTGACCGAGGGCATGATGGGAGTTAGTGGAGACAAATTTCAACACTAGCACAGCTAAGACTCGAACCTGGGAACTGCAGATTACGAGCCTGGCGCATTTCCTACTGTGCCACCCAGTTCCCGGTTAGGAGACAGTTGGAACCATCCTGTCAAGGCCATCCCAAAGTGTTCTTTAATGTGCACAGAGTATGACTGTGTTTCATATGGATTCACAGTGTACTGTCCTCTCTGAAGAAGGACTGGGTCTTTCCAAACCCATGGACATTGGCTCATGAACATGGATTTCTAACCGAGGAGCGAGGGAAATTTAATGGACAATTTCCCAAAGCAGGAACAGTTGGCATTTGACACAGAGGAAGCGAAAATTCTTTGAATGGTTCAGCCGAGTCAGCCCTTGCCCACAAGTTCGAATGTGAATTAAATTCCTCTTAGGGCAAGAATGGCAGTGACAATCAGACGAACGGATATAACAAGCAATCAATAAACGGGAAAAAATCGTTGCACTATATTTTTATGATATTCTTCTGTGTACGGCATATTTCTTTCTGCCATTAGAGTTAACTGCTAAAACACTGCCTAAAATATACGAAACGTGATTCTGAAATCTTGAAAACGATGATATTTCATAGAGCAACCATATTTTTATTTCGATCTACATGTGCAGCAATCCCCGATTGATGAAACTCCAACGAATTTTTTTATGGTCAGCTGGGGATTTCATTTTGATACAATACATTAAGGTATACATAAAATTATCAACCTTATCATTTTGCTAGCCTCCTTAATTTCACACGTGATATTTCCATTGCTCCGTTTACGCCAATAAATTTTTTTTAATGAACGAATGAGATAACGTCGATTTGCTCTTACAATCTAAACGAGACCAATTAATAAATAGTTCGAAAAATTATTTTTCATAAGCTGATCAGTTTTCTTGCACATGCTTTATTTTACATACAAAATTTACAAAAATTACATTCCTCCGTTTACGCCAGAGGCGCATAACGTTTACCGCTAGCTTATAATTTTTCGAAAATGAAAACATGTGGACCATTTTCAAATAATTAGCATGTGGACCATTTTCCAATAAATGAAGAGAACTTGTGGTCAATTTTTCAATAATGAAGAAGAAACATGTGGACCATTTTCCAAGAATAAAGCCAACATATGAATCATATTCTGGCAATAGAAACAACGTACCAGTCATTGTTTTTTTCTTCTATACTTAACACAACAAACCGGTCGCTGGTTCAATAATGAAGATAGAAAGCGCACCATTTTTAGTGATGTACGCAATACACGGGGCAGAATGTTAATACACTATATCGAAATTTAAAAATTTTAAAACAAAAACAGTTAATTTATGTTACATATTTGCAATATATAGTATATATATATATCAGCCTATCAATAAAGTGCTAATTGAATTCAGAAGCTTCCCTACAATTTTTCGTGATGATAAAAATATTCTGCTTTCAATTGAGTGACAGTTCCCAACACACGCTAAAATATTAATACTGTCTACATTGATTCAGTTTGCAAGACACAACTACATCGTGGGCTGTAGGCTGCACCTTCCTGTTTTAAGTAAATCGATCAATAAAGGCTCTTTTCTTAGAGTCACTGGTGAATATCAAGAATGAGCCGTGCGTACCGTTAACCTTTCGGCAGCTGCTCCGCGTTTGGAAATATTCCTCTTGTGGCGTCACATTCTGTCGTAGCTTACAACACGGGGAGGGGGATGCGAGGCACCATCCCAGTAGTTATCTTTCTGTGGATTAATATTTTCAGTTGTTTCATTTCTTTTTCTACATGGGTATGTGTCCCAGTGCTTCGATCGAGTGAAGATTTCTATTCAACATACGGTTTATTATACAGGGTGTCTCAAAAATATAGATAAAAACTTTTAGGGGAGGTAGATAACATCTAAAAGATTGAGAATTGCATAGGAACCCATAACCGGAAACGTCACCGTAAGTCAATAGGCGGCGCTGTTCATCAGTGCGCTAGAGGGGAAATTTCGGATTTCCTCATTCGAGCGGTAGTCGGCTGACGAAGAGCATACAAAGATATTCAAACAGGAGCTGGCAGACATGCACTTAGTGTATGGAATAGCTGAGGGCAACGGACGCTCACCGAATGTATCAAGAACGCTTCCCACACAGACATGTACCTGGTCACCGTTTCTTTGCGCGTGCACATCAAAATTTATGCGATTATGGGTCATTAAGAGGTAGCAGAAGTGAGGGCAGGCCATCTAGTACGCCATTTGTAATAATTACGTCCAATAAATGTTTTCCCATTAATCATTGTCTTTTGTCCTTTCAGATCTTGTACCTCTGCTACCACTTTCCCATGACGTTTCTGGTTATGGGTTCCTATGCAATTCTCATTCCTTTAGATGTTATCCACCTCCCCTAAAAGTTTGTACCTATATTTTTGAGACACCCTGTATATGTGGGAATTAACATTTTTCAAAGTGAATTTAATGAAAATCAAACTTCCAATAAGGTTTGGGTTTCCATTGATCATTATTATAGTCATTATTACAGGTGCTCAGCTTTTGTATAGTAACTCCTATACAAAGCACGAGAAACGAATCGCACCTACATCTCCTCATTATATTTCAACCTTTGCATTACCATTCCTAAACATTTAACCAACCAACATTTTCGGAATTTCTTTCAAATAAGAAGTACAACTTTGAAATTAATCAAATAAGAAGTACAATCTTTAAATAAGAAGTACAACTTTGAACCTTAGATTAAAAAATGCACTTCTTATTTGTAGAAAATTCCGAAAATATTGGTCAATTAGATGTTATAAAAGCTTAATTTTTATTAAGTTTACTTTGAAAACGTTAATTCGCATATATGTATCATGCATAAGAGCTATTTTTACTTTTCATGATTAAATCAACTATATACATATAACTTTATTATAATAATTAACGAAAGAAAATGCAAATATGATTTTAAATATATCCCTTATTTGACATTCTCTTAATCTCAAACGAATAATTACTTTGTACGATTATGGACGACAGCGAGTTGCTCTTCTTCGATTAGGTACATACCTCAACGAGTTACGTATCTTCTCTTCCGAAGCAACAAGAAAATGAGTGATGACCGCTGCACTAGGGAATGTAGTAGATAAGCTCACAAACATATGTTCTAAAACATTAGAGATTTGGATTTTACTGAAAACTTTATGAACAAGAATAATTTATCCCCAACTTATATTTAAACGTGGCATTATTTAACAATGTTTCAATGCTGAATTTTAATTCTGAAATTAATGTTTGCTTTATAGTGTAAATAAATCGCAACACACTTTATAATTTATATCTTGGAATATAATATTGAATTATGGAAATAATTTTAGACGACTGTCTAATGCATGGATTTGATGGTTTCTGGGCTTCGCAAAGGAACGATGGGCTACTAAGTTTAATTTGGCTTCAATATCAAGCTCACTAGAGTAAGGCGGAGGGGTTATGGTGTTATAATCTTAATAGTGGAAGGATCGGGCGGTTATGCCGTAATGACGAATCCGATTGTACCTATACGTATATATGAGGATTTTAGTAAATAAACTGATGGAACAATACTCGCATAATTTTAAAATTTTCTGCGATTAATATGACCATTGTTTTTTTCTACATTCTTATATTATGTTCTTATATGCTGTCCGACAACTGGAAAGTGTGAAAAAATATGAGCTTATCTATTTCAATTGGATATTTTTAGGATGAATTGTCTTCTTTAATGATGCTAAAGACTACTTAACTCCATCATTATTATTAGTTATTAACAGGTAAATGATTTTGACGTGTCATGCATTATTGGTAGCTTACTATTACCCGTAAACTTGGGTTTTTATTTATCGTTATTATAGTCATTATTAGAGATGCTCAGGTTTTGCATAGCAACTGCTATACATTGAACGAGAAGCGGATCGCCGCCTGCATCTTCTCATAATATTTCAACCGTAGCATTGCCGTTCCTAAATGTTTTTGTGTTGTAGAATAAATAATTTAAAGGCGAATCACCTCTCAGTAAAATTCAAGAGTAAAATTGAGTGTATTCAGATGTAATAAACTTATTTCTAAAGAATAATGAAATATTGAGTTTAAAAGAAAAATTAATTCGAAAGATAAAGAATAAATAGTAAAAAATAAATATAAAAAATTGAAAAGTACAGTTAGAAAAATAATTTAATTCTTTCATTTAAAGAACTATGACGACCAGTAATTTAATATGATATAAGGTATTTCCAAAAAAATATATATATATCTTTGCCAAAGAAAATCATTTCCATTTCGTTACTCATTTCTGTATTAAAAATGGCTTTCAGCTATTTGTTAATATTTCAAATAGCCAATTCTCTAGATTCCAAAAATGTTTTTAAATAATATGTTCAATAACCTTAAAAATTTTGCGCGGGAGAGCGGAAGTTTAGTTTTTATAGTGAATAATGCTAATTATTTTCAAACTCTCACTCTGATAACATTTGTATTTCATTCGTTTCTATTTCCTCACTTGTAACATGAACAGCAAGCAAATTATTTTAATTTCTTACGCTTACTTCATTTATAGGAATTTTGGTAGCAAGCTATCTTGGTGACAAAATTCTAATATGAATATCATTTTCTTTAAATTATATAATCTTCTCTTTGGACTTTTGATTAATTTTTTTAATTTTTTTAATTTGAGATCCTATATGCCCTGAAGGGACAATAGAAGTTACTTCTAATACGTCAAAATATTAAGCTTCATATCTCGGATCCATCGAGAGCTTAAATATAATTAAAATTGATAAATTTTAATTCGAAATAGTCCCCAGAAAACAAATAGAGGTCCCCGATATTTTAATTACAATGTTTCTCTAAATTAGGGAAATTGAATTGAAGACATAGTTAAATTGTGCAGTGCTGAAATACTATTTCAAATTCCCTCTCTGAGAATTTCTCAGATTAAATTAAATATCACTTCTGACAAATTCACGTATTAAATATATTTACATCAGACGGAATTCATGAGAACAATCAAACTGTGGTGACCGCAGCTGCGCAGAAAAATAGCTTTTCAGACCTGGCCTATAAATTCTAGTATTTCAGACATATCTAAATAGTAATGTAAATTTGTACAATTTTGTGAATCGGAATTCCAAGAGTTTCAGATTATAAATACGATAAAATATTTAAGTAAGAGACTATATACACTCATATGAAATACATTTACAAGCTTCTAGAACTCAAATCAGAGTTGTTTACTACATATACCCAAAGCATGTTTTTCCTATGCATAATTAATAAGTAACTAAAATCTAGAAACTACTTCTGTGTTTTTTTTAATGATTAAATATAAACCGGCATCTTTAAAGCTCGCTCAAAGAAGGTGTTTACGAAAAAGAGAATAATGTTGTAAACACGTGCATGGAGTTTTCAGGAATATCAGATTTCGTTTCCTCTCCTCTCCCGAGTGGTATCACGAACGCAGAGAAATTCGATCTTCATTTTAAGACTGAACGTGAAGCTGCTTGCGTTGAAAGTTGGAAGATAAATACGAAAAAGGAAATGTTGGAGTGAAAATAAGGAAGACTCCTATATCGGTTTCATAGAAACGGCAAACGAAGATTTATGCAGCATCCTAGGAGGGAAGGAAAGCAGCGGAAGATGTAGAGCAGGAGACGGGAAGAAAACTTAGAGCAACTGCTCCAGAGCGAATATCAAGGAAAACCCAATAGTTTCCCATCAGCACACGAGCAAATATAGATCGATAGATAGAAAGAGAATGACTAGCTGGCAGAAATAGGGAGAGAGAAAGGGGGGGGGGAGGGTTGAAATTGTTCTGGATAGATATCTGCCTAGAGGAAGGAGAGGTGGTCAGACATTAGACGAAGGTATCTCTTTTTTTATTTATCAGTGTTCCTTTACTGCTCTGTCCTGACGCACTTCACACATAGACGCAGCAAGGATTCGAGCACTCCGCATTGCCCTGTTTTAAACACAACCAGCTCGAGAGGCAGCTAGCGCTTGTCCCGATTCCGTTGCTATGGAGACGGTTGTGTATATCGACCACAACTGTCCCCACATGACATGCAACAAGTCACGTGATCAGCGGCCAAGCAGTTACAAGTATGCGTGGCGTGAGCGATTTGCACCCGCATCATTGTAAACTGCTTTTCTTCGTTGCCGCTTCTGGTTGGCGCAAAATGCTTGGAATAGGCGAGGACCTGAAGCATTGCCTTTGCTTCGAGGAATATAAAGTGCTTTTTCAGTTAAACTTTGAAAACACCACTCTTCCAACAGATGTTTGCTTTGGAGGCGGTAAACCTCTTCTTGAAAAATATGGAAAATCTCGTGGCTTTCCTGCATTTAATGCTTTTAACACGTCTAGAATAAATCTTAGTTCAAACAGGTCATGTAAATCATTTCCACTATTTGATGTTCTATAAAATATGCATTATAAGAAGAATGCATTCTTCGGAGAAAGATCATGGGAATAGTCACCTTCGTTATCTGCTCATGCAAAAATACGATATTTTCATAAGTATGTAATACGTCTTAAAGAATTTGTTTGGCACAACAAATTATATATTGAAGTTTTATACAACAAATTTTATATTGAACTAGGTAACTTAAAGTTATTTTATGTCAGCTATGAAGATGACCAAAAAGGCTTAAATGTGAGAAAAGGGAATAAAATATCGTATCAGCCACGGAATGTAGTGACACATACTTCACATAGAGAAAATTCTAATTGAAACTATATAGCTTTCAAGATTTTCCATTGAATCAAATGTTAAGTAACGAAGATACTAAAAATGTGAATAAAATGTAATCTGGAAACATTTCAGTTACTAGAAGATACCAATCTGCATGGAATAATTCAAAATTGTAATAATTCTCTTTTTCATATAGCAGAAAATATATTTCACTCTTGAAAAACTGTGGTTCTCTTGCCCCGGAACCACGGCTTAAAATCTCATACAGTAGATGGGGGGAGCGTAATTCGATCCCAAATGAAACAGGATGTTTTCTTTCACGTGTTGTCGTTCTCATGATGTCTCGCCTTTCTCACAGATCTTCTCTATGGAATATTACACTGACAGAGTACTGTCAGGGTTGGGTTTTATCCCTCAGCTGCAATTTTTTGCACACAATGTGTTCAGTGGCCGGTCATAATGACCCCAAGGGGGTCAGAGAAGATCGGGGAAAAAGATCCAACCAGAAAACTGCTAGGAGACAGATGGAAGCCTCCCGTCAAGGACATCCAGCGCGCTCGTTATTATGCTTCAGGGTATGGATATCCTACGCACAGACCAGCTTAACGCACTACCCTAGTGACGGTGTCCTTCCTAAGTCAATCGGTTCCTCATTTTGCACTGAGAGAGAACTCATATAAATCTCAAAGCTGGTACGGTTAGGACTGAACCTAATAACTGCAGATTACGAACCTGCTGTGCTACTTACTGAGCCAGCCCCCTTTCATGTCAGACGTATGTGGGAAACAGCTGCTTGAGGTATAATAATTGTTTACTTTTTTATCACAGCCATATTTTTTAAAACGTATTCGATAAGACATACCTTTACTATATGGTTAAAATGATTTTTGATCGAATTACATCAACTAATCTCTGCTTTGAATTGTAATCATGTCGAGACTGTCTTTATTAACTCTTTTCATGAATGAACTGGTGAATCTTAGGACATACAACGAATCTGTCTGCCATATGCACTTGCCCATATTAAATTCTAGTGTAATGTATTGCCAGTCAAATGAGAAAAAAAAGAGGTCAGATCAAATAGAGCAGATACTAAATCAAACATATTAAAATTACAGTGTTCACATTTTATGACAGGTTTCTGCATACTCAGAATGTACTACGTTTTGCTTCTTCGCTTTAGAATGCTTATCCATCATCGGAACTATCACTTCCTTTTCCGGTGTAAGCTCTTATCCATCATCTAAACTATCATTTTCAGTCGGCCCCTAGTCTCCTCATCCATCACACTCTTGTTCTATTATTCCAACTTCTGTAAGTATCCTTATCTTCTAATTTAGGTTCCAAGAAACGACCCTTCGTAGTGTTATTCAATTCAGTCTTTGTATTCATTCATACAATTTTTCCAATGCACCAATCATATCTTACTCGCAAAATACACTGCTTGTGTATTTAGCGACTAACTAAAAGCTAGATACGAACATCTAGCTTTAAATAAAGTGTACGTGGCAGGGCCGCTTCCTCTCAGATATATTTTATCTGAACACTCGTTTTTATCGATTGTCATTGAATTTTGATGCTTTACCGGTATTCTAATCGTAATATATTACATTGCTTTTGAATTTTACATTTGCTGCTTTGTTCACGGGTTCTTTACATCCGTTGTTTGTGTTTTAGGATAAATCTTATTGACAAAAATTCTTTGCAGCCTTGATTTATATTTTACGTTATACTTTTGAATGTTTTTCAAGACTTTTTTTTACATGCTTTGTTGATTTCCTTGCATTTTGTAAATTTTTCTTGTCAGTTGTTTTTTATTTTTTTGTGAGTCCTCTTTCTTTATTTTTTCCCCTTTTACCTTGTTGCCGAATTATAACATTAGACTCTTATGCGCTATAAAATCCCAGTCAATGAGCCAACCAATCATAAATATTACATGCATCTAGCTTTACTTAAAGCTAGATATCTCCTCCATTCGTAAAAATTATTTTTTCGCTCAGTATTTTATTGCTTTGAATCGTAGATAATATTTTTTTACTCTCTAATAGTACTTATTTACTATATTTTATTACAGATGTAAAATTAGCACTTAATACTAATTTTCGTAAAATGTTTGAACGTTCAACGTATTTTTTTGCAATTTCCTCTAATAAATTTCAAGTTTGTTACATTTGCTATAAAATGAAAACGAAAGTAAAAGCACTATAAGTGACGATAACGTTATCTGTTGATGATATATTCATCTGTTGGAAACGATATTACGTCCAATAACGATCATACACAGTAATAGGCGTATTCCGAATGTTCGACCCAAAGAGCGGGAAACCGAGCGGTTGGCCGCTCTATTAACTTTGAGCTTTGACTCAAAACACCGATGAATATTTCTTCTACGTCGTTCCGACGTAGAAGAAAGTCGTTCCGACGTAGAAGTTTATGAAAACTAATAAGAAACTTTTATCGATATATTCCGGTTCATCTGTAATTCCCCAGATACTTGACGGATTGGTACCACATTTCGTAAGCGTGTGACCCTTGTGTGGCCCTGTGTTGCCTGAAAATACCGGGTCTCTACCTATCGCGGGACGGATTGATTCCTTGATGTTTGTCGAGGATGGAGACTATCGTTCATGATTCACTACTCCTACCATTCATGAAATGATAGGAATAGTGCTTGCTACCAGCAAAGAGTGAAAAGGTAGCCATCAAGACAACATCAAACAGACTACCAACAGCAAGAATGGAAGCAAAGGAATAGTATCTAAGGAAGCAAATGGGGCAGCCTTATAACGCAACGCATATAAAACGAACAATAGGTTGTATGTGTTTTTTTTTTTAACGTAGACTACAGTAATAACACACGGTTTAGAACAGTGGTTTAAATTAAGGTAATATACGTATATAAAAATATAAGGTTATATATTAAATATAAGGTGTGGCAACAACATATTGAATGTGGTGAGTTGTATAATTCGTCTGTGCATTTTGTTTTTAAACTATTTTCTTTTCAAAGACTTTTTTGCATATTTTATTTGCATCACCTACTTCTAGTAGTGTTAAACTTTTAGAAGACATACATTTTTGTCAAATTATAAAACTCTAATAAAATTACATATATTTACTCATTTGTATTCGAGTTAATATGGCTCTCATGTAATAGTTTGTAAATTAAATTTTGGTGATATTAATGAATTGCAAAGGTACTTGTGATGGCTATGTCCATTTTTAATGTGTTGGTTTGTAGCAAAGTAATTTTAAGAAGGCTATCTATAAAAAAAAATAACTGGCTATATCGAAATGGCTATATCCAGTAACTCTTCTAAGCCTAAATCAAGTAAACAGCAGAAACTACAGCAGCAAAGGAGTGTGTCATAGCGTGATGGAAGAACAGTTGACATGGAAACAAAAAGTTCTACGTCACATAAATCTTCATGTATAGAAAATTTATGTGGAGTATGTGTTATGTTCAAATAGCCGATGTACTTGAAACCGTTCAATGCAAAGGTTGTTGCAAGTTTTATTGCCATTATTATTACATAGAATTTGAAGATTTAATTTTTAAGAAGACGCAAAATTGGGAAAAAGAAATATGGAGACATCAAAAATGCAAATCAGAAACAACAAAATGCAAATCGTAGACAGAAATGAAAAGTAGAAGGTAAAGGTCGCAACATTTCAGACTTTAAAGATTCTGCACGAGAAGGTAAGAGTAGATCAGAAGAGAGAAAATATATTGACTATCTAATTGATAAACATATGACATTTTTTCCAAAAAGATTTTATGCAGAGTAATGCTGATTTAAAGGACGAATTATTAAAGGTAATCGGAGAGTACAATAAGAGCACTTTGTATTGTTCAAGTATAATAGATGAGATTTTAACGATAATTTCAGAATTAACCACACAATTGAAAGAATTTCTAAAACAAAATGAAAAATTAATTAAAGTAAATTGCTCCTTAGAAGGTGAAATAAAAAATCTGAAATGAAAGGTAAATGAATATGAACAGGGAAGCAGAAATATGAACTTGGAAATAGGTGGAGTGTCTGAGACAGCAAATAAAAATATCGAAGAAATTGTTTTAAATATAGCAAAAGCATTACAGATAGATGCAGATAGTAAAGATATCCATGCTGCTCAAAGAGTTCCAACTAGAAATAAAGGAAAACGTAAACCAATTATTTTACAGTTGGCATCTCGTATAATGAAGAATCTGGCTTGTTCGCTGGAAAGTAAAAGAGAAGCTGTTTGCTAAAGAGATTCACCGAGGATTTCATGAAGATGAAATATTCATAAATGAACTCTTGACCCAAGAAAATAAATTGATACTACATGAAAGCAAAAAACTACAACAAGAACAAAACGTAAAATTTTTCTGGGTTAGGGATGGCAAAACCTTCATCCGGAAAGCGAAAAAAACAAACGTGTTTAGAATAAGAACTTTAGATGATTTAGTTAGGTTTAAAGTTTAGTGATACTAATATAAGTAAGTTTTTATTTATTAATAAAAATGTTTCAGAAGAAATTTGAAAAAATGAATTAAATTTTAACCAGACAGACAGATAATTGAAAACTCTTTATTAACAAATCATTGTAAATTAAATGTTATATCAGAAGAAAATGTATATGATAAAAAAATATTGCATTTGTGGGAAAGGGTTTAAATATAATTGTGGAAAAAATTAGATGTACGACAAAAATTTTGAACATTTTTTCTTTGCTTTTAAATCTTTCAGACATTTATCCGGATATTATTGCATTAACTGAAATCTGGATAAAAGAAAATGAAATGCAATTGTATAAATTGCAGGGTTATAGTATTTATTATAAATGCCAATTAGGAAACAGAACTGGAGGTGTCTTAATATGCATAAAAGATGAGTATATTGTTTTTTATTGTAACACTGCATTCGTAAATGCAGACTTGTTACAAATGGAATTTAAGTTTCGTAATAGTGTCTGTACTTTATTTGCCATATTATAGATCACATATTTATTCAAAGTCAGATTTTATTGAAGAATTATAATATAAGTTAAATTCAATAAACATAAATTGTGTTATTATAACTGGTGATATGAATAGAGACAAATCTAGGGATAAAATAATTGAAAAATATAAATTTGATTAATCACCTAGGATTCTATGTTGGAAATAATTTAATATCTAGAGAAGCTGCAAAAACCTGCTTAGATGATATTTTTGTAAGTATACCAAGCCCAAGTAAACTAAATACTTACCTTATTCAAACACATATAACTGACCATTATTACCTAGGATAATGATTAACTATATAATAAATAAAATAGAATAAATATAATAAATAGAATAAAACTGATTTAACTATATTAATAAATAAAATTTTAGATTACGATTGGGAAATTATAAAAATATAATAAATCATATTATATATATATAATATAATAAATCATATAATAAAAAATAATATTTCGAAAAAAATTAAAACCCTGGATTGCAGGTACATTATTAAATTCGATAGAAAAAAGGAACAAATTACATAGAATATGTAAGGCTCAACCTTCTAATGAAAGTTTACGGGAACAATTCACAAAATATAAAAATTTATTACTTAACCTTATTAGGCAAGCAAAATCAATAGATTTGGAATTTTGGAAACATGAAAGTCAATAGGAAATTGTTAATGAATTATCTGGTGTTGAGAAGAAAAATAAGGTAGTTCTTAGGACGTAATTTACGAAAAAATTAAATTAAAATTTTCATGATAATCCTTTGGTTTTTGTTGATATATTTAATAAATGTTTTACTGGGTTTATAGGGGATTTAATAAAAATGATCCCAATAAATGAAAAATGTTGTTTGATAGAGTTAGATTCCACACTGCAGTCAATTTTTATTGATTATGTAACTGAAACTGAAGTGATACAGACAATAAATTCACTAAAGATAGAAAACGCTTCAGGAAATGATTATTTATCGCCCTTTATTTTAAAAAATATATGCCCATATATTTCAAAGATTTTGTCATCAAATAAATTATTCTATATCAGAGGGCAGTTTTCCAAAATGTTTGAAAAAGGCTACCGTAATTCCGGTTTATAAAGGAGGTGATCAAAAAAAATTTGGGAACTACGGACCAATTTCAATGTTGTAAAATTTATCAGAAATCTTTCAAAAAAGTATGAAAATAAAAATGGTAAAATTTCTTACAAAGACAATTTTTTTCGCTGAAAATCAATTCGGATTTAGGGGAAAAGGAATACAGAGGTTGCTATTTCAAAATTAACTTCAATAGTTCATACAGGAATAAAAGATAACCTTAAAGTAGCTATTGTTTTTCTGGATACATAAAGCTTTTTATTCTGTTCCACATGACATAATGTTATTTAAACTTGAAAAAATGTGGATTTAGAGGGGAAAATGTATAATTGGTTAAAAAAGTTATTTAAATGATAGTGTTCAGATAGTTAAAATAGATGGCATTCTTGGCATTGAAGAAATTGTGCAAATTGGTGTTCCTCAAGGTTCAATTATAGGACCTCTTTTTTAATATATATATATAAATGATTTATGCAAACTTGATATAGTAGGAAATTTAATTAGTTTTGCTGATCATACAGTTTTAATTTATTTGCTGAAGATTTTAGATTCTTTAACAATTAATATAAATTTAGATATGATTAAATTTAGAAATTGGTTTTTAAAGCATAAACTACATTTAAATGTGAATAAAACAAAATATACCCATTTCAGATTAAAAGAACAATATGATTTTCCACATAAAAAATATTTTATCATGTTTTGGAATGTATTGGTGAAAATTGTTCCTGTTTATCTATTAAGAGAGTTGATTGTTTTAATTATATAGGTGTTTACATAGACCGTAAATTAAATTGGAAAGAACATGTAGCATATTTTATTAAAAAGATAAATATTGCAATACCATGGTTATATTATATTAGACAACTTGTAGATATTTCAGCTTTAAATATGATATATAATTGCTGGGTTAAATCGTATTTGCAATATGGAATTACTTCTTGGGGTGGCACATATAATACTAATATTAACAGATTAATTGTAGCTCAAAATAGAATTATAAAATGCATATTCAAGTATTAAAAACTTGTATAAAGATGGTGATATTTTAACAGTTAGAAAATTACACATTCATTCAACTTTAAGAGATTTGATTAAAAAGTGGTCGGACCAAAATACAAAATTTGCTGATTATAACACAAGTTACAGTAACTGCTAATCTCGTTGAAATCTTACCTAAGAAAATAGTGGTTAAAAAACGTTATATTTACTTTGCACCAATAATATTTAATTTTTTGCCAAACAACATAAAAATGGAAACCAATTTACATAGCTTTACTTCAAATATTCATACATGGCTACTACATATTGATAATATTGAGTTTTTTTTTGTAATATAATTTCATATTTTCTGATCATTCATCAAACTTTTTTTCTCTCTATTTGTTCAAATTATTTTGTTCTTTGATTATTATAAAAATTCTTAAAACGTCTAAACTATTTGTTGTCAAAAATGATTAATCAGATATTGAGTTTTAATAAATTCCATAGGCGAGTTTTTAAATTCTTGTGGATTGTAAAGGTCTGTAAATGGTAGCTAGGTAGTCACTGGAAGGAGAGCTATGCACCAATCCCCTGTGATGATGCATAGAACCCAGCTAGGTCTAGTACCTAATGTACGACCTCGTCTTCTCGTGGTGCAGGCTGTTAATACCTTTCAAAAGAGATACTCTCTTGTGAAAGGGAACAGAAGAGGAGGACTGCCAGATTAGTATGGCCTACAGATCTTTACAACTATGGCTACTTTTATTTTTTTCTACCATGCTGAGGAGTGGTCAACCACACAAGGTCCTGGTGCTGACCACATAAACGTACTGGACTGGACTGATATAAGGCTCTGAGCTTGATTATGGATCCTGAATTTGTGCACTGGTGGTCTTCTGTGGAGCGAAAATCTGCAACTGTGTTTTTCGTTTGTTTGTGGGTTGACAGTCCCAAGTGACTAGAATCAGAGGATATGTTTTATCAGATGGTGGATAATTCTGATCAGAGGTCATCTCAGGCACCTGAACTCTTGCTTCTACTGGCATCGTCAAATTCTACATTGGAGGAAGTCTCCCAGTGTTGATCGCTTCAGCCATTAGTGATGGGTGAACGGGTATTTGCCCCATGTCTGCGACTAGGGCGCTGTTTGATATTGTCGGCATTCCCTCTTTCAATAAATAAAGTTTCTTTAAACATCCCACTAGCCATTTTCTCTCCATAGGTAGTTGGAATGTGAGAACTCTGCACAGAGCTTTTTCTCTTGATGTCCTCACACAAGAATTCCACCGTTATATTTTAGATATTCTCGGCTTTATTATTTAAAATAATTTTAAATTTCTCTTTTCAGGGAGGAACGATAATAAACATACCAAGGCGTGGGTCTACTTCTCAGCAGACACACTAGTGATGCTCTTCTAGGATATGACTGCATTAATGAAAGGTTTCTTACAGCAAAATTTCAGACAAGCGTTAAAGACTTGAATGTTATCTGCTGTTTTGCCCCCACTGAGGATGCCGATGAGGATGAGAAGGATAGGTTTTATGAACAACTTCAGGATATTTTGAAATCTGTCAAGAAAGGAGATATTACCCTTGTTCTTGGTGACTTCAATGTCAAAGTTGGTACTGACTCTGACCTTTGGGGAGGAGTAATAGGCCCTTTTGGTATTGGTAGCTGCAATGGTAACGGGCAACGAACGTCTCCTACAGGTAAGTAAACTCATTGGTTTCAGAATAACTAACACTTATTACAAACACTGCGACATACTTAAGTACACATGGGTTTAACACGATGGGCTGCATAAGAATATGATTGATTACATATTAATTAACAGCAAATGGGCTAGTTCTGTTAGGAATACCAGATCATATAGGGGGAGCTGAAATTGGATCTGACTGTGTACTTTAAGTACACATGGGTTAACACGATGGGCTGCATAAGAATATGATTGATTACATATTAATTAACAGCAAATGGGCTAGTTCTGTTAGGAATACCAGGTCATATAGGGGAGCTGAAATTGGATCTAACCTTGTTAAAAGTGTGTTGCAACTTAAATTTAAAAAGTGTTGTGCTAGGGTTAAAAATTTTACTTTTAATACTGAATCTCTGAAAGATCCAGTTATAGCCAACGCTTACCATGATAGGTTACTTAGTCATTATGACAGTCATGGTTTGCTTACTACTGAAGTTGAGGAAGAATGGGATCATTTTAAACAGGCTTTTTTGGACACTAACAGTACTCTTTTAGGAAAAAAGGAGCATATGAGGCAGAATTATTTAAGTGATAAGGCACTTGAGCTTATTTCAGAAAGAGGGAACTTCAGGAATGTCCTTAATCAATACCCTACTAGTCCTAATAGAAAGGATTACAGAGAGCTTAATAAATGTGTAAAGGATCAGTTAGCTGCTGATAAGAATCTTTTGCATTATGGCTTGGTTGACAATGCTGATGAAGCAGTCAGACAGCATAATAGTAGAAAGCTGTACCAGATAGTTAATGTTTTATGTGGTAGAAAATGGACAGGCATACAAGGATTGAATGATAAACAAGGTAAGGTTATAGAAGGGTAGGATTCTGTCATGGCTAGGAGGGCTGAGCATTTCAGTGATGTTCTAAACAATGTGGTTAGTTCTACTCGCATTGTTTGTAATGATGATAGATGCATTGGCGGCTTTAATGTTGGCCCTATAACACAATCTGAAGTTATTTTGGCTATTTCTAAACTTAAACTTCATAAATCCACAGGGGTTGATGAAATTACTACGGAAATGCTTAGAGCTGGGAATGTTTCGGTTACAACTTGGATGACTGAAATTCTCAATATCTTTTATGATAAAGGCATGTTTCCTAAGGATTTTACCAGAGCTATTATTATCCCTATTTTCAAAAAACGTGATCGCAGTTCTTGTCATAACTATAGGGGGTATCAGCCTACTCTCTGTTCCAGGGACCGTTCTTTGCATGATTGGGCTTAATAGAATTAAGAATCTGGTTGACAGGCAATTGCGTGATGAGCAATGTGGATTCAGAAGTGGTAGGGGATGTGTGGATCAGATATTTTCACTTAGGCAGATTCTTGAGAAATGTTTAGAGTTTCAGAAACCTTTGATTGCTTTCAAAAAGGCTTTCGACTCTGTTGATCGTCATAATTTGTGGTTGATTGTGAAATCATATGATATACCAGACAAGTTAGTTAACATAATGAAAGTCTCTATAATAACACTGAGTCGTGTGTGAGAGTTGGTAAGGCTTTTAGCAATTGGTTTAGCATTACTTATGGTGTTCGACAAGGCTGCATTTTGTCTCCTTTTCTCTTTAGCTTGGTTATTGATTATATTATGCGAAATTACTTCAAGGGAAAGATTTTGGCCTTAAATGGGCTGGAGATATGAAAATTTCTGATTTAGATTATGCTGATGATTTAGCCCTTTTGGCAAATGATGTTGATGAGATGAACTCTTTCATTCGAGCTGTTGATGAGACTGGTAGTAGAGTAGGTTTGGTTATAAATAGAGAGAAACTAAAGTGATGAAAATTGGTCAGGCAGGCTGTGATTCAGTTAATATGATTGGTTGCAGTCTTGAGCAGGTGTCACAGTTTAATTATCTCGGGAGCTATGTAACAGATACTGGTGATGTGCGGCATGAGATTAACAGACGGATAGGAATTGCTGCCAGGACTTTTAAGAATCTATGGTGAGTGTGGAGAAATAGACATATAACCTGAAGACTAAAATTGTACTGTATAAAAGTTTGGTGCTTTCTAGGGTTAGTTATGGTAGTGAAACTTGGACACTTTGTAGACAAGATAACAGGAAACTAGATGCTTTTGATTCTAGATGCTTACGCAGGAGTCGGCAACCTCCTTTAAGCAGCATATTGTGCAGAGAGAGAGACTCCTTTGGTTTGGCCATGTTGCCCGTATGGATAATTATAGATTGGCGAATAGATTTATGAACAGTGTGCTTAAAGGCTTCAGAAAGTGGGGAGACCAAAGATGCGGTGGGCAGACAATGTCAAACAGGACCTTATCAAAATTGGTGTGCAGTGGCCGGATGCAGCAGATGTAGCCCAGGACAGACTTGCTTGGGGAACTAAATTGCACTGCTGATTGGACCTCCGTAGCCCATGCTGCTTGAGGATGATGATGATGATGATGGATTTCTGTAAATTTACTTTGAAATATTTGTGCCCGCTGGGCTAGAGCAATGTAATCGGGTGTATTATGTGTTAAGGAAATAAATATTATTATATTTTAACTGAGTGAAAAATAATATTGAACATGAAATATATTTTGCAGAGCTGTAGGGAAAATCAAAGTATTTGAGAGTAAATCTTTGTGCTTTTTCCTTTAACCGAAGCTTAAACGATGTCAAAAAATTAATATTGAACAAAATGAAAAGAATCACAATAACTAGTTTCCTTTATTTTAGTTGCACTTTATTTTTCATCACTCAGTTATTTGCCACTGATACAGTGAAAAACAATTACATTCTTATCGCTTATTATCTCCAATAAAAAAATTCAATTCTAACTATAGATGCAGCAAAACATTTTCGCAAATTTCTCCTGCGTCATACAAACATGCCTGAATCTATACAAAATGCATTCTAATGGTTAAAATTTGGACTAAGTCTAGCAGAGAACTGCAATTGTTGAACGTAATGCGCAGTCTCCTATAATGAAAGGGTACCAAGAAGCTTGGACACGTAGAATTTTTGTGAAGATCATACGTCCTTTTACAGTAAGATTTAGGAATGTACTTTTTATAATATGCAAAATTTTATGAAAATCAAATAAGCTATTTTATAAAATCCCTCTTTGGTAAGCACCCAAGATTATTTTGTGTCACACGAGTTTCAGTTTTTTTTTCTTCACGCGAGCTTCAGTTTAAGCTTTTAATTTATAGATTTAGTTTGGCCAAAACATAAGATTTTAACTCAGTGGTTTGAACAAAGGTGCTAAAGTACTTCACAGGCTGATGGAATTGTGAAAACTGCTCTTTCATATTGAGGTTCAATTAAAACCTACATCTAATCGAAAATCTTGATAACATTTTTTTCCCCTCATGATCAAAACATTTTCCCATGCTTAGCACAGGAAGTAAAAATTAGATGAAAGAAAATAAAAACATTATAAGGCACAAAATCCCTTATTTTTATGTCGAAGACACTGTTCATTTTGAATCAAGTATATTATCTTCATAATGTTCGTTTAAGATTAATATTGATATATGATATCCTGCAGACCTGTGTTTATTCTGTGCCCAGTTTCCAATGGAATGGGAGATGCGCCTCTAGCCAGAGCACGCTTTATTAATTCAGAACAAACGTTACCGCTAGTCGCAGTTTAATTAAAGCGCTCCGAAGCGACGACCAAAGCCAAGACGAAACGACATTAGATTTATCGAAATTCGTAACTTGGAAGGGGCTACTAACGCATGGAATCCTTGACATTTAACTAGAGTCAGTTTCCAAACCTGCCACAGGACGCAAACAAACATGTTGGAGATATATTTGCACAAGCTGCTGGAATTAAGTGTCCCACTGATATAAAATATGTAATTAGGTTTATTAATGTTAAATGTGGAGCTTCAAGAAGCGACTTAGTAGATAGCAGTATTCTGTCGCGAAATATTGATTAATTTCCAAAGAAGAAATTAGCTTTCATAGGGTTTTTAATTTATCCTTTAGAGAAGGTCAAAGTGATTCAATATGCTTCAAATGTGAAAGTGGCTGATCAAATGATTCAAAATTGACACTGATAAATAAAAATTAATGAGAAAAAAAATTTAAAAAAAAGGTTTGCTCGAAACACGTTGAATAATAAAGTTAAATTAATAATATATGAATTTTATCAAATCCAGAAGTAGCGAAATTCGCATAAAGGCTTAGTTTTAATGATCTATGCTATCATTAAATTATGTTTAACCTTTTGGGAGAAAAATAAAACTTATTTTCGTAAAATAGAATGTGTATTTCTGTTACTTAGATGATCAGGATTAACTGTACCTTTTTAAGACTAGCTAGGATTACCATGATATATTGCACATATTTTGTAAGAAAAACTTTTAAAGACCACTGAAAAAGGAGATAAATATTATGTACGAAAACTGATTTCCAGTTCATTTTGACTCAATGCATTCACTCCCCACCCCCAGTATTATTTCCTAGCTTCTGTTTGGCTTATTAGTCTGTTCTGGCAAAACCTTCAAATAATATTCTAGTTTTTGATGGTGTGATCACTGATTTAAAAAAAAAAGTGGATTTGCTTTACCAACAGTTCTACTTACATCACTTAATAAAACCGTTAATCGCGTAGAATCTTTACTTTTTTTGGAACAAATAACTAGGTATTCAATATTTCAAATTGTAAAAAACTTGAACTAACGCACACAAAGTTGGGTTGGGTTGTTTTACCTCTGAGCGGCACTTTTTTGCACACCATGGGCTAAATGGCCAGGTCACATGGACCCCGAAGGCTCAGAGAAGGTTGGGGGAGGGGACCCACTGGAACAGCTGTTGGGAGACAGATGGTAGCCTCCCGTCAAGGCCATCCAGCGTGTTCTTTAACGTGCACAGGGTATGTCTCTCCTGCACACGGGGCCACGGCTTAACGTCCCATCCGACGGACGGCGGCCTTTCCAAGCCCATCGGTGTTCCGTACTGACCGTGGGCAGGGCGGGGAATTTTGCGGAGATAAATCTCAACGCTGGCCCAGCTGGGACTCGAACCTGGGAAGTACAGATTACGAGCCTGGCGCGCTACCGACTGAGCCACCCCCGCCCCAACGCACACAAAGATGGCATCGGATTCAACATGAGAGAGTTAAAGCGGATAATGTTACATAAGTAGCATACATTGCATATGGATCCTATTTCAACTTGGTGTATTGTACATTTTTGTATTTGTGTATTTCAGTGATAGTTTTGTCCTTGAAGTGCGCATGTCAACAAAAAACGTCTCATTAAATGATTTCCCGTGTATCTCTAAATCAGGCACTGTTTCTAAGGAGAGCTAAAGTGCTTCGATAATTATCTAAGCAACAGTTTAAATGTCTTATTTGCATCTGTTACTTTAAACATTGCAAAACTCTAATCGTAGTCCTCTTTGTTACCAAACACAATTTAATGCAGGATTCGAAAGATTTCACCATACTTATTAGAATTTAAAGGTTCTAATTAGGAATGAAGTTATTCGTGCATTGATAATTACTCTTCTAATTAGTGAATTCCAGACTGATTTTCCCATTGCCTACATCCAACTCATCCTTTCGAAATCTTTGCACCTTTCACGTAACACCTTGAAATTGTAACGTTTGTTAAGTCAAAGAGATAGCCTCACTGTAAATATCCTTTACGTAAAGCCAAGAGTTCCGAAAGTCTTTGTTATCATTTGTGTGCACCAAAGCAAATACTCTGAGGCTCTACACGTCGATGTCTATGCACTTGCACATTCCTGAATGTAGGCGTTATGTGTTATATATTAAGTAATAATAACTCATAATTTGCGAAGCTTGTTCACGTAGATCCTGATGTGTTAAATAATTTCGTGGTAGATTTATCCAATAAACATTTAGGTTGTTTCAAGTTTCAAAAATGTTTTTCACTCAGAATTTTTTTGATAGTTTAATTTAACTTAATTTTTACAAACACTGATACACTGTCCTGAACAGTTTTGAAATGTTTGCGCTTCTCAGCATCCATTATTATAGAAATATTGCATATTCCGAAGGGAAAAACGGCGTTATCTTCGATCAGAATTACATCCGAATAATAATTCTCGAAACTTTTTACACTGAATATTCGTGGAATAACGTGAGTAAACTGGCTAACTATGGCACTGCACAATCGACACTTCAAAAGTTCTCATTGATCGCAATCGGAATGTTAACATGCAGCCTCTAAGTGATCTGCACCACTCACGCTGCACCACTTTTGGATCAGTGATCTGTATCACTTACTCTATACCACTAGTGGATAGATAAGTGCACTATAACACTCTTACTACACGACTACTAAATCAGTGACTTATATTGATAAATTAGTAAAAAGTAAACATGTGCGCCACAAAGTTGCTCAGGTTTTTTTACTGTACCCTGAATGAAAAAATGATTTACATAAAACGAAGTTTTCTTGAAGCTTTTGTTATTTTGTGTACACCCCAGCTGTTGTTGAAATGCGTTTTATTTTTTACGTTTTAGGGCGCAGAGAAGAAGAAAAGGATTTTTGTTTTAATTTATATTTTTAAACCCATCGGTATCTTACGTCTCACTGAAGTTCGCGGAGATAAATCTAGATTCAGAGATAGTTGGAATTCAAATCTGGGAGCTGAAAGATTACGAGACTGCTACGCTACCAATTGAGTCACCCTTCACTTTTAAGTGGCATACTAGTTAAGCAAATATTAGTGTTTTTTTAGGTAAATTTAAAGCAATCTCATGTTGTGCATGTCCATAAAATAACATTTATTTTCTAAAATTGACATTTAAAGTCAGCTGCTAGCTTTCATTTGTAACAAAATATTTACCCCTCTTCTAAACTGATTTCTTTTTTTCTCAAGAATACGCCTGGAAGGAAAAACGCGAAAAAGAACACTGGCTTACACTACTCGGTTATTGACCGAACGATTCGAAATACGTACTTTGATAACAATTGTCACATTCAACTTCACTATAGTTCACGGTTTTAAAAAAAGTGGTTTTTTTTTTTCAATAATTTTGAAACAAGTGAAGATGTGCTTGTGGTAGCAAGAGAGTAAGGAAGATAACAATGGTGAAAAGGGTGAGTGATGATTCAGCAGCACTACGAACATCAATCATCGTCCGTTTTTTTCCAAAGGTTTTGCTTTCTTCAGTTAGTATGCATCACTAAATATCTTAAATGATCTGACATTGTCATTCAAAGCTTGTGCTTCGTCTAGTCGTTCTTGATATATTAATCTAAAATTACTGAACATTGCGTGTTTGGGGCGGGGGTGGCTCAGTCGGTAGCGTGCCAGGCTCGTAATCTGTAGTTCCCAGGTTCGAGTCCCAGCTGGGTCAGCGTTGAGATTTATATCCGCAAAAATTCCCCGCCCTGCCTACGGTCAGTATGGGACACCGATGGGCTTGGAAAGGCCGCCGTCCGTCGGATGGGACGTTAAGCCGTTGCCCCGTGTGCGGGAGAGCCATACCCTGTGCACGTTAAAGAACATGCTGGATGGCCTTGACGGGAGGCTATCATCTGTCTCCCAACAGCTGTTCCAGTGGGTCCCCTCCCCCAACCTTCTCTGAGCCTTCGGGGTCAATGTGACCTGGCCATTTAGCCCATGGTATGCAAAAAAGTGCCGCTCAGAGGTAAAACAACCCAACCCATTGCGTGTTCACGACAAATTGACGTTTTCATTTACATTTTATTTTCTGCTACATAAACCTGAAGGAAAACAAGTTGCTTGTTTCGAAGTGATTTTATTAACAGTGTATCGATGTCTATTTAATGGTGATGATTGTTATATTTCTTAACGAATCAAGGTCGTCTTTAATCGGATTAATCCAATGGCAGTTTTAAAGCGTGTAATAATGATGATGAAACATTTTACAAAATGTTGTAGAATCTTTGCTGCGGTCTTTTAGAACCAAATTTATCAATCTTAAACCTCATGGGTTTTTTTTCGTCTTTGCAGCTTGTGGTATTTTCAAATTCACTTTACACTTTATATTAACCCTACAACATAAAACGATGCAAAAAGAAATATCTGAAACAAACCAAAAGACTTCAATCTTTAAAGACATACCTCTATATACCAGACTGTGCTCTCGGCTGTGTATACTAAACACATTGTCCTCAAAACGCATAAAATGATTTCATTTCGTATTTATTTCTGCTTCATATAAGAAATGAAATCTTCGCAAATGAAATTTTGAATGGAAAATTGCAAAGCTGCAAAAACAAATGAAATTTTTGCATTGTCGTCATGGCTAAAACTGTATTTTTCGAATGAAGCGTGCCGAATTATTCATTCGTCTAATTTTATATCTGAAAATTCCCATTCTATTAACCGTAAGACTAATTTTAACAACAGGAGAAAAAGACATTTGGCAAGATAAAATTTCCTCCATTTCGTTTTATTCATTTAAAAAAACCCCGGCTTATTCTGATGTAAAAAATATCCATAAATCTGTGTCTATTTTCTTTAACTATAAGTCACTTACATAATATTAGATATAAACTCATTTTAAGTAGTAAAGAACTCAAAGTTAAATTTAAATGGATCGTCGGTTCTTTTGTAATAATTACGCTATATTTCCTCTCCATGTTTTAAATGTTACCATCATTTTTCAATATAAAATATTTTTTCCATCTTGCTTAAACCGATCTGACTTATCGATTCTACTAATTTATCCCACTTTTCAATGCTATCTATCACTGTGTGGTATACACTATAAAACTTAAACCCAGGGCAGGATTGGGAACATTTTGCCACGGGCTAAATCTAAAAATGATCTCACCCCTCCCTCCCTCCCTCGATCAGTGCTAAGTTATCTAACAAACAGAGAAAATTTTCATGCATGAACAATTGCATGCAAAATAAAATTAAAATTTTAATTTTTTTATTATGAGAGGGAGAAAAGATCTGAGCGATTTACTAAATGTAATATTTTGTTCATCATTTAAAATTTTTTTGATTGCATGTACTATTTCACTCAAGAATTACGAAAACCAAGTCAACATTTTTACATGATTAATAATATTAATTAAATTATAAGGAATTGCTTGTGTTTTATGGCTAGTCTTATTTACGGTCACACAAATAGGACAATAATATTAAGCATTTGCAGGGGGAGGGGGCTTCTAAGCTTTCATCGTCACCAAATTTGTCATTATTTCCTCTATCTGTTCTTCTAACTTTTATTGGAATCTTCCTAAAAAGTTTATATATTTTTCTCCTTAAAAGTGACTCCTCCTAGAGGATGTGATCCCTAGCCGGGTTGGTCATTTTCTTAACCCGACCGTGTTTACATTAGAAAAGTATGATATTTATATGGGAAGAATATTTAGATCAAAACATAGCAAACTGATGATCCTGTCTAGGCTAGGAAAGATTGCTAGACATCAAACTTCTCGATTGTATCATGGGACTGGATAAGTAATGACATTAGACCCATGAAGGTTGATAATCTACGTTAAAAACCGAACGTTAATGACGATATTTTCTAGCATGAGAAAACTATGAATAATTTATCTGCTATAAATCAGAGTAAAGTTATTAATCGCGGAAAGACGAATCAAAATCTACCGAAACTATAAAGTGAAAATACAGTCAAATTAAATCTGGATAATATACAAGTGCATTTTTCAAAACATTTATTTTCATTTACATTTTTAAACTTCCCTATTCATTTTCCTTTGCATTTTAGATTTATTTTTCATCATTTAATGTAAATTATAGACATTCATAATTATGATTTGGGTTTGACTAATATTCAAAAATATATATTTATTAGACTAGAAGCTTTGCTAGATTAGAGAATATGGTTCACTCTTACTCTCTATTAATTTATTTGAAAGTCATCTGAAAACACGCATCTTCGAGAGCACACATTTATTAAATCTATGCTCATAGTATTCATAACGTAAACAAGATGCTAGTATTTAATAAGCATTTTAACTTTATATTAATTATAATGATCCTAAGTAATCCCTTCCGTAGAAAATTATGCATATAATAATATTACATGCATATATATATGTAATAAATTTATTGTTCTTAATATTTATTTACTGAAATAAAATCGGTAAATTCGCGTTTTGGGACAGATCGAATTCTTCCACCTCTTTTACCTTGGGACTTGAATTATATAAATTCGATTGCACATATATCTATGTACATATGTTCTTATTAGCTTCATAAGAGTTTCTTCGAGATCGCATATTTCTCATCTTGAAATGAAACATCTGACTTTGCTAATGCCACCTTATTCTTCCCCAGAGCAATTTCTTCTAACTTTTTCCCCCGCTAATCTCTTTCCTTTCCTGTAGATATGCAGCCAGATAATGGACTTGTTGAGGGAGGAGGCTGCTTGCGTGACTTCCAAATAAACCGCAGCGCTAGTAATGCATATATACATACATACATGCACCACTAAGCTTGACGACGGATATTAATATTAATGTTTGACTCTCCGCAACGCTAGTTTCATAAGTTTCCAACTTCTGTCCATCAAGAGAAGAGTAGGAAGTCGATGAAAATGACAGCCAGGAAGGGCTCAAAGGATGAGATAAAAATAACATTAATCGGTTTTCAACTGCTCTTTTTACTCCCCCATCTCTCTCATTTCTCAGAGTTTTTTTTCCTCAAAGGAAAGTGCATTCTTTTCTTCGACTGAGATTTGAATATTTTCCGATCATCTGAAATATTGTAAGTAGAGATATAGAAATGGGAAATCGTTTCATTTCGTAAGAATTTGAAATAAGGAAAAAAATAAGTGTAGCATTATAAATGAAGCGTTCCTGAATGATTGGCGTATATGCTGAATCATAAGTAAATAGGAATATATAAATAAAATAAAGTAATTCCGATACTGAAATTTTTATGTATCTATTATATTTATCAATTTATTAAGAATTTATTTAAAGTTTGCATTTAAATTTCAGATTGTAATTTTAAGCTTTTATCTCTTTACAAATTAAATGTTTTCAGATCTTAAGTAAGTATATTTTTACAGATTCCTCACCAGAAAATAACACTCGTTTTGGATGCCAAATCCAGATGAGTACAAAATGAAAAAAAAACAACTTAATTTCAAATATTTTGGTGAGATAAAGGTGTATATTTAATTCCCACTCCTGTTGACACTCTACAATTGGATGTCGTTTCTATCCAGAGTCGTTATGACCTGGCTGCAAAAACAGTAGCGTAGCGGATTTAAAGGTCCAGGGGGACTAAACTGAGCAACGTCAGGGGCTCTGTGGTGTATAGTTGAAATGAAAGTTGAATGAATTTAGGGGCCATACGGTAGTAGTTTTAATGACTACAATTATGAAAGCAATTCACAGAAAGATTTCGGAGCCTCTCAATAACCGGAGCGCTAAGCGGCTCTTAGTCCGTTTGTCGGTAAATCAACCGTGGTCGAAAAGAGGTCCACTGAATGCCTGTTAGGAAAAAAAAATACTCTGTTCCATTAAGGACAGTCACCTTAAGATATATTGAGGAAGATTCATTCAATGAAGCGACTGCAGAAGAGCAAGGAAATGAACAGTTCTCGTCTACAATTCCGTCATTTCAGTCCCTCCCCTCAAAAAATTCCCGTAGCTTCAAAGAAACAGAAAGCAATTATTTAAAAGTTTACCTCACTTTTACGTGAAACACTGCATTTATTCTCTTCACAGGAAATTGAAAATCGTATCTCGACATTTCATGAAAATTTTAAAACGGCATCTGCTCCTCCTAATCCCAAATCCTCTTTAAAAAATTCTGAAATGACATTTGACATCTCTATCCCGACTGGCTCTTGCATATTCTTTTTCATCTAAATTTCAAAACAGGTTACAGAGAAAAAATAATATATAGCTAAGCATTATTAAATACTCTGGACCGATATGTTTTCGTGAAAGACATTTATTACAAAATACAGTAAAATTTACATGTTTATTGAAATATATATATATAAAATATGAATTTTAACGTTTATATTATTATTTTTCGACGTATGCGGTCATATTGACTTATATTTAAAAGAATCAATTTTAAAGTTATTGCTCTGCTAAGCAAAACTCTTAAAACTGTAAAACATAACGAGACTATTAAAAAGTATTATGAACTTGGACTAATTCAAAATCATTTGTTATAAATCTCACAATTCTCAAGCAAAAATTGTCGAAACTATTAAGGGCTAAAAATGGCTATCATTTATCGGGTCATTATTTTATAATAAGTGGTCAGTATTTATTAATATTTTTATAGATTTTTAAATAAAGGTCAATAAAAATAAATGTCGATCAGAAGAGTACAAAATTAAAAACTTCCATAAGTAAAGGTCAAATTCATTCTAAAGCCTTAACTGGCATAGTGGTTAGGCAGCTAGCGACTGTTCCAGCAGGGCAAACTTTGTGTGTTGTGTTAGCTCTAACTAAGGCAGTGGTCAGCAGTGACTTCGGTTGTAGTAGGGAATGTCCTTGTATGAGAAGGCCTGTAAAAGCTAGGAGTAGCTTCTAGGATTCTTCTCTGTCCTATATGTCGCAAATAAAAATAATAAGAAAAATAAATGTTATGTATTCCATTGATCGTTCCTTAAACGGCCAGTATAAATTGTGTCCAGTATTTTAAGCGAACGGCGAGTAAAAAAAGTAATGTTATCACTATAAAAAAAACATTGTCAGCAAAATGTATTTTATGCGTAATGTTCAGTATGAAATTTTAAAAATATAGACTTCACAAGATGGTAAAGCATATAATATTGCATACAATAAAAAGTACAATGATACGAGGAACACAGTTTTTTTATTAATAAACATGCATTGATATACAAAATGAAATTTTAATCACGATAATTCTGGTTGATAACTTTGTCTCCCTCCCACTTTTGATCGTTTCACACCTATTGGTACTTGTTTAGCTTGCAGTGAAGGCTTAATATTTTTCAAGCTTACAGCCTAGTTACCTGTGCGTTTAGTCTTTAAAGTCGGGTTCATTCCAAAGCAACAAACTGAATGTCATTACGTCAATGAAGAAATATTTGTGGAGTCGAGGGGGAACTTACTGCTATCCACCTTTTTTTCTGAGGTTACGGAGCTTTCGACAACATAGAATAACAATATTCGAAATCCATTTCAAAATCCGTTCATTGTAGTATTTTAAGATTAATATTTGATTTCTTCAAAACTTGTGGTCGTTAGACACTGCGTAGATTTTTCAAGAATTTCAGCGCTTCATATAGCGACCATTTTAGCAGTGGGGTTGATGCAGAGCTCTGATGAAAGACTTCTTTGTCGCCCCCACCAGTATATTTTTTTTCCTTTGAAAAAAATTAAGAGGATAAAAATGGCGTGAGATTTTATCAATCGCTTATCAAAGGCCACCCGCAATAAGTGATAAAGAAACGCTTCTGTAACAAAACAATTAAAACGTGTCGAACATCCTGAGTCAGTTGAATTATTGGAACCATGATAGCTAAGCTACCATGGTATGCTTTTCTTTGTTTCTATAATAAATATACATATGTAAGTTAGAGCCACTTAACTTGAAACAAAATAAATGAAAAAACTGTAAGTATATTTAATTGTTTCCTGTGCTTCTATTTATTATCATCATTATGCTTTGTGAAATGCAAGAAATTCAATTCCATACCTCTTTAAAGTTCAAACATTCGTAATAAATTTTAATCGCGAGCACAATGTTTTTTTTTATCATTTTAGGCGTTGTTCAAATCAATTCTTAACGAAGCATATATCAATGAAATTACCTATGGTTTATTATGCCCAACGTTAATGATAGCTTCTAGAAACGCAGTTAGAAAGAGAGGAGGTTTTTGGTCAAATCCGGAGGAAATATCTCCACCCAGGACAAGGGAAGCAAGAGTCGTACTCTGACTTCAGTCATTACTGTTTCTGTGTAAGTTCAGTGCTCGATTTGAGGCCAAAGCCTGAAATGGGAGGGTAGCATTAGCTCACGTAGCAAAGGCCGAACGGTAAGCACGGCTGTTATCGCCACCCATTACGCGTTGTAATTTTGAGTCGGGTGGAGAAAAGCGCAGGCTATGCCACGTAATTGACTGCAGCACCAGACGTGGTTGGTGAGCTATCTGAATTCGATTCACTAATGACTTTGTCTATCTGCAGTGTGTCACATGCGCCGAGCGTTGCTTAGACGATGCCTCTGTGTCCCGAACCAAGGCTCACAAAACGGCAAATAAATGGATCTCGTAATTATGGCGCTTTAGAAAGTTTATGAAGATGTCGAAGACGATTGCGATGGCTAATGTAAAAGCATGAATGCAAAATACGTACACTATATTTATTGAGGATGGCCCTGCTCTCTATAAATTACAGCCGATCACTTTATCAGAGAAAACATAGATTTGTGGCTAAAATATTTATTTCGGTTTCATGAACAGTTTAAAATTTATAAGTTACCTAAGTTCATTCCTAAAATTCTATAATTTTCCAGGCAATTCCTGATTTTAACAGCAAGTCAAATATTCGATATTATTTGTCAAATTGAGTGTTTTAGCCTTTCGGAACTCATTGAAAATTAAGATTGACAGTTTTCTCGTGATGCATAGTTACATTAATTAACAATAAATTGCATTAAATCGATTCGATTTATTATCTGTATTATATAATTAACAGCATGACGAAACGCAATTGTTGAAATGGCAGGTACTTTAATAATTAAGGCGAAATATCGTGCTCTTTATGAGAAATATTTATTAATGATGAAATTACTTTATTCGCCAGGAAGAAAGATCCGATTGCTAAGCAAATACATGTTACTAGAGGAGAGTAATCACATTCATCATCATCATCATCATCCTCCTCCTCAAGCAGCCATGGGCTACGGAGGTCCAACCAGACGGTGCAATACTTCAATTTAATATATTTATGCGTATAATCAAATTCGCGCTATATACGAATAATATTTCATGTTTCCGAATATTTAGCTAGGGTTTATTATTCTTGCCATAAGCTGTGCAAATAATAATATATTCAGTTAAGTAAAACACTGCATTTTGAAACAATTTAGAAATATAAGTTAGTAAAGCACTTACGCTAGAATTTGGTACGATCTCTTGTATATAATAATGAAAGTAAATTGTATGCATATTCGCTTTCATTTATGCATGCGTAATGAAATACAGTGATATATATGAATACGATTACAGATCATCATATCTTCCACGTACTTTCGTATTATCATTCTACTAGTAGATTGGTTAATATCTTTTGCCGCTGGTTAAAGCTGCTATATCCGTGTCCTGAATGAGAAATGGGGTTTTCCTCTCTGGTGCACATAGAGTCTACGTTTTCTTTCTGCAGAGATCTCGTTTTTCTTACAGATCTTTATGGCGCATTACACTAGCAAGTTCTAGGGCAAAGTGAGTTATTGTTTGAAGAATAATTTATTATTGTTCCGTTCAGGACAGGTTCTAGAAAAAAATAAGGGGTCAGAGAGATGGGCAAGTGACGTAGTTGAGTCAGAAAAAAGTAAAAAGGGAGCCAAGAGACTGGATTTCCATTGCAGTATAGCATTTTCCCCTCCGTTTTAGAGGTATATGAAACATATTGAAAAAAGTGTGAACTCTGCACGATTTTACACGTTTACCCTTGCTCTCTTTGTCAATCCATTACCTTTACTTCAATTCTCAAAGTTAAGGGGCATGCCTCCCCATATCCTGCCCTGTTTCTCGTACATACATGTGTACTAACTGCAGCCTGAGAAATGTTTGGTGTGAAACGAATTTATCCCCCAGCAGATTTCCCCAGCGACAACTTCTTCGTTCACAATTTATAGCCGAGAAAACTTTGACGTTGCTATATATCCACTGTTGCCAGATCTCCCATATTTGCCAAACCGTAAGAGGTTATAAATCCCGTCCAATTTCAAGTAGGGATTTGAGTTTCTAACCAACACGAGATTACACAGAAGGAGACCTAGGTAGTAAATTTTTAACGTGTCGATCAAGTATCTGAGGAACCACAAGGCGTCGGAATCTGTTAAACAGAGATGAAACGCTTTCAAAAACTTAGATAGTAATTAAGTCATCGGAAATGTGATTCCCGCTGATGTCAGCACTCGTAGAAAAAAGACATGCAGGCATTCTCTACCATGTTCCCACCCAGGCTTTCGCCTTTCGTTCATTCACATTATGATAATGATTCCAAAACATTGGAATCTGTTGACTACTGATCAGAGAGACTTGGGTTCGAGCCGGGTTTGAACTCTGGGTAAGGCATAGATATTTGCGTTGTCATTCTGCTGAGATCCCGCCATCTTCACAGATCGTCTCTATGGTGTATTAAACTGACAGGTTCCTGTCAGATCTTCGTGGCAAGGAGCTGTTTCACAAGGTATAAATTATATAGTATTCTATTCCTATATAGTGTTATAGTATAATATTCTAGTGATAGATACTGTTACAAATTTTTAAACCAATGGCACTGAGCATGAGTATAATAGTATATTTACAATACAAATTACAATACAAGCAAATTATACAAAAATATGGATGAAATAACTTATAAACAAACTAACTGTTATCGTACATAAATTAATGACCCTTTTTCTACAGAGCATGCAAAACCAGCTCTGTCTGTTCTACTAAACTAATACCTCTTCATTTTGTTTGTCATATCTCTTTAATATCTTCACTTCAAGCGGGGCGGGGGTGGCTCAGTCGGTGGCGCGCCAGGCTCGTAATCTGTAGTTCCCAGGTTCGAGTCCCAGCTGAGTCAGCGTTGAGATTTATCTCCGCAAAATTCCCCGCCCTGCCCACGGTCAGTAGGGGACACCGATGGGCTTGGAAAGGCCACCGTCAGTCGGATGGGACGTTAAGCCGTGGTCCCGTGTGCGGGAGAGCCATACCCTGTGCACGTTAAAGAACACGCTGGATGGGCTTGACGGGAGGCTACCATCTTTCTCCCAACAGCTGTTCCAGTGGGTCCCCTCCCCCAACCTTCTCTGAGCCTTCGGGGTCCATGTGACCTGGCCATTTAGCCCATGGTGTGCAAAAAAGTGCCGCTCAGAGGTAAAACAACCCAAAATTCACTTCAAGGATAAACAATCCTTCGTCTTTGGTTAGATCACTATATTTATCACACTAGCAAAACAAAACGACCACCCGCGCTCACACCACATAAAAAATACTTGTTTTTACTTATCGCGCACTGACTCAGATTATCTAGACCTCCTATTACATCTCTTCAATTCCAGCACACTGAAATTCTATCATTCTCTTTTTTTAGGTCGGTTCTGCATTCAAATTAGTTTGTTGTATAAATTTCACTCAGAAGTACATGAGAGCGTTCATGTCACGTTTTGTCATGAAATCACTGTAGCGCGTTCATCTGTCGTAACAATATTATACTAATTCTAGTGATATGTATGCTTGCAATAACATTTTATCGCTGACATGCCGGAAAACGTGTTGGGAACACTGTATTGCCTCACCTGAAATATTCTTTCTCATATGTTTAAAAAAAATGTCATGAAAACAAACAGTGAAACTCTAAGGGTGTAGATGAGAGTTGTTAAATCTCCTGAATTTTCTCAATTCTCACTATCTGGCAATCAAGTAATTAAATGTAGTATGTTCAGTTCGGTCATTTTAACCAAGCATTTTATCCCTTTAAAAACGAAACAACACCCCCCCCCCCATAAAAATTCATCCTCCGTACCCTTAAAATTGTAGCATCCTTCACGATTTTATTACCTGTGGGAACTGCTTCAAGTCATTCGTGACCACGTTGGAAAGTTATCTTTAGAAGAAAATGATATTGTCTCGGCTTTTCAAAAGCATCAGACCTTTTACACTGTCGCTTGTAAAATCATAACCTGACCTCAATTATACAATGTGCTTGACTTCGAGAAATTATACCTGCAATAAAAAAAATGCGGAAATGCTATGCTTAGTCTGTTTCTTTCTATAGTTGAATGTTACGAGTGTGAAAAGTACCTGCTTGTCATACTTTCATTGCGACGACAAATGTTATGGGAGTGAATAAGTGCTCTTTGTGCCACTGTAAACAGAACTGCGCATTTGAATTTGTTTACGAGTTCATGATATGGCGACACGCATGACAAGGAAGGCCTAGCATCTCATGTCTCATAAACACGCAAAGCAGTCATAACATTGTGCCAGTACAGATAATGAAACTTGACCCATTCAGTATTGAAACTCTTTGGACATGGTTCAATGTGTACTACACCTCGCGTGTTTCCAGAAATAAAGTTGGGAAACAGATCTCGATGTAACCTGATATGTAAGTCCTTTAATAGCAACTCATCTGCATATATTAGGATTCTTTGCTTATGTAATAAGGGGAAATGTTATTGTGTAGTAAGGGGAATTATTCTTAGGTTGAATCAACGGTAGACAAAATCATGATGTGGAAAATTATGCAGTAAGGGGAAAAAAGAGAATGTTAATGCAGCAAACTTAATCATCTTTTGCTGTTTTACTTTCCCATTCATGTTTTTCATCTTTGTTTTAATGCAGGTAAACATTAGAATATTGTTCTTTTTGAATAAACCTCCATAGAGTATTATTTCAATATAAAGATGGATTTTTTTCTTTTGCATGGTTGAAATTGTTATAGTTATTTTAGTAGTGGCAATTTCTCAGTAGACAGACTTATTTTATATTCAGAATGAACCTTTTTAGAACGGCAGATAAGACAGGTTATATTTATCAGTAGTTATGGTTTTTAAATGGCGTAGACGTCCGAACACGTTTTATAACATCCGACTTTCAGAAAAATGAACTTTCATTTTCACTTTAAGCTGGCGTATTATTTTTGCTATTTGACGATATTATTACAACCTTACTAATTTAATTTCCCCATGAAAGCTGAGCTTTAAAATATTTAATGCAAAACTACTCAGAGAAACATTTTAATTCTAATGTTTTGTTCAAAATGTTTTACGAAAATTATTATTTCATTTTTTATATATTGTTTACAATACTACATTTCAATATTTTTTTTATTTTATGGATGGAATATTTCTCAGTTTACCTTGATAGTTTGTGATGGACACAGCTGATTTCCAATGGGAAATAAAGTAGAGAATAATAATTGACACGTTTCTAGCAAAAAAAAAAGAAACAAATTGCCACTTTTTTAACAAATTGAAACTGACAACAATTAGATACAGAGATATACATCCTTGTCACTATTAATCTAAAGAAATTTCGCGAAAAATAACAATGATATAGTTTAAAATCATCTGAAAAATCAGAGGTTCTGTGAAATCCACATTGGACAGGAACGTTTCATTGTTGCACTGACAAAAAGTAGTTTCAGAAAAAAAGGCTTAGTTATTTCTGAAACATTTAAGAATACGTGAAAAGTGTGAAAAAATTAAACATTTAGATAATTAAACTTAAGCAATTGATTAGTTCGGTTCTCTCTACAATTTGATACTGTTCTGAAATTTTACATCCTAAATATATACACTCTATATTTCAACATTGGGCAATGAGCATTTGTCAGTTTTATTATTTACATGGTTATTATTTTACATGAGTTTTTTTATAGTGAATTTAGAATAAGGAATCACCATCAGCCTTTAAACATTATCTTGTTTAAAGTTCTTTCTGGGTTGGGTTGTTTTACCTCTGAACGGTACTTTTTTGCACACCATGGGCTAAATGGCCAGATCACATGGACCCCGAATGCTCAGAGAAGGTTGGGGGAGGGGACCCACTGGAACAGCTGTTGGGAGACAGGTGGTAGCTTCCCGTCAAGGACATTCAGCATGTTCTTTAATGTACACAGGGTATGGCTCTCCCGCACACGGTGCAACGGTATAACGTCTCATCCGACGGGCTGTCTTTGTGTGTTCATGTTGCCCGCTTACAACATTACCGATTATGCGGAAAGAGTTACGAACAGCGTTCATAAAGGATACGAAATAGAGACATATCTTGAAGGAAATAGATCGATAAGATAAAAAAACAGCTCATTTTGAATCGCCCTACAATAGAAATTGCACCACACTTACTCAAGACAGACGTATCTTGAAACAAATAAATTACCTGATCTGATTGAACCTTGAAGAATTTCTACATATGTTTAAGCTTTTACCTAATGTCAATGACGCTATTCATGTGATCGTTAAATTCTGAAACATAATTACTTTCATGCTTTTATATTTCTATGAGCATTGATTATCTTGCACAAATATGAAAGTCTGAGAATTTCATACCTGTTCTATCACCTGCAACAAAATAGTATGATATCGCATTTCGATGTTTTAAAGTTCTTTTCAGTAGTTATCATTTCCAGTTGGTTCTAAATATACAACTAAAGGCAAGCGAAGTAATATTTCACAGACATTTACTACCATCTTTCGTAAATAAAAGTTCCGTTTTTCATTTCAAGTGCATCTATTGTCTAGTAACCTGACCTTGGTCTAGAAATTGCGTGTTAATAGTATATGGAAAGGAAGGGCGTTATCCAGATTCTCGTCTTTTGAGCACGTGACTGTCATTCGAAACAGGTCTTAGGCAAATCAGAGCCGTACGTATGTTTCAATGCTTCATAATGACGTTTTCAAGTGTATATTCTTCCCTTTTCTAGGAAATTATTGCAGCATTAAAAAACAACAATGGAGCTTATAAACAGCAGCAAATCGTGCTTTTACCGAAACGCAAGGCTTGGTAAGAGATTTCCTGCGAAACGTTTGGCTTGGTAAGAGGTTTCCTGCGTTGTCACACGTTTAGTAACCGATTTCCAAGTAAGAGAATACAAATGTGAAGAAAAAACATTGTTTTACTGGAAAAAACAATACTTGATTGCAAAAAAATGGCTGTGCTTTATATATTTTTATACAGTTATTTCAAAACGTTTAGTTACATAAAAAAAATAAAAGATAAAGCAAATTTTTTTTTTTATTTTCTAAAAGGAGATATTAGTGTTGTCTCTGCTGTAAGGAGGTTTCGCATTGAATCTGTAACTGATGAAATCTGAGTTCGAACCTTCGGTATGGGGCAATGGCGGTCCCAAGGGAAGGAAGGGATGAACGTTCCCCCTCCGTTATATAAATGGGATTTTAATGTGAAATGCCCTTTAAAGGCTAAGAGAAAGAGTCAGAGAGAACCATTCCGCAGTTCCATTGAGTTCAGATTTTGAGATTTCGTCTCAGCCCTTCCCCTCCCCCCCCCCCAAAAAAAAAAAAAAATTGTAGCTCCTGCGCTACTGCGTATGGTCGAAATATTTCTTTTGTCTTTTTTATGAGAGGTATAGCTTTCCTTACATGTCTTCATAATAGATCTTTGTCTTTTCTTGCATGGTTGCTCGTTCACAGTCTATAACAATAATTCTCTATAGTTTTTCCTGCAAGGTATCTCCTTCCCAGTCCATCACAGTAGTTCTGTATTATCTTTTCGCTGAGGGGATTATTCACTCATTGATTCGCAATATAGGTCTGTGTTTTTTTATGCAGAGTGATCCCTTCACTCACTAGTCTTCCCTCTGCAGTTTATCTTGTCTCTTGTGCGGTCCTGAAATCCTCTCGATGCTTAAAGAATTTTATTTCTGTTTTGTTTTTTATCCTGAAAGATGAAACAAAAATAAAACGTAGCTATGTTTTTCTTATGATAATCTACCTGCTGAAACCAAATTCATTTTTCTTTTCAGTTTGCCTTTCTCTTTTTTTTTTCTTAGTGAATCATGCAATGAGAGCATAGGATTTGACTATTTTAAACTTCCAGGCTTCCAAAAGACGCTCAATACTTTGCCTATCCCTAGATCCCCGACTGTTGGTTATTGCATAAACTTTTATTATTATTATTTTACTTTTCTCACTTAAATTCCTGGAGACGTCACGAGATACTCGATGAACTGCGGGGCTATTCTTGACACACAATTCACATGCAAACTACTTAAATCTCCAGTACTTTTATCAGCAGGTTGACGTCGCTACCACAGGAAGCATCCGATGAGGTATACGGAGGATCAGAAGGTTCAAAATAAAAAACACTGCATTGCCTCGGTCTAGATAGGCCTATACCCGAGAGGAAGCTCTTTTGTCATTTCTCAAATGCTTCGAAAGATAATTTATTGCAATAGCTTCAGCGTACGTTTGGATCAATATTCTTTTGACCGTAGAACGTCCCCGACTAACACCCGTACACAGGCGCACGGTCTCCATGATAGACTCTGCACCATGACCCTAGCTCTTTGCAGGAAAAATCAGTTGTATCCTTTATGGAAGTGTTAAGAAGAAGGATAGGAGCAAAAAGAAGGAAAGAGTAGAGGAAATGCAAACGCAGCACATAAAGAGTTCTTATTTTCGGGCAAAGCTGGAAAGAGAAGAAACCCATTTACTCTTTGCTGGAATGCTTCTACTACAGCTGGCCATGCTTGCCCACACTCTTGATGTTCTCGGTATTGATCGTGAAGCCCGTTCGTCATCTGCGAGTCCTGATTTTACGAGGTGTACGTACGGTCAGTAGCATGAGTTTTTTCCCAAATGGAAAAGTGTAGTTCACTGTTTCAATCATAATAAACGAAGAATCAGAGAAATTCTTCTGTGCTTGGCATGTCGTGAGAAAGTGGCATTCTAGATGCTAAATTGTCGATATCGATTTGATACTTGGAATTCTTTATTCATCACCTTTATCTCCTTCCTTGAGTGGTTTAAAAATCGTACAAATCCGAAATGATGCATTTCAAATGTAGGTATTGTTATTGTAAAAAAATAGATTGTCAGAAAGCAAAAATATATCAAAAAAGGAAATAAATTAAATAGAAAGCATTTGAGAAGAATTGGTGAAGAAATGCATAGAGATGAAAGAATGATATATTCTTTGCTATGAAATAAACATTTTTACTGCCTTAAACAACGAACTGGTAAGAAAAAAAATTAACGCAGTTGGTGTTGAAAAGAAAAAAAAAATGTTGATTTTTGTTCTCAAGTGAAGACAAAATATTTGATTAATAAAACGCTTAGCCTAGAGTTTATGGTGTGCGAGAGCTTAGTTGTTAACGCGCTAGGACTCGTAATGAGGTATCGAATGTGCGAGATTTAGATTTTCTAAAATGTCCTGTTCTGTATCCTCTTTGGTTAAGAGTTACCACTGAGATTACAATGATATTCATGCACTCGATGGAATGTTATGTTGTGGAATATGTGCGAACTGAGAACCATATTCTTTAGATTATCGTTTCCCGAAGTGCGGGGGGGGGGGCTCAGTCGGTAGCGCGCCAGGCTCGTAATCTGTAGTTCCCAGGTTCGAGTCCCAGCTGGGTCAGCGTTGAGATTTATCTCCGCAAAATTCCCCGCCCTGCCCACGGTCAGTAGGGGACACCGATGGGCTTGGAAAGGTCGCCGTCCGTCGGATGGGACGTTAAGCCGTGGCCCCGTGTGTGGGATAGTCATACCCTGTGCACGTTAAAGAACACGCTGGATGGCCTTGACGGGAGGCTACCATCTGTCTCCCAACAGCTGTTCTAGTGGGTCCCCTCCCCCAACCTTCTCTGAGCCTTCGGGGTCCATGTGACCTGGCCATTTAGCCCATGGTGTGCAAAAAAGTGCCGCTCAGAGGTAAAATAACCCAACCCGAAGTGCGGGACGATACTTGTAGTTGGAAAAGTAAATCGACACTTAGAAAATATACGAATAATCAGATTATTGTCGTGTTACATCACCAACGCGGCAAGATAAGTATGTTTCTCCCTTATTTATATCAAGTCTATAAAGTTCTTACTTTCCCTCATATTTATTTAAAGGTTATAAAATGCACACTATTAAATTACTTAATGTTTATAAGATTGAATAGTTAATATTTATTCGTTTATTTTTCATTCTTTTATATGCCTTTATACCGCATGTTTGACCACACAAAAGATGCTAAGCAAAACCGGTCCTGGGCTATGAAAAATTTTTGAAACCCTGCTTTAGACATTAAAAACGCTCTAGATAACCTTACGGGAACTTTCCCCTCTACACGTTAGATAACTTTAGAGGAACTTCACCTCTCTCATTCTTCACGTTTGTCGAATGAGTCCTATTCCCAAACATTTTTTCAGGTTTCTTGTAACCTAAGTCAGCTGTCCAATTTTGTAATAAAAAAATGTAAAAAGTAAAAAGTTACATTTTCTTATAATCAAACTATTAAGTTTTCACTTCTATTTCTGCGACGTACCTAATAGAAAATAAAAGGTAAAAAATAACGTTGCTCCAGATAAAATAATGTTGTTTACAGGCCATTACAACGATGTCAAGGAAAACACTTTTCCTGTTTAACGTCTGTTCTTTCGTTTTAGACGAATTATTATCCAGCCCAAAAATATCTCATTACTTTCGAAAAGCAATTAGAGAACACGCGATAGGTTTAAAGACACTAAAAAAAGCCCCCGAAGACCAGGATACAAAAACATTAGGCAGAAAGCCAGACGTGTCCATCACCGCTATAATAGATATAAATTGCATTATTTTAATAGCTATCATTAGCAAGGGAATGCTGAAAACTTCTTACAACTAAAGTTAGATTACTTCCCGATAACATATGACATGATACGGTTTCTTGAAATCTCTATCCGACTGTTTCTTTCTATATTTGTTGCCTCAAATCAGAATGGTTCAGAACAGGAACAAAACCAAGTGATAGTCACAGAATAGGATAGTTGTTGTTAATGCAAAAAAAAAAAAGACAGTCGCTAAACATTTCTGTCTTAATAGTAACGTACAAGGTTTTATTATTCCAAGAGTATTAAATCTGCACGGAAGAAAAAAACAGTAGACATTTTGGGTAGCTAGATGATATGCAATGAAAAAAAGCAAATGCTGAATTTACTCTGGAGTAACCCTTTACGGCCGAGATACGTTACGGGAAATTTGGCCGTAAGACGAACCATTTATTTTCATACAAACCCATAAAAATTCCACAGGATCCGTTTCAATTGCATAAAAAAATTTAGAAAATCACCAAGTTTTAGTTGAAAATGCATTTTTTTTCGCTTATTTATTTTATTTAAAAATAACATTTCCATTGTATGTTAATGAAATCAAAGCAAAAATATAAAATTAAAATAACATGTAAAAAAAACACAAATTAAAATGTTGAAGAACGGTTTAAATCGGAGTCTGAAGAGGAGCATGAAGAAGCGCATGACATCATGCTGTCATCACCACCATCCGCTGTTGTGGAAGGACCTGGTTTAAAAAATTGGTCCAACTTTTGTTGTTTTGTCTTTTTGCCTCTTTTTGCAGTTCGTTGTAGCAGTTAATGGCTGTGTTAATTCCTGGAGAAACTTTAGGCGGCGTTCTTCGTCGGGATCAGTTTGAAGTAGGATGTTTATTCCTTGTTCGAAATGAGAAAGCACTTTCGACAAATCCTTTGAGGTTAACTGTCGACAGACAGTTGGCTCTGGCTCCTCATCAAGTACTTGGTCCGTTTCATAGCACAGTTGAAAAGGGGTTCTCCATCAGCGTCTAGCAAATCGAGCACATCCGTTTCTTCCACATCCTCAAAATCAAGTTCATTTGCAAGGTTCAATACGTTTTGTCGCATTTCGGAAAGAGAATCAGCTTCAGGATCATTAGTTGTTATACATTCTGGTCATATTTTGCTTTTATACATGGTTCATTGTGGTTGATTTCAACTCCTTCCATGATTCGCTAGTTGTATTTTTTTCCAAAATGGTTTAATCGAAGATTCATCATCGGTTTTTTAATAAGTTTTTGAAAAGTGCTTTGTAAATAATATGCCTTAAAAGTGGCTATTGCACCCTGATCCATTGGCTGGATTAGGACTGTTGTGTTTTCAGGGAGATACTCAATTTCCACATCTTCAGATAATTCGGATAAATTAACAGGATGTCCTGGAACATGATCCAATAAGAACAAAATCTTGCTGCTTAGATTTTTGCCTTGCAAATAATTTTTTCACTTTAGGGCAAAGGTAATTTTTAAACCAGTCTTCGAAGATAATCTTGCTCATCCAAGCTTTTTGTTGCATCTCCAAATGACCGACAATTGTTTCGTGTTCAACACTTTAAAAGGCCTTGGATTTTCGGAAAAATGTATCAAAAGTGGTTTCAGTTTAAAATCCCCGCAGCATTAGCACCAAGGAGAAAGATTAATTGTTCTTTTGACACCTTATATCCAGATGCAGACTTTTAATTCTTTGAAATGTAAGTTCTTTCAGGCATTTGCTTCAAATAGAGTCTGGTCTCGTCCACATTAAAAACTTGTTCAGGAAGGTATCCACCTCTTTCAACAATTTTTTGCAAAATGTTGGAACACTCTTGAGCTGCATCCGCATCGTCACTAGCTGCTTCAGTTTTCATCTTATTTTTATGCAAATTATGTCGATTTTTAAATTTCGCAAACCAACTTCCGCTTGCTAGGAAAGAAACATCATCCAATGTTTCATCAGTATCCTCACTCTTCAAATTTTCAAAAATACTTTTAGCCTTTTTTTGCATAGTAATTTGGTTCGTTGGCATCCTTCGTTGTTGTTGTCTTCAATCCATCTGCTTATATAAGTTTATAATACATATGCCCATAATACGTTTCCCATTCTTTCCATAATGCTGCTTCTTTGGCGAGTTAGTTTTGAGACACTTAAAGGTGCAGCTGATTGCGAATGTGCTTTAATATTTCCCTTGTTATCTCGTATTGTTTGAATAATAGATTTCGCAATCCTACTGCCTTACAAATTTGAACAATTTTTCTCACCAGCTACAATTTGACGCAAAAATTCTAGTTTAGTCTCTAGTGTGACAGATTTTCGGCTTCTCTATTTATTTCCATTACTCTCCAAATTCGAAGAACGTTTCGGCGGCATTTTGTGCTCAAAAACTGAATTATATTTAAAAGAAATAATTAATGGACACAGTATAATAGCGAAAATATTTATTAAATATTTTAATACATACTAGCAATGTTTCCAAGTTTTTAAGTGAAGCAAAGCAGCAAAGCGCAAGCAGAAACAACCCCGTCTACTCACGAGCACGTCTATCCATTGGCTGGATAAGGACTGTTGTGTTTTTAGGGAGATACTCAATCTCCACATCTTCAGATAATTCTGATAAATTACTCTGGAAGTTTTTAGTGTCTGCCTCGTGGTTTAACGGTAGAGCGCTCTAGCATGTATCTAGAGAGTTGCGGATGGGGAAAATTATCGCTCTGGCAAGTATCTAGAGAGTTGCGGATAGGGAAAATTATCGCTCTGGCAAGTATCTAGAGAGTTGCGGATGGGGAAAATTATTCCTCTGGTATGTATCTAGAGAGTTGCGGATGGGGAAAATTATCGCTCTGGCAAGTATCTAGAGAGTTGCGGATAGGGAAAATTATCGCTCTGGCAAGTATCTAGAGAGTTGCGGATAGGGAAAATTATCGCTCTGGCAAGTATCTAGAGAGTTGCGGATGGGGAAAATTATCCCTCTGGCAAGTATCTAGAGAGTTGCGGATGGGGAAAATTATCGCTCTGGCATGTATCTAGAGAGTTCCTGGGGGGGGGGGGGTTATCGCTCCCACTGCGGTAATCGCCGTGGGAGCGATAATTTTTCAGATGTTTGTAATAATTATTAAAGTCGATTTCTACAGGTAATCTGTGTATTTATTATCGATAACAGGATTTCCTTTCACGATTAGGTTTTATGGCGAAGGTTTGACTTTTTGTTTGGTCTTTACTAACACGATCAAATTTTTAACGGTCAAACATAGTAAAATGCATATGAGGTTTCCCGGGTTTTTTTGTTGTATGTGGAAAATGTTTGGGCTCTAAATCGAAACTGAGCCATAATTAAAAAATGCCGTTATAGCAGAAAGTCGTATAAAGGGCGGCCGTATAACGCGGTATGAGTGTGTTTTGTTTTCGTGCAATCTTAGATGAAATGAATTATTGCTGTTGAAAAGCGAATGTTTTGAAATCTTCTTTCCATGTCCCATGAGAACAAAATCTAAAAAAACGATGAATTATGCTTGTTTCTCAGTATGTTAATTTTGCTCGTAATTATCATAAAATTATGTTATTTTACTACTATGTACAAGTTTCAGTCTCGTAGGTTACATTAATGTTTCTCAACCTTTTCCTCTTGACGATATACTTCTGTCATAAACCATTTTTTCGCGATACACCTGTGGTATACAATACAATGTTGGCATACAACCATTTACCACAACACACCTTTTTTTTTTTAAAAAGGCAATTTTGTTCTGTTATATAACTTTAAATTCAATTAATTTAAACGAAAACTTATATTAAACTCAGCATGTGACAAGAGACAAAATCATAATATAAAATGTTTTATAGCTATTCTTAAATTTTCGGGACACAACTGGATTATTTACCCCGTATACCAATTGAGAAACACTAGACTAGATTATTGCGAAGTTCGTTTTGTTATCATTTGAAGAGATGGAATGAAAATTGATATCTTTCGTGCAATCTATTCTGTATTGTTTCATTCTTTTCTATTGTAACAGTGATCTATTTTCTTCATTCTTTAGGATGTAGAAAAAAGGTTAATGCTTAAAGTATCAGAAAACAATTTTTAGTTCTTCAAATATTTCTATGTTGTTGTTTTACCTCTGAGCGGCACTTTTTTTGCACACCATGGGCTAAATGGCCAGGTCACATGGACCCCGAAGGCTCAGAGAAGGTTGGGGGAGGGGACCCACTGGAACAGCTGTTGGGAGACAGATGGTAGCCTCCCGTCAAGGCCATCCAGCGTGTTCTTTAACGTGCACAGGGTATGGCTCTGCCGCACACGGGGCCACGGCTTAACATCCCATTCGACGGACGACGGCCTTTCCAAGCCCATCGGTGTCCCCTACTGACCGTGGGCAGGGCGGGGAATTTTGCGGAGGTAAATCTCAACGCTAACCCAGCTGGGACTGGAACCTGGGAAGTACAGATTACGAGCCTGGCGCGCTACCAACTGAGCCACCCCCGCCCCAAATATTTCTATAAAAGAGCCTGAAGAATGTTTTTTTTATATATTTACCTATCATTTTGAAAGGGCGAAAGGAGAGGGGACTGGATTTAACCGGGCAAAAACGCTTCTCCTGTACATATTTGCGAAAATGTTCTTGACAAAAAAGTAACATTTTCCCCCACAACTTATATAAAAACCATGCAAAAATACACAGTCGTATCAGAATAATATGACCACCTGACATAGTATATGAATGGTAGGTGGTCATAGTATTCTGATACGACTGTGTATGTCTAATATACGTTTATTTTTTAAAACTTCATTCTTGTAATTGAAATTAAAATTTTCCATTGGGAAGCATTAGTTAAAAACGTATATTCAAAAGTGGATTCGATGCATTTCGCAGAAATCTTTTGAACTCGTCTGATTAATTCTGCTAGGATTCCAAGAAATCATTTTCCGCTATTTCCACAAAGACAAAACTTTTCACATTACCGAACGTTATGGCGATAAAAACAAACGTTTTCAGTTTACTGGAGGCAATACAAAGAAACCTTAGCCATCAAGTCAAACGAGAGTGGGTTTGAAGTAAAGTTAACAACATTTCCGAGCAGAAAATTTATTCTTCCACTCTTAGCTGCGCATACAAGTCTCTTGTAAACGTCTGCCTGATAAACCAAAATAAATCATCATGCAATGCTGATATATCGGAACAGCAGGGCAGATGTGTTACGTCAAATCCCAAAGGTGTACTTAAGGTAGAGACCAGGATATTCAACAGTCCTTCCTCCAGACAAATCGTACGATTATGCAAATACTTCGGCGAACACAGGATTCGATAAGGTGGCGCGAGCGATAGTGGTCTGTTCTGTTTACAAGTACTCGAAAACACAATATACTTTCTTCGTCATAAATATTTTGAATTACGTTGCCTGATACTTTATTATATTTCATGAAGACAGGTGAGACAAAGCCGCGGAAGAAAGCATTACGATAAAAGGTAAGGAGAGACTTAGTCTTCAGCATTATGGTCTATTTCCTTTTTTATTTCGTTTCTTCATTTTTCGAAGCAATAAAATATCAACGTTTTGTTTACGACAGGAAAAAAATCAATACACTTCAAGGCTATTGAAAACTTGATGAAAGGCAGCCAGAAGTAGAAGAGACATTAGGTATAATAAGAAGGTAAACCACGCATGATGGAATTGCTATAACTGTGAAATACAGTTTAGTTTTGTTTTTTATGTATAAATCGATGATTCTTTTTTATGTATAAAAAGCATCTTCTGAAATATGCCACTTTCCAAAAATAAAGGCAAATTTAAATTCCGATAGCTTTTAAAATAAACATTTCATGGAAAGTTGAGACTGACTAGAGTAAGTAAAAGCTCTGAATCAAATCTATTTTCATCTTGGAGTTTCAACAATAATTGCTTAATATTTAAATATGCATTGCAACTAAAATATTTAACAGAGGCATTGTCGTTGCAATTGTTCTAAACAATTTTCTATAGAAATGATGAAACTGTTAAAAAGAATTGTTCGGCCTTGAAATAAGTGCTTATTTTAACAAAAAGTATAATACAACAACATTTATGTACCACATTGTGTTTATTCAACTGTAAACGTAAATTCCGGAATCTGATAAAGCTTCTGTTAAATATTCAAGCTTCCGTAACCTTTTGAAAATTCCGCTCCTTACGAATGCGCAGTAGATGAGAAGGGGAGGGGGGGAATGGGAAGCGGAAAGTAGAAGGGAAAACGCTACTGGTGACAACTGCGCTGTAAGTTCAAACCAAATTTTGCACAATGCTTTTACAGAATCTTCCAGTGGAAGTTTGAAACGACAGTCACATGAGTCAGTCTTCCGAAAGGTAGGAAAAACTAAATTAACGATGAAGACATTTTATTAGATGCCCTGAGAAAATATATTTAAAAGCGAAAATTTCGCCTTGACTATTCAAATTTTCTTGAATACCACAACATACATATTCCACGTTCTGAAATCTTCATAGCGGAGATATTTAAGCCGAGAATTATGTATCTTTCTCTCTTTATCTATACAAAGTGCAAAATGAGCTTTAAAAAGTAGGGAGTTCACTCTGCTTTTAACAGAGAATCAATTGTTCTCGGGTTGGGTTGTTTTACCTCTGAGCGGCACTTTTTTGCACACCATGGTCTAAATGGCTAGGTCACATGGACCCCGAAGACTCAGAGAAGGTTGGGGGAGGGGACCCACTGGAACAGCTGTTGGGAGACAGATGGTAGCCTCCCGTCAATGCCATCCAACGTGTTCTTTAACGTGCACAGGGTATGGCTCTCCCGCACACGGGCCACGGCTTAACGTCCCATCCGACGGACGGCGGCCTTTCCAAGCCCATCGGTGTCCCCTACTGACCGTGGGCAGGGCGGGGAATTAATTGTTCTCGGAATATGTGATTTTTCAACGGAACAATAGCTATAAAGAGCTGACTCTCAGTTAAGAGTCATATAATAGATAAAGTAATATTTACATACTCAGTTTTCACACCAGCTATAAAGAGCTGACTTTTCATTAAGAGCTGTATAATAGATATATAGCCAGATGCACATACTCGGATTTTTTAGTTTAACAAAATATGTTTATTTTTTTAAGGCATGGAGGTTTGCACCATCTCTCTGCAGAAGTCTCGTCATCCTCACAGACCGTCTCTATGTCATATAAAACTGATAGGCTCCTGTAAGACGTCTGTCGCAAGCAACTGCTTGATGGTGTATTTATTTTATATTTACTGTAATGAAATTACAGTATTAAATTTATTTATTTTACATTTCCTTCTTGTTACAAACGAAAACGATTTTTCTATTTAATTACAAACGAAAGGGGATATCTATGGGATATCCACATTTAATATAAATAAAAAATAAATACCCCCTCAAGCAGCTGCTTGCCACAGAGGTCTGACAGGAGCCTGTCAGTTCATATGCCATAGTAGAAGATCTGTGAGGATGGCAGGTCCTCAGCAGAAAAACGACACATACATCCATGCCTTACCCGGGGCTCGAACCCAGGTTCCGTAGATCAGTAGCCAAGCGCGCTAACCACTCGGCCACGGGACGGCATTTAATATAGTAATCTGAAAATAATAGGATGCATTTATGTGGTTTGAATTATTAGAAACTTATGTGGTTTCTTTGTTTTTATTAATGATAAGGAAGAAATTATATCCGAAAATGAAATTCAAAAATTAATATAATGGCGCAAAATTCTATTGAATTATTGCGCCATTAAAACAATTTTCTTACAGTACATTTTGTAGTAAAATTAAAACAATTTTCTTACAGTACATTTTGTGAAGCATAAAATTCAATATAATTAAACGTAGTCGTAAAAATTTGAAGTTAATTCCGTGTTTATATGAATTATTTAGGAACAATCATGTCTGTGATTTACTCTTTGAAGTTCTTAAGTTTGGCGTCCCTTATTTTTAAGTACATAATTGTTGTTGTGTACATTAGTGTTGTGGCGCAAAATTCAAAATAATTAAAACAATTTTCTTACAGTTCTTTTTTGTGAAGCATAAAATTCAAGCGAACAAAAATTAATAAAATTTATGAAAAAAATGATCATAAGGGACCCAACGGCTCAGGACTGGGAAAGAAAACTGCGAAATCCCAAGCAGTTGTCCCATTTCGCTCTCCCCCAAGACCACCAATGATGGTGAGATGACCAGAAAAATCAGGGTGCAAGTAAAGCTTATGACAGAATATGGAAAACTTTGAATCATTGATTAAAATTCTGAAGCGATATAGTCAGGGATGCCACTTATCCGAGAAAAGAGACGTTATTCACAGCTGCAGTCAGAAGAGACAAACATTTCGACAGTTACTACAAGATGTTTCTCAAAGGAGCTTAGGAAAATAGGTCAAACACAGAAGCAGCAATCTACTCAACTGTCGATTCAGAGAAAAAAATAGCATCCAATCACTCAATTCCTGGATTAGTACAATCGTCGACACACTTTCTATCTGCACCCTTTTTGAACAAAATGCGTTTATCTGTTGTAGCGAGATGGACTTTACAGACAGCTATCAACATTTTCAGAACCAATTGATAACTGCCTTTAAGTATGGAAAGAAACCAGATGTTCTTCAGATCTTATTTGCTACCAAGGGCAGTTTCTCCGAGTTCAAAAGCGGCTCTTCAATTGATCTGGTTTCCAGTGAATAACATTGATATAAAAAGAGTTTCTCGTTTTATAGTATTATTCTGATTGACGTTTCGCTTGAAGGGAAAGTAGAGACATGCACGATGCTTTTACTCAACGTTTAAATAGAGTTTCATGCAATATAAGAAAACTGCCGATCTGTCGAGTAAGCCTTCTCTTTGCGTAGGTGTGAGTTTGACGTTTTTGAATTGTAGGACATTATGGTTTTGAAATAATGGTTAAATTTTTGAATCAAAATGTTAGAAATTAGTGTTTATTTTACTACATATTATTATACTCACTCACGGGCTTTTAAGAAGGAAAAAATAGCATTTACATGCCCCCTGGATTTGGGAGAAAAAATTCTTTGTTAACCAATAAATAACATAAACTCTTCAGTAATGCTTGTCAATGAAATCCTAGTCAGATTGCCATCAATTTTTCATCAATTTATCCAGATTCAGAAGTACCCGTTGAGATTTAATCTTCCTACCAGTTCTCTGTTCTCAAGGAGATAGAGGACTCCAATAGACTTGGAGAGGCTGCCAGTCCATCGTATGTGGCGTTAAATCGCAAACTGGTGTGCAGGACAGCTATATCTCTGCACGTTTAAGAATAAATTGGATAGCACTGACGAGAAGCCGTCTCTTTACTAACAGTGGTTCGAGCCCCGGGTAAATAAGCCCATGGATGTGTGTGTTGGTTTTCTGCTGAGGTTCCGCCATCCTCTCAGACCTTCTACTATGGCGTATAAACTGACAGGCTCTTCTCAGACCTCTGTGAAAAGCAGCTGATCTGAGGACCAGCTGCTTTTCGCAGAGGAATTTATTTTTTTTTTCTATTTGTCCAATATATCTTCTTTTCCTTATCTAGTCCTGAGCTCTTGGAGCCCTTGTTATTTGGCCCTTTGAATAGTGTTTCTTTCTGATCATCAATATAAACACCGAAGCCACACAAATTTATAATGATTCAAACCGTATAAATTGATCGTATATTTATTACAACTGTTTTACTACGTCTGAGTTAATTCAAATGTGTACTATATTACTATATTTTCGGCTGAATATTATACCAGTAACAATTATGTACTTAAAAATAAGGGAGGCCAAACTTAAGAACTTCAAAGAGTAAATCACAGACATGATAGTTCCTAAATGACTCATATAAACACGGAATTAACTTCAAATGAGTAATAATAATGTAATTGAAAACTTAGCAGTATACATAATTGGTGCTATTAAAAAATTTGTTGCCCCGAAAAAGTGTCTTGCCCCAGGGCCATGGTCTACTTGTTCTGATTAATTTACTATATATACTATAATGAAATCACTTTGTGCATAGACTTTCAAAAGCTTTTCACGCTGCTTTTTAATTTCAAAAAAAGCGATCCGACGACCGGAACAAAAAAAAAAGCAATCCGACGACTCACATATATAACCAACTACGCTTTTTTTTAAAAGAAAACCGATAGTGTTTTAAACGTAATAGGGGCGGTACTGTAAGAAGATTGTTTGAAAAAAAAACTAATATTATGAAAATAAAATTTTCGCTGTCATTATAAACATTATATCGTGATAATTTAGCACCTTTATAAAAATGAGAAATATGATCCAGTAGAAATTACCCCCGCACTTTTCAATCACGGCTTCTTTTCAGCCCTTTTATCTTTGTATCTGAACTACAGGAACTTCTTAAAGCATCTATCAACTTAACACTACATTTTTGTTTTGAAAGTTTTACCGTATAATTTCACCCAGTTATTGTCGAAATTTATTTCGATACTAAATAAAACATCAAATAAAGCTGTTTTTTTATCTGCTAATGCAGATTTTCCATTTGTGAGGTCTAGAGCAACTATCCCTGATAGGCAAGCAACATAATCAATCGAATATTAATAATTCTCAATTAGTAGTAGAGGTCAACGGGAATAACTGAATATAAGTTATCATTCAATGGTTTTCACATGGAATATAATTCTCCCACCTTTCTGTCGATTTGTGAAGCATAAAAACATTTATATTTTTAGAACAACGAATTTTCCTTCCAGAAGCTCAAACAAAGCGGAGAAAGACTAAAGTATTTATTCATATAAGATGCACTGGCAGATAAAACACCCCCCCCCCCCCCATTTCAACAGGAATATTTACTAAAAAAACTCTTCAGTTCATTCAATGTTTATTTTTGGGTGAAACAACTCTTACCCCCCCAATCAAAAATCCTGGATGCGCTCCTGTATTTATTATTTGTTTATGAATCGCAAGTTCTTTTGTTGCAATGGGCCACGGGTTGCACGGGCCTGGTGTAGAGCAAAGAATAAGAAAATCTTAACGTTTTCAGGAATTCGGGGAAAAATTCTATTTTATGAGTTTCTGAATTTCGACACTCCAGATTTTCTAATTCCTCTTCATACACTCGTTTGTCCAGAGCCGGATCTAATGGAGGGTGGCGGGATTCAGATGCTTTCGTCATATGAACAGTCTGACACTTTATTATTATTTATTTGACTTGATTTCTCAATGAGGACTCCACTTAGGTCAGTCACTATAAATTGTTATAACTTACCCAGTTAAAAACTTCAGGTGAACTATAGCCGATTCTAAACAGTTATGAAGTTATAGATATTTGAAATATAAATATGCACTTGCATGACCATGAAACAGTTACTAACCAGCCTAGCTAACCATGCAGTTGTTTATTGTGTCTCATAGCATGCAGTTAATGTTTCATGCGTTCAAATATTTCTTCTTCAAACTCAAATTACGAATATGCCAATGTGGTCTATGTATATGCTTTTGCGATTGAAATGCTACTGGTGCCTGTCTGTATGCAAATGTAGTCTTCCAAATCAAATAATTCCGTATCCACGAGTATTCAGAAACGTTTTTTGAGATTGTGAGAGAGCGGTTCGGTTCGCAACAGTTCTCTTTCATCTCAGCGTCCAGTACAACAAAATGTGGCTGGACAAGAAAACATTCAGATGACATAGCAGAGGCCCAGTATTAATAAACGAATGATTTCCATGCTCCTTAGCATTCCGTAAAACGCTAGCATGGAGAAGATTACACGAAGGACCCATATCCATATCAAGAATAAGTTCAGCACCTAGAATCTTGGGTCATGAGCAAGAGCTGGAATTTTGCAAATGACTCGATACCGATCGACAAGGATTGGTCTTGTTCTATGATGAAGCCCGCAACAGCATCAAGAATACTTACAATTCGCATTTGTGGTAAGAAATCAATCCTCATTTCACTATAGAAAATAATTTGTTACATCGGCTCAGTGTCAAGGTATAGTGTGATATTCTCACTACACAATAAGTTGATTGGTCCGTTTATATTATAAGGCCGTCTTACAAGTGATATTCAGCTTCGATTTCTACAAGACGAACTGCCGCTACTGTTAAACAACGTACCTTTGGCAACACGATGGTATATGTACTTCCAACACGACGAAACTCTTACACAATTAACCGTACAGTGAAAACTCACCACTTTCATAGTCGATGGGCTGGTCGTGATGGGCACATAATTGTCCCCCCAGGCATTCAGAGCTAAACACTCTAGATTTTTATCCGTGAAGACGCTTGAAAGAGCTGATATATCAAAGAAAAAAGGAAATACGAAATGCATTGCTCCGATGCATTTTGGATGCTGCAGTCCTCATAAACGATAATCTCAATGAACTAAAGCAAGTCACACGAGCGATTCACAGACGAACGGCGATTTGTGCTAAAGCCAAGGTTGATCGTTTTGAACAGTTATTGTAAGACGAGGAAGATAAATTTTATCAGGTACATTTGCACTTATTGCTATATTTTAACATTCAAATACCCATAGCACCATGACCGTTAAGAGTGGTACTGTGCTCATATGAAGTTTTTTTTATTAATTGATTAAATTAATCTTTATTTTCTCATAATAATATGTTACAGAACGATTTACAGTTGTACCACAAGGCTACATAGCTTGTCTGCAGGAAATATAAGAGTTACAATATTTATTTAGATTAAATAATTTGAGGTAAAAAAATAAAACATAAAAAAAGAAAAATTAAACAAAGGGTAGTAGAATCATCTGGTTACATAGTTCACAATGCCAGAAAGCAAATAAATGTATATAATAAACATTTGTGTCACATAACAATAAACAGAAATGAAAATATCAAATCACAAACTATAAAAATAAAACTAATTCGAAGGAGATTTAACAAAAGTTGTAGTAAAAGGCTTACAATTAGGAAACATTTTATTCATTACTTCAGAAGTACTATTTTTCATCTCTTTTTTCTGAGCCTTTTTCCATTCAAGTTTATCTCCTATTGAAATTGGGGCTCATTGACCACCAATAGGAATCATTCCTTTTAATCCTTTTCAAGTACCCCTCTTAAATACAGCTATCCTGCTAGCTTCCGGGGTAAGCAATATTATATAATGTCTTCCATAAAAAACAGCTTTAAATTTCTCTTCAAAGTCGAAAATTTGCAGATGTATAGTATTATCTCTAGGTAAGGAATTTAGACGAAAGGTATTTTATAGTCACTTACAGATTTTCCATATTTATTTTTGATATTTGGAAATTTGGAAAAGTTACCATTTTTTTAATCTGGTTCTTTCTCATGGTTTATTTTAGTCTTAAAAAGTATCGTCAAAGAAAATTTTCAATACAAAATTATGTTTATATAAATTTGAATAAGGTAAGATATATAAAAATTTAAATCTCCCCCGTTTTGTCAATAAAGGAGCATTTTCATTATCACCAATTATAATTATTGCCATTGCTGATGCTTTTTTTCAACTTTATTTATATTTGTTATATTTGTAGTTCCGTGTATAATGATTCCATACCTTAATATAGATTCACAAATTGCTTTGTAAAATAATAAACATGTTGTTCTGTCGATTGCATATTTTAGTTATGTAAATTTATTGCAGCCAATCTTAACTTCTCACAAATATATTGTGCATGGCTATTCCATCTAAAAATATCATCAAAAAATATATCCAAATATTTTATCCTTCGTATCTTTTAAATTTTATAAGGTTCTTACACCTTAGCTGTAAATTCCCGGAGTCATGATATTTCGTCCTCAATAGGCGTGTCAAAACCGCCGCCCGTCGGATGGGATATTAAGCCATGGCCGTGTGCAGGAGAGCCATACACTGTGCTCGTTAAAGAACACCTTGGATGGTTTCGACCAGAGTGTACCAACTGTCTTCTAACAGTCGTCCAGTCAGTCCCCTTTTCCCAACCTTCTCTGTGCCCTTGTGACCTTCCCATTTTGCCCATTGCGGTAAAAACACACCGTTCAGAGGTAAAATAACCTAACCACCCAACATTCCATCATGACACATGCTGTATAAGGAACATAAGATTCTTCACTTATATGCCTCTTCACATTAAAGGGCATACTGGTTGACCTTGATGGGAGGCTACCATCTGTCTCCTAACACCATCTCTGAATTCTTAGGATCTAGGGACGGAGTAGCTACGTCGGTAGCGCGCCAGGCTCGTTATCTGCAGTTTCCAGGTTCGAGTCCCAGCTGGGTCAGCGAACGTTGAGATTAATCTCTGCAAAACTCCCTGTCCACGGTCAGTAGAGACACAATGGGCTTCGAAACGTCGCCGTTCGTCGGATGCGACGTTAAGCCGTGGCATGGTTTGCGGGAGAGCCATACCCTGTGCACGTTAAAGAACACTCTGGATGGCCTTGACGGGAAGCTACCATTTGTCTCCCAACAGTTGTTCCAATGGGTCCCCTCCCCCAACCTTCTCTGAGCCTTCGGAGTCCTTGTGATTTTTCCCATGGTGAGCATAAAATTGTCGCTCAGAGGTAAAACAACCCAACCTTGTGATCTAGCCATGGAACCCTTTGTGTGCAAAAAAGTGCGCTGAGAGGTAAAACAACCCGATCGCTTATAGTCGTTGATCACAATCCAAAGAATAACATCTTAAAAAAAGTAATACATATGGGATACCTTTTTGATAAGTTGAAACAGAATATTGGCAAAGAGTCATTGATGCTGACTACTACGACGATGTGCCTAGCCACTATTCTGCCTGCGAATGTTACGAAAACTGTTTATGCCATCATGAGCATGTCGTCTTCTCACTCTCTCAATATATGTTTCATTGTGTACTACAGTTTCTAAAAAAATATTCCTTTCTTGATTAATTGCCTACAGTTTCATTTAAAAAATAATTAGATTTTTCCTTAACACGTATTTCTTTGATAAATCTCAAATTTGACCACATCTTCTTTCAGTGAATTACAGTGGTAATTTTCTAAAGGCAAGTTTACAGATCTGTGGAAAATAATTAGGAAATTCCTCTGATTGAGGTGCCTAATGAACGTTACTTTTAACAAATTAAAACATTCATTAAAGGGAGAGTTGTGTCATTTCACTAATGGTGCCCAACATTTGGCTGTCAATTGGCAGCACAAGAGATATTTTATGAGCTTTCAGAAAAATTGTAAGTAATTGTATAACAACAAGATATATAACCTATATTTGGCGTTTTTTTAGCTCTCACGGCATACCCCACATAATTTTTCCACGTACTCCACGTTGAGAACCCCTACTCTAGATGATCTCCACCGGTTGTCTTAGGTGACCGGCAGGTTTACTTCGAAAAAAGTACAGTACTCAGGCTCAATATTTAATTATTAATATTTATATGCCTAATATCACCCAAAAAAGCCTGTTTCACATTTTTACAAGGAGTAAATGGTTCTTTATGTGAGAAACTAACAGGACTTATTTTATAATCTTATGGTCAACTAACATACTAGATATGTAATAGCTTTCATAGAAGATGCTAAGAAGTATGCAATATTATTTAATAATTAAGGTATTTATATAGAAGTATGCAAAGAAACTACACGTAGCTGCATGATGCATTTATGCTTCCTGAAAGTCCAGTCTCATTCTGCGTCACTAATGATTTTATATTTGTCTATTCTTTCAAGAAATAAAGTTTAGAAAAATGCGTAATATATATATATTAATTATTAATAAATACATCCCCAAGATCAATCAAAAAGTAGAACTAGAGGAATAAGAATAACGAATAATATCAAATATTATTTAACTTTTTTATATTAACATAAGCGGTCACGGGCATCAGTTGTGCACCACTGCATTATACTATTGAAACCTCCCAATAGATCAGTCTCGAAAATTATTAAGTGCAATTTCATTATATTTCTCTAGTAATCACTTACCTTGAACTCTCACGAAAAAAATAACATCGGTTAATTCTTGATGAATTGATGCGGCACCCAGAGTCACAGACTTGACGAAATCATTTATGTGAATGTTGGGGAGGGATTTCAAGCCTCCATTTGGTGTCTATTACTCTCCTCTTTATAAATATCTATTTACACTTAAAATATAATAAAGTGAAACCTTAGCGAATGTCGGTACGTACCGAAACAGTTGCCACTCTCGTATTCATTCTTCGAAAGAAATTCCTTTCATGAACTGGGTTGTTTACTCTTGATCTGCACTTCTGTGCGTAAAATGGGTTAAATGACCTGGCCATGACGACCGCAAGGGTTCAGAGTTAAGGGAAAAGGATCCATTGGACAGCTGTTACGAATCAGATAGAAGCATCCCGTTAAGATCATCCAGCATATTGTTTAAAGTGGAGAGCATATGGCTCTCCTGCACGGAACTCCACAGCTTAACGTCCCATTAGACGAACAACGATCTTCATTCCCTGTATAAATCTTAATTCTGAACAGTTGGTACTCGAACGTGGTAACCTCAAATTGCGAGTCTAGGGTGCTACCGATTGAACCAACCCCGTCCTTACATTAATGACAATCACTGAAAGTGTGTAATCTGATCTAGAAGCTGTCTTGGATACACACATTTTATACTCTTAACATTTTTCTTGTACTCTTCCTTTTTTATTTTCCAATAAACATCAGCAATTTTTACGCACTCTTGACAGAGCACTATACGGAAGATGAAGGAGAGATTGGATTATTCGCATCATTACACACATATATAAACTTGCACTAACCAGTTTCGCTCATAATTTTAGAAACTACGAGATACACTACATATGGCTTCTGCTAACGTAGTGTTTTTCAGTTGATGTTGTAGGTGATTTTCATGTAGTCTTATAAAGGATTATGGATACGAGTCTAAACAAAATTTTATTGTCAGTTTTAAGATAAATAATTCAGGAAGTTTTTTTTTTCATTGAAAATTTTCCCGCTCGCCAGGTCCACTTTTCTTTGTTCGAAGCTTTTAGGTTCCAGTTGCATTCTTCTAAGACGGAAATGGACAATTTATGGTTCTCTATTTCTGATTTCTACTTTTCTACTTAAAATGACACACAATTTCCCGAATATATTATTACAGAATAACAGCGATCTATTGGAAACAACTTTTTATCTCTTATAACATTGAAAAATTTACATTTTATTGAATTATATAAATTATTTCTTTATGTTACAGAAAAATACGTTAACCTCAATGTTCCGCCAAATTGTTAATAATTTATTAAATGTTCTGCCACTGATAAAAAACAGTTAAAAAATCCTAATCAAAAGTATACAAGAAATTGCACACTAAAATGTTTCCCACTGCTTCTCGCTTCTTTTTAATATTTTTTCCTTAAAAAATATTTTTTTCCACTCCTAAACAGAAAATATTTGTCTTTAATCTTAACCATCATTCAAAAAGCAAAAATAGAACGATTATTTTCAAGGGTAATGCTTGCACTGCTTTTTTCAAAACAAATCCGTTTGACGACAACGTTCCGAAAATTCTTCTTTGAACAGCAATATCAAAACTCAAGTACTCATTATTATGGGCATAGAGTTACTTTAGAATAAGGTTTCTTTTCAGTTCTAAGAGAGATAATTCAGTAACACTTTCTTTTTTTTGCGATACCTTCCCCTTACGCCAGCTTCACTTTTCTTTGCTCCAAGCTTTTGATTCCAATGGCATTCTTGTAAGACGAAGATGGACGATTTCTCTAGCGCTAGTTCTGATTTCTTGCTCCAAGATGACAGCACAGAGAGCAGTGCCTAAAACTAATATCGACAAAAGCTATAAAGAACGAACTTGTTTCCTTTTCAGACCCCTCTTCAACTGTCGAAGTCAGAATCTTTGCGCTACAAAATAAATTCAATCTCTGTCAATACATTTCTTCCTCATTTGACCCAGTCCTTCCTGTCACTTCTGTCTTCTAAAAGATATGATTTTATTAAATAAAGAATGCCCGACACTTCCAATAACCTACCATAGATTTTTTTTTTCTTTTATCGCTTTACTGCAGTTATCATGAACTGTTATTTTTTCTTTTGCTTTTACTCACAACTAAACGTTTTGTGTTGCATATTTTTATTCGTGAACAAATAAATCTTATAGTATGCACTTCTAAAAATTAATGCACTGTTATATTTTTTTTTAAATATCAGCCATAATAATTGCTGCTGTTAAACAAAGATAAGATTTTAAATATTTTTCATCAAAAATTACTTAATGGAATAATAAAACAATTGAACTTTTCTTGCTTATACAACAGGAGAAGCAACATTGTTGATGAAGAATGCAGTTTTTCTTAAATCCTGAAATAAGGCTAAAGAGTCTTAAGACTTTAGAAGTCAACCAATCCATATTTCGTCTTCCTCTGTTCAATTTCAAAAACGATGGCAAAAACAAACACTTTCCGCGTTTAGCGACAGGTTTTCAAATCTTCGGAAATGTTAAGGTTGCTTTTTATGCACATAACATTCAGCGGATTTGGGGTTTTGCAACTGACACGGGAAAGTCTTTAAATGTAAGCATTTACACCTAACCTTGGATAAAATTTGTCTTTATCTTGCGTAATATATTTAGAATGGACAGAAACCTTCCAATGAACTGATCGTTTCTTTCGTAGACAGACTTTTGTGAAGAACAACATGGAACCACTTGAAAAAAGAATCAGTTATAAAGAAAAACTAGAGAGCATGGCTTATAGTTCAACAAAGGGCCTTCCAAACGGTGTTGTAAATGTAATAACTAAACATTCTCCTGGAAGTGTTGTTTTTTTTTATTTTAAAGCTTGCATCTGTAATAAATTTTATTTATCCCTTGACTCTATAACTTTATCTCCGGTTTTATTTTCTTGGCATGTGTTTTGCATTTTAGTGACAAAAGTGACTAATCTAATTCGCTTTAAATAAAATTTATGGAGAAATCGAATCAAGATCAGTTTTGAGGAATTTAGGTAGGAATAAAGTTTGCGTATTCTTTTTTGTAGATAGGGCCTATATTTTCGTTTTCAGTGTTACTGTAATGTCTTTTTTATTGCAACAAATAAATAATGTGTAGTGAAAAAACAACAGTGGAGGATTTTGCAGAGTTTTAAAAAGGGAACAAAAATAATAAGTGTATTAAAAAGGGATCATTTAAAGTCTCCAAACACAATGAATTGAAAAGTGAACCTTTTAAGAAATGTTTTCAATAAATGTTTAAGAAAGAAGCATATGCAAAGCTTTCTCTTAATACTATCCGTATTTACCTTTTAGAGAGTTTTATTCTTTGTGACAATTAAGTGAACAAAAAAATTAAACTAATGTTTATTTTATTTCTTCAATTTTATTTAAATGTGCCCTGCTTTAAATGTTAAATAAATTATTCATTTTATTTCAAACAAATGCATTTAACTTATTGTTAGTTTTAAGAGTTCTTGGATTTTTAAAAGGTAATTTTAAAAGAGTGAGATTTAAAAAAGTTGTAATATTGTTTATTTCACTTCATTTTTCTACTGCATTTTTGGACTAACGCGGATTGATCTCGACATTTTAAAAGAAAGTAAAGTCTCTCAGACATCGGTATTTTCCTACTAAAGGGAAGATTAAAGTCTGAACCTCAACGGTCTACTTCCGCCAAAGAGCTGCTAAGTAGGGAAGAGGCATTTACACCTTTATCTACTCAGCCATATGATCCAGATGACCCCTTAACGCTGCAACGCACACATTCCACCAATCCTACCACAACCAGCAGCAGTAAGTCATCGGAGAGAGCGCTCAGCGTCAGGAAAAAAACACATAAACAATTCAACCTTTTTTGTAGATAGGGCGTTTATTTCCGTTTTTTGTGTTGCTATAATGCCTTTATTATTGCAACAAACAAATGCTGTGTAGTGAAAAAACAAAAGAGTGGAGGAAATTGATGTAAGAGTTTTTAGTCAGCCCTTATGTTCGAATGGGATGTTAAGCCATGACCTCTGGTGCAGTAAAGTCAACAAAATGCACATAAAGAAGACCCTGGATGACTTTGGTGAAAGTCTAAGAGTCCTAACATCTGCCCAGTGGATCACCTTCGCCTCTTTAGCACTGAACACTTGGGTTCCTTGTAACCTGATGCCAAATGTGGCCCAAAATGCCTTGCAGAAAAAAAAAGTCACCGAAAATCTGGAAATTTTCTTGAATGTTGCAGCAGACGACACGCTGAGGCTGGCACCAAATTAACACCAATTTGACCGAACTATGCAGTTTTCACCTCTTAGCAAACGCATCAACTGGTTTCCAACAAAATAGACATATTCTACCTTTTTGTAGGGATAAAATTACTAACTTACTTTTGTAGGGATAAAAATTACTAAAATGTAGGGATTAAATGTTATACATATTCCAAAAAACGCATTTACTAATTTATATGCTTGCCTTGATATAAAATATTATATATGATGTAGAAAATTAATTTTCTGAGGTATGCATTATTTTGTTGTGTTCTAGACCAGTAGTTCCAAACTTTATTGTTCCCCGAACTCCTTTCAACTACAAAAATGTGTTGCGAACCCCCAGGGTAATAATGATGAAAAAAAGTTCCAAATTTAAATTTACATTGTATAATTATAATAACAAAATGTAAAATTTTACTACCTATAATTATGGATCCTTTAAAATTTAGAATCGCTGCAGAAACAAACCTAAAATGCTTCAAAAGTGCACATGCTTGTTGTCACGGAAGAAAAATATATTTGTAGCATAATTGGACAATTCTTTACTGCTTAAGGCGTCATTACAGAATTTTTAGCACGAACTCCTTAAGGTTCACGAACCATCAAACGAGAACCACTGTTTTAGGAAAAACATTTGCTATTTAATGCCTTTGATTTTTTTTTCTTAACATGTGGTGCCCGCAATATTCATAAAGAGCTTTAAGAGTTATTCATCGGTGTTTACTCTTATATATACGGTGAATCTGAAAAAGTGGGCAAAACTTTACGAGGTGGTAGAACGCAGCTATACGAGCAATATTCGTCATAGAATGTATGGTCGGAACGCAAGCGGTGAGAAGTTAAAAGGTAGTTTTCCACTGTCACATTTAAAGAATGAACACAAGAAGGAGAGGAGATACTCTGTGCCTCACTTGCATTCCCGTCCGCCGCACCGTACAAAAAGTCCATATCCGCCATTTCGTGGTTAGTATAACCAGCCATCCTCTCGGCAATCCACGGTAGAAATGCCGTTGGGTACGAGGACCGATCCTTTTATACCATTTCCAACGTCACCTAGCGGCTCGCCGTTTCCGTTCCGCCCATACTTTCTATGACGAATATTGCTCGTATAGCTGCGTTCTACCACCCCGTAAAGTTTTGCCCACTTTTTTAGATTCACCCTGTATATGTTGATATATAGTATTCTAATACTATATCATTTTCAACCAATAGCAAAATCTTGCTTTTGAATGTTTTTTCTTACTCCAGCGCTACTAATACCTACACACACCGGACACTGAATTAGAAACCTTTATTGAATACCGAGTTGGACCTCCTTTAGCCTGAATTACAGCACATATGCGGTTTGGCATAAATGCCACAAGGTGTTGGAGTGTCTTTACATCTCCAGCATACCAGGCTTTCACCAAACAATGTTTAATTGGCTCAGATTGGATGGAAGAGGACTTTGCTCCCGCATCTTTTCTTAATGGGGTTCAGATCCGGGCTTTGTGGTGGCCAAGGAAGATGGTGGAAGTCGCTGTCATGCTCGCTGAACACATCTTGCGCGATGGACAGTAGCGTTGTCTTCCACGAAACAGCTGTCACCTGCTGGATAAAAAGTCAACATTGCAAGATGGACTTGATCGGCAACAATGTTCAGATAATCCTTGGAGAACACCCGACCTTTCAGCAATATCAGGGGATCCGTTCCATACCAACAGAACGTGCCCCACACAATGACGCCGCCTCCAGAACCTTGAATTGTATTTACAAGGCAAGCTGGTTCCATTGCTTCATGGGGCTCCCGCCAAACTCTCTGCCTACAGTCGGTAAAGAACAAGGTGTACCGCGATTCATCGGACCACATGACTTTTTGCAGTCTTCCAGTGTCCGGTCACAGTATTTCTGACACCACTGTAGACGAACTTTCCGGTGTTTCGCAGAAATCAGTGGTTTCGTAAAGGCATGCGACTGCTAATACCGATCCTCTTCAATTCCCTGCGCATAGTTCGCTGAGATATAGGTCGAGAACAGCCTTCGTTGAATGCTTCGGTCAATTGCTGCACACAGGAAGTCCTGTTTCTCCATAAATGCCTTCTCAGACGACGGCGATCTTGTTCCTAACAAATTGTCGTCGCACCACACTTACGCCTGTCAGACAAGCAATGTGGGTTATTTTTTAACTGAATTAAAACCCAAGATATATCAGCTTTTGAGGAACCAGTCAGCTCTACTGTTTTTGAAATCGTCGCTCCAGCCAGACGGGCACCCACAACAAGCTCTTTATCGAATCCTGTAAGATCCTTTGTTTTTTCCATTGTGCTGAATACTACTGACAATTCCAGAGGAGCAGCAGTCTTAAATAGTTGTCTAGATCACTTGGTGATGCACGTGACCACGTATTTTGCATATACGCTGGACAAGTGACCTTTACGTACATCTGCATAAAGGTTTCTAATCCAATGGCCGTTGTATGTATCAATAGAGACGTAATAATAATAAACTACCGCAAGAAGTTTTCACGAAAATAAAATAATGTATATATATGATCATCAGAATTTGGAAGGTTAAATTTATATAAAAATTTAGTGACAGTGTTTTGTTATAAGTAATTGAAGCACTTAACAAAAGACACAAAGTTTTGGAGGTAAATGAGATTTCTCCTATAAAAAGTGACGCTTCTTTAGTTTCCTTTAAGAAGTACCTCGGCCAGGTCTAGCACCTAATGTCCGACCCCGCCTTCTCGTGGTGCAGGCCGTTAGTACCTTTCAAAAGAGATATTCTCTTTTGGAAGGGAACGGAAGGGGAGGGCTGCCAGTTCAGTATGGCCTACTGATATGGTCATCTATGGCCACTTTTTTCTTTTTTTTTCAACCCTGCTGAGGAGTGGTCAACTTCACAGGGTCCTGGTGCTGACCATTTATACCTACTAGACTGGACTTGTTTATGGATTTTAGCTTGATTATGGATCCTGGACTTGCTGCACTGGTGGGCCTCTGTTGAGGGAGAGTCTGCCGCTGTGTTTTCTGTTTGCTTCTGGGTTGCCAGCTCTAAGTGAACAGAGGCATGGGATACCTTTTATCAGCTGGTGGATAATCCTAATCAGAGGCCATCGCAGGTACCTGAACCTTACTTAGCTAGTTGGGCATCGTCAAGCCTAAACTGGAGTAATGCGTCTCAGGCAGGCCATGTGGCTCTTGAAAAAGTCCACTTGAAAAGGTGGTGCCTAAAGTTCCTACCAGCATCAGTGACTTCAGCCTTTAGTGGAGGAGGAATGGGTCTTTGCCCCATGCCTGCGATCAGGGGGCTGTTTGATATTGTTGGCCCTACCAATCTCAATAAACCTAATTTCTTTAAAAATCCTACTAATCATTTTCTCTCTGCAGGAACGTGGAACGTGAGGACATTACATAGAGATTATTCTCTTGATGTCCTCATGCAGGAATTCCAGTGCTATAACCTAGATATTCTAGGCTTGCAAGAGACCAGATGGACAGGTAAAGGTGAGATACTTAAAAATAACTTTAAATTTCTCTTTACAGGGAGGGCGGATGGAAAGCATCACCAAGGCGTGGGTCTGCTGCTCAGCAGACATGCTAGTGATGCTCTTCTAGGATATGAGTGCATTAATGAAAGGTTTCTAACAGCAAAATTTCAGACAAGAATTAAAAACTTGAATGTTATCTGCTGTTATGTCCCCACTGAGGACGCTGATGAGGATGAGAAGGATAGGTTTTACGGACAACTTCAGGATATTTTGAATTCTGTCAAGAAAGGAGATATTACCCTTGTTCTTGGTGACTTCAATGCCAAAGTTGGTACTGACTCTGATCTTTGGGGAGGGGTAATAGGCCCTTTTGGTATTGGTAGCTGCAATGGCAATGGGCAACATCTCCTACAGGTAAGTAAACTCAATGGTTTCAGAATAACTAACACATATTACAAACACCGCGACATACATAAATACACATGGGTTTCACCTGATGGGCTGCATAGGAATATGATTGATTATATATTAATTAACAGCAAATGGGCTAATTCTGTTAGGAATACCAGGTCATATAGGGGAGCTGAAATTGGATCTGACCATTACCTTGTTAAAAGTGTCTTGCAACTTAAACTTAAAAAGTGTTGTGCTAGACTTAAGAAATTTACCTTTAATACTGAAGCTCTGAATGACCCAGTTATAGCTAAAGCTTACCATGATAGGTTACTTAGTCATTATGACAGTCATGGTTTGCTTAATACTGAAGTTGAGGAAGAATGGGGCCATTTTAAACAGGCTTTTTTGGAAACTAACAGTACTCTTTTAGGAAAAAAGGAGCAGAGGAGACAGAATTATTTAAGTGATAAGGCAATTGAGCTTATATCAGAAAGAAGGAACTGCAGGAATGTCCTTAATCAGTACACTACTAGTCCTAATAGAAAAGATTACAGAGAGCTTAATAAACGTGTAAAGGATCAGTTAGCTACTGATAAAAATCTTTGGCTTGATAGCTTGGCTGACAAAGCTGAGGAAGCAGTTAGGCAGCACAACAGCAGAGAGCTGTACCAGATAGTTAATGTTTTATGTGGTAGAAAACGGACAGGCATACAGGGATTGAAGGATAAACAAGGTAAGGTTATAGAAGGTGAGGATTCTGTTATGGTAGGTGGGCTGAGCATTTCAGAGATGTTCTAAACAATGTGGTTAGTTCTACTCCCATTGTTTGGAATGATGATAGATGCATTGGCTGCTTTAATGTTGGCCCTATAACACAATCTGAAGTTAGTTTGGCTATCTCTAAACTGAAACTTCATAAATCCCCAGGGGTAGATGAAATTGCTACTGAAATGCTCAGAGCTGGGAATGTTTTGGTTACCACTTGGATGACTGAAATTTTGAATAACTTTTATGATAAAGGCATGGTTCCTAAAGATTTTACCAGAGCTATTATTATCCCTATTTTCAGAAAAGGTGATCGCAGTTCTTGTGATAAACTATAGGGGTATCAGCCTACTCTCTGTTCCAGGTAAAGTTCTTTCCATGATTGTGCTTAATAGAATTAAGAATCTGGTTGACAGGCAATTGCGTGATGAGCAATGTGGATTCAGAAGTGGTAGGGGATGTGTGGATCAGATATTTTCACTTAGATAGATTCTTGAGAAATGTTTAGAGTTTCAGAAACCTTTGGTTGCTAGCTTTGTTGATTTCAAAAAGGCTTTCGACTCTGTTGATCGTCATAATTTGTGGTTGATTGTGAAATCATATGGTATACCAGACAAGTTAGTTAACATAATGAAAGCTCTCTATAATAACACTGAGTCATGTGTGAGAGTTGGTAAGTCTTGTAGCAATTGGTTTAGCATTACGTCTGGTGTTCGACAAGGGTGCATTTTGTCTCCTTTTCTCTTTAGTTTGGTTGTTGATTATGTTATGCGAAATTCACTTCGAGGGAAAGATTTTGGCCTTAAATGGGCTGGAGATATGAAAATTTCTGATTTAGATTATGCTGATGATTTAGCCCTTTTGGCAAATGATGTTGATGAGATGAACTCTTTCATTCGAGCTGTTGATGAGACTGGTAGTACAGTAAGTTTGGTTATAAACAGAGAGAAAACTAAAGTGATGAAAATTGGTCAGGCAGGTTGTGATTCAGTTAATCTGAATGGTTGCAGTCTTGAGCAGGTGTCACAGTTTAATTATCTTGCGAGCTATGTAACTGATACTGGTGATGTGCGGCTTGAGATTAACAGACGAATAGGTATTGCTGCCGGGACATTTAAGAATCTATGGAGATTGTGGTGAAATAGGCGTATACACCTAAAGACTAAAATTAGACTGTATAATAGTTTGGTTCTTTCTAGGGTTAGTTATGGTAGTGAAACTTGGACGCTGTGTAAACAAGATAACAGGAAACTAGATGCTTTTGATTCTAGATGCTTACCCAGTATTTTGGGTATTAGGTGGTTTAACTTTGTAACTAATGATGAGGTTAGGCAAAGGAGTCTGCAACCTCCTTTAAGCAGCATATTGTGCAGAGAGAGACTCCGCTGGTTTGGCCATGTTGCCCGTATGGATAATTATAGATTGGCGAATAGGGTTATGAACAGTGTGCCTAGAGGCCTCAGAAGGAGGGGGAGACCTAGGATGCGGTGGGCAGACAATGTCAAACAGGACCTTGTTAGAATTGGTGTGCAGTGGCCGGATGCAGCAGATGTAGCTCAGGACAGATATGCTTGGAAAATTAAACTGCGTGGTCTGGTTGGACCTCCGTAGCCCATGGCTGCTTGAGGAGGAGGAGGATGATGAGAATCACAGTAATACTCTAATAACCTATAGTTCAATTCCTCTAGTTCGACTTTTTGATTGATCTTGGGGATATATTTATTAATAATTAATATATATATATTACGCATTTTTCTAAACTTTATTTCTTGAAAGAATATGACAAATATAAAATCATTAGTGACGCAGAATGGGACTGGACTTTCAGGAAGCATAAAATGCATCATGCAGCTACGTGTAGTTTCTTTACATACTTCTAGTACAGGCATGTCAAACTCGTTAACTACTGAGGGCCATATTAAGTATTATATATTAAATCGCGGGCCGCAAAACAAAACAAAAACAGATGAAAATTGTTATGTTTAAACTAAACTAGAACGCAGTATTCGTTCACTGACTGCTAACGAATAGCTTCCGACTCTACTGGCATTTCGTGACTCATTGCCATGCGCAAAGTACGTACGTTTGAATGACCTCGAGACATGTGTATACATGTCGGAGCCCGATCATAGAATTGCTCATATCATGAAATGCCACTATTTCATGAAATGATCGGGCATTTCATGATATGAGCAATTCTACGATCGGGCTCCGACATATACATTTATGCGCAATGTTTTCCCTTATATATCAATGGAAATGTTTTCTGAAATACGTTTATTTAATTCATGTACCGTGTACATACTTATAATTTTAATTAAAGAATCCAGTGTTGTCAAAAGTTAAATAAACGTATTGGTTATCAATCTTGGCGGGCCGCAGAACAGTTCCCGGCGGGCCGCGTGTTTGACATGCCTGTTCTAGTAATATGAAAGCTATTACATATCTAGCATGTTAGTTGATCCTAAGATTATAAAAAAAAGTCGTGTTAGTTTCTCACATAAAGAACCATTTACTCCTTGTAAAAATGTGAAACAGGCTTTTTTGGGTGATATTAGGCATATAAATATTAATAATTAAGTATTGAGCCAGAGTACTGTAATTTTTTCAAACCTGCCGGTCACCTAAGACAACCGGTGGAGATCATCTAGAGTAGGGGTTATCAATGTGGAGTACGAGGTAAAATATTTTGGGGTACGCCGTGAGAGCTAAAAAATCGCTAGATATAAGTTATATATATAGATGTTTTATTTTATTCCCATTGTTATACTATAACTATAGTTTTATCTATCTGTAAAAGGGGTTCGCCAGTTACATATACATTTCCTGGGGGTACGTGAAGCATAAAAGGTTGAGAACCACTGCTCTAGAGAAACCGGCACTCTGTTCAGGGCAGGCGGTAACCACCGTTAGGTGGACCACCCGTCAGTAACTGGCATCCAACTGCGAGCTTTTTAATAGCAACAACTTTAATATACGCTATTGGAGCTGGAATTACCGCAGCTGCTGGCAGCAAATTTACCCTCCAATAGATTATCGTTAAAGTATTTAGAATGCACTCATTCCAATTACGGGGTCTCAAAAGAGTCCCGTATTGTTATTTTTCGTCAATACCTCTCCGTGCTAGAAGTGGGTAATTTGTGCCCCTGCTGCCTTCTTTGGATGTATAATTACTAAAAATTAATAACTAAATGTATGTATTTATATATATATATATTTGTATGTATTTATGTATATATATGTACGTACGTATGCAATGTATGCAATATGTATGTATATGTATGGTATATATGTATGTATGTATCATTTCATCCAAATCGTAAATATTGGATTAACGTAGATGCAAATTTCTCGATATTTTGCAATGATTTGCTTACTCCTTTTCTTATTCCCAGACATTAATTTTTCTTTCTAATATATGGTTCTATTGGTAGGTAATGTTATAGATCTCAAACATATTCACTCTAAAAGCTGCAAATTAAATACACGAAGCTTTATAACGTACGTCTTTTCTAAATAGGAGGGCTGGAGTTGCTCGTAATACGACGCCCCCAGGTTCGAAGTCCAACTCTGCCTGAGACAAGATTTTTCTCGCTAACTCTCATTCAGCTCACGATGAGCAAGGGTACACCGAGTTGTCCGTCGAGTGTCAATTTCAGACGTGGACACGTGTGCAGGAAAACCATATTGTGCACATTAAAGAACATGCTGGTTGGTCTTTAAAGGTTCTTCCATCTGTCTGATAGCAACTTTCCAGTGAAACCCCTTCACCAAACGTCTATGAGCCCTTGCGGTCCTTTATAACCTGCCGATTTATCCCATTGTGTGCTAAAAAGTGCCACTAGAGGTTAAACCAGTCAAAGTAACGTACAATAAAATACAATTTACATTTTCCTCTCACAATCAATGCCTTATTTCTATTCGGACGAATAAAAGAACCGAGGGAAATTTAATGCGAAGAATAGGAATTGTTATCTCTGACAGGAATGTTTGATGCGGAGTGGGTACGATAGCCATATCGAGAAGCCTCGCCGGCCGAGCATGCAGTAATCCCTGAAGGTTTGCCAGTCCGTTCGATCTATCATGGTAAGTGGCCAAGTTAAACAGCTTTGGCCATGCATAAAATCATAGGATGAATATCAGATGGGTGGTCAAGATTCAAGTTAGACGGGTGACCAAGTTATAAAGTATTGGCGATGTACAAATTAATAGGCTTTTGACGGTTCCGTGAAGACTCGGTCAGTTACAGTCAACGAATCACAAAGGTCGTCAACCCATTTCATTGTATCTCTAAAATGCGGTGATAAATATTCACCGCATTTTAGTTGAACTTTCAAGTGTCTATAATTTCTTTGACATGTTTTAGGTTTATACGATTTTATTCTACAAAATATCCCCCCACCCAATTACACTCAAACTTTCATTTAATTTTATTTTTTTTCCTGCTGTCGTATTTTATTTCGTTAATATATATATATTTAAAAGTTTTTTCATTATTTTCTGCGCTTTATTTAATTATATTTAAACGTAAATAACACTTTATCGTATTTAAATAACACTTTTTGCGATAAACGTAATAATATAACATAGTATTTCACTTATTTTTTCTACACACGATGTTACTCTAGAAAAAATATATTAAAAAATAATAAACATTTTATGCAGGAAAAACACTTGGAAGGAAACACAAAAGAAAATAACATGTAAATCGTTGCAAATTCCCATAAAACATTTTTTAACTTTGTCCTCCCTTTAAATAAATACGCAAAAGAAGCAAAATGGAATACTAGTTGCAGTAATAACTTTGGCTTTTCTCAATCATAATTGTTTTCCCTTAGGTATTGAGAATAAGGAAAAGATATCTCTATGTTGAACACTCTCAAATGATAATACCCTATCGTCTAGTAAAACTAATTTAATACTTAGTTCCATATACATTTAAACCAATAGTTAGGGAAGCATGTAACACGCCAAAGGCTTTTCAATTCCTTTGCCTTTGTTTGATATGTTTCTCTTCAAAACAAATGCAGGCATTGGATTGCTCGCATGAGATGCAAAACGTTTTGAACTTAAAAGGCAAATAAAACAATGCTAGATATTTGGCTGAATTCCTCCTAATTGAATGTGTATTGTAACTGTTCCCCAGAGAACATTGGTGTCTGAATTTATGTTCCTAGAACTCAGGAAAAGCCTCATAAAAGTTTGTGCATATGTTATATCAGCAAATTCAAAGCTTCGCATTGTTTTATTTATGCTCGACTCAATAATGAGAAATGAAATGTTAAAAAAATATTTTCTCCTGAAAAGGCACATAAAATTTTGTTCAGTTTATTCTTTTCTATTGGTTTTCGTTCTGTATGAAACTGGATTGTTTCAGGACATTGAATTAAAACATAGTTAGAAAACGCCTTCTGTATCGCTAAAGTTTTTAATGTTTTCTCATTAAAAACTCTAAATTAAAAGTCGGGACTTTGTTACTATTTTTTCCAATGACATATCTTGCCGTTTGACACATATGCCGTAGTTTGTAATCTGCTATAAAGTAGGGTTTTTTTTCGTTTTTTTAAAATGTTTTTATTCCTCTGAATTATTTTTTTAACTGTACATTAAACTAAATTGCCAAGTTTCAAACAACTAGGATCAGCCCCGGATCTAGAATAAAGGGGGAGGGGTGGCGGAAGCAATTGTCTCGATTGAGCAGAACAAAAAACTACAAGAAAAGCCTAGAGACTGGATTTCAGTTACAATATTTTCTTCTATGTTTCAGAGGTCTCTAAAATTTCTTTGAAAAATGGACGAAATATATTAATTTAATGTTTTTCTACTATATTACCTTACTAACATTCTCATACAATATAAGACTAGTGAGTAATTCAGAAATCTTTGTTTTGGGATTCCGGTTCTACAGGAAAGAAAAATATTTAGGTATCTTTCCTAAAATAAGGGAGAACTCAATATCAAAGACAGAAGAGACAGGATGTGGGTTGTTTTACTTCTGAGCGGCACTTTTTTGCACACCATGGGATAAATGGCCAGGTCACATGGACCCCGAAGGCTCAGAGAAGGTTGGGGGAGGGGACCCACTGGAACAGCTGTTGGGAGACAGATGGTAGCCTCCCGTCAAGGCCATCCAGCGTGTTCTTTAACGTGCACAGGGTATGGCTCTCCCGCACACGGGGCCACGGCTTAACGTCCCATCCGACGGACGGCGGCCTTTCCAAGTCCATCGGTGTCCCCTACTGACCGTGGGCAGGGCGGGGAATTTTTGCGGAGATAAATCTCAACGCTGACCCAGCTGGGACTCGAACCTGGGAACTACAGATTACGAGCCTGGCGCGCCACCGACTGAGCCATCCCCGCCCCAAAGAGACAGGACGAGATAGGGTCATAAGAACGAATTTGTTTCCCAGTGGCTCTTTCGAAGTTCACTATTGTTATCAAAACTGCAAATGAGAATATCAAAGCAATTTGCAATTGAACACAAAAAACTGGAAAAGAAAATCATAAATTTAAATAATACTATATATATACCGAAGAACCAAAACATTATGACCACCTGCCTAATACGATGTTGGTCCTCCACGTGCTGTCAAAACAGCTCTTACTCGGTGAGGCATGGCACTACAAGATTTCTAAAGGTGCCTTGTGGTATCTGGTGCCAACACGTTACCAACAGATCATTTAACTCTTTTAAGTTACGTGCCTGAGCCGCCACAGATCGGATATGCTATGCCAAAACAAACCATAGATGCCCGATTAGATTGATGTCTTGGAAATTTGGAGGCCAACCTGGAAGTCTTCCTCATGTTCCGCGAACCTTTCTCGAACAATCCGGGCAGTGTGGCATGGCACATTATCCTGCTGAAAGACGGCACTACTGGAGGGGGTATACCGTTATCATGAAAGAATGCACTTGGTCTGCAATGATATTTAGGTAGGTTTTAGACGTCATAGTTTGATGCACATGAATATCTGGACCGAGGGTTTCCCAAGAGAACATTGCCCAAAATATTACACTTCCTCCACCGGATTGTTTTCGTCCCACAGTGCATCCTGGTGCCAACACTTCCCCAGGTAAACGAGGCACACCTCCCTGGCTGTCCATATGGTGCAACAGAAAACGAGATTCATTGAACTTGACGACCTTCTTCCAATCATTCAAGATCCAGTTTTGATGCTCGCTTGTCCATTGTAGGCGCTTTCGACGGTGAACCGAAGTTAGCATGGACACTCGGAGCGGCCCGCGGCTACGCAGCCCCATTTTCAGCAGGGTTCGATGTACTTTGTGTTTTGACACATTACTCCCATCACCAATATTCAAATTACGGGCGTTTTGTGTCACAGTATCCATTCTGTTGGCTCGTATCATACGGGATAGCCTTCGCTCACTTCTAGCATCAATGAGCTGGGATCGGCCCACACCTTGCCTGCGGTTAGTGGTTTTTTTTTCCCCTCTCGGATCACTTTTTGAAGATACTAACCATGGCTGACCGTGAGCACCCTACAAGCTTCGCCGTTTTAGAAAAGCTCTGACCCAATCGTCTAGCCATTACAATTTGGTCTTTGTCAAACTCACTAAGTCCGCTGCCTTTCCCATCTGAAGAACAAGAATAACACTGATTAACAGAACTCAATATCAGGTGTTATTTATACAGTTTCATGGCCTTCACATGCGCCGTCGTTTACCTGCAGTTGCTTCGATTTGCATAAAGATGCGCTGCTCATAATATTTTGACTTTTTGGTGTATGTATGTATATACAGGGTCATTGTAAAATAATTCTCGTATTTTAAGGTGTGATATTTTATTAAATAAATAAGTGATAAAGGTAATTGTGTATGGAAAATGTAAAAAAACTCACTAAGTTTCGTTTTCTGGAACGCTTACAACTGGACTTCCGTGTGGGCACCAATGGTGGCTTGATATTCAACTTCCGTCGAAACTCGGTTCAGCATGTTTGATGTAATACAACAACTGCAGTGATTATTTCTGCAGTGAAAAAACCATAAATTCTGTAAATTACGATTTTTTTTTTTACCAAATAAACGATGTTTTTATTGTATCCCCAAAAACAGAACTCCAGTGGTGTCAACTAGGGACTTCTCGAGACCACAAGTTAGGCCTATCTTTACCAATCCAGCGATTTGGAAGTTTAGTATTTAAGTCATTATATGGGATAAGTCCATGCCGTTGTAACAATGAAGCTTTGAGAGTTTCTTGATAATTTAAACACACAATTACTTTTGATACTTAATTAACACTCTAAAATATGAATATTTTTAAAGAATGAAAGTATAGGATAAAATAAATAAGAAGAGGATTAAATTAATAACATAGGGGAAATTGAGAAAGAAAAGAGAAGACGTAACTTCAGAAGAAGGTTGCAAAACAATGCTCACACGGATTTATGGGATAATTTTCACCAAGAATACTCAGTTGGATTTTTAGCGGGCACATTGTATGTTTCTGTTCCACATAAAACTACTACTAAGCATTCTATACGAAGGGCAGACACTTTTCCAATCACACTGGTGGGCCCTTTTCTCACTTAGGACAAGTTGTGGGCAAATGATAAAAAACTCATCCTTCAAATCCGTATTGGATGAGATGATATGATCCTCCTATGATTCGAAGTTTCTCTATAACTAATCCTATGATCCGAGTTTCCCTGTAACATTAACCTGAATTCCAGAATAAGTTTGCGGGAAGTTGTTCACAGGAAACAACGTTATGACGTAATTGGAATCTTTTCAAACTTACCGATAAACTGGTGTAGGTAGCCCTTCATTGGAAGCTAATTTCATCATGTTCTTATAACACCTTGAACCTTGGTGAGCACAAAAGAGGTGAATCAAGCGTAAAATATCACATCTCGGTGAATAAGTGTTATTTATCAAGCTATTATCACATCTCGGTGATATAAGTGTTATTTATCACGATATCTTGTTATGCTGAACCTTTCAATATTTTACGGATTTTTTTCCCAATAACGCTAGAATTGAATGAATCTTCTTTACAAAGAGCGAGGGGGGCCAATTACGAATTGTTACTCTGTTTCTGTTCAGAAGATTTAGGGGAATAATGTGACACCGTCCCTCGAATGAAGCGTTAAGACGTGGACATGCATGTTGGAGAGTCATACCCTGTGCGCTTTGAAAACACTCTGGATGGTCTTGACAGGATGCTTTCGACTTATAACAGCTGTCTATAAGGCAGTGGTTCTCAACCTTTTATGCTTCGCATAACCCCTGGAAATGTGTATGTAACTGGCGTACCCCTTGTATAGATAGATAAAATTATAGTTATAGTATAACAATGGGAATAAAATAAAACACACACACACATATATATATAACATATATCTAGCGACCTTTGAGCTCTCACGGCGCACCCCAAAAAATTTTGCTGCGTACTCCTCGTTGAGAACCCCTAGTTTAAGGGATCCCTCTCTCCTACTGTGCTATGAGGCTTGGAATCTTTGTGACTTGTCCATTCGGCCCAATATGAGCAAAAAGTGGCACTCAGAGGTGAATTAACCCAGCGGAACTGATTTTTAATTTAAAAAATCATTTAAACAAAAGTACACATCAAGGTCGAAGCTGAATTAAATCACATGTTCGAACAGAAATGGCAGCGATAATTGTCTTAATGATGGACAACAACCAGCCAAGTAGTATATGACGTATTTTAAAGAATAATATTTTTATATTACTATTTTGCTGTGTCTCCACATATTTCGTTCGGCCATTAATTTTCCTAGATGCTACATATAGATCAGTTAAAAAGTAAATAAAAGCATGCCGTAGGCTTCAGAATTATAGCACACTTATCCTTCGTTTTACACGTTATCGCTTTAACAAGATTATGTTTTGGGATTACCTCACTTTGCACGGTCATCAATTGTGTAACTTATTCGGTTTTAAAACAGGTGTTCGATCATCATAAAAAGTGCAAATTTTAGTAGCTAAAAATGGTTGTGTTTTAACTTAAAACATATTACCGTTAAATTAATCTATTTCTAAAAAATTTCATAAGGTACATTGATTTAGTATTTATGAAGAGATATATTATTTATATAATAATAAACATTATGTATGAAAATGTAATACAGAGGAGGGAAAGGTTTATATATGTAAAATGGAAATCCGTGAATTTTTCACAGAAGCGAATTTTGTAGCTGTAAAAAATGAGATAATTTGTAATTGGACTGTTCAGAAGCCAATTGGTGTAAGTCACTGATTTGTTATTCTGAGATAGTGAAGGGTTTACTAAAATCAATACATAGAATTCTGAAAGAACAACAAAAATGGTGATGCCCCTATGGAAAACTAATTTAAATACTGACTTATTTTATTGCCATCTAAAAATATAGCCCATACAGATGCAGTTGCCATACAAAATAAGAAACAAAAATTTTATTGATTTACACTGATTGACTTCTGAACAGCCCAATTGATACTTCTAATTTTAATAAATAATTATAATTCTTATAAAAAAATCAAACTGAGCTCGACTATGATCAACGATCCACAGTGAATTATTTTGAAAGGGAGTGGTAGGATTGCAATAGATTTGATTTACTAGTTCTTTCTCGATAATCATTGATTTGTCAGTGAAAACCTATACCTTCCATCACAAACAACAGTTAAGAAATGAATAAAAATGACGTTTGGAAAACATTTTAAAGGGAAAATAATAACTGAATTATAGCGGCGATTTATAGCGCCTCCAATAGCCCTTGTACTAATCTCCCCGTGCATTTGAAATGCGAAGACGATAGGATGTGTTATAGCTACAATAAAGATGAAATCTCAATATCTTGCTTCTTTCCCCAATCGTCTCCTCTTCCATGGGCTCATAACATGTGATCCTCACTTCCATGAACGACACTACTAATGCAGTGTATCTAAAGCTTCATGATGGATTCTGAAGATAACTTCTCCCAAGGAATCAAAGTCCATTAGCTCAGCAATATCACGGATGGCTTCTTAAATTTTTACCTGGAATATGCGATATTCCCCAGCTAACAGCCAATCCATGTATTACCGTCGTAACTGATCCTTAAAGATCTTATTCATGAACAGGCCAGGAAGTGTAGAAGAATCGATAGAACTTTTACACTGTCATGATTTACGGTAGCATTGGTCTATTTTTTGATGAATTTTAACAAATTACATAGATTAGTCCTATTATTATCTACCTTTACAAATTAGACGCGCCTCGAGGTTTCTTAATATATAGATTTAGGATGATTCTAGCATTGTAGTTTCTTAAAGAGCATATAAATATCTCATAAATTTAAAGAGTAAGGAAATAGTTATAACTGCTTTTAAAACTCTGCTAAAAGGGATTTCACCGCATAAAATGCTTGGTTAATCATTGACATTAAATCATATTCAAATCATCAAATATTTCAAAATTGAATGACTGTTATCGTGCAACCCCCCCCCCCCCCAACTTCCATCTCCGGATTATATTGCCATTATCTTTAACATAAAATGATTTTTAAGAATCAATTAGAGAAAGAGCAACCACAAGACAACAATGGTCTTTATATAGGTATATTTTTTCATTATTAATAAATATAAATAAATACCCCCTCAAGCAGCTGCTTGACCACAGAGGTCTGACAGGAGCCTGTCAGTTTAATACGCCATAGTAGAAGGTCTGTGAGGATGGCGGGACCTCAGCAGAAAAGCAGCACACACATCCATACCTTACCCAGGGCTCGAACCCAGGTCCCGTAGATCAGTAGCCAAGCGTGCTAACCACTCGGCCACGGACTGTTGTTTATATCGTTCATTATTTCAAATTGTTTTTTCTTTTTAATAATGTTTCCGATACAACCAATGCAAACATCCTGGATGACACTTCTAGTTTTGGTTACTGTCATTTTTAGCTTTAACAATTAATATTTAAATCAGTCATTTGCTTAATAAATTTCTCTCTTTCTTCAGTTGATAGGTGAAGAAAAAAAATTGAAATTGAAAAATAAATATTCTCTAAATTTGATATCGCTGTTAAGATAAATTTAACATCTTTGATTTCGATTATCCTGTGTCTCCGTCGGTAACTTACCAATCTCATAATACTGAGTTTACGCCATGGTAATAATAAGAACTCGGTGTTACTCATGATATAGAAAATGGGGCATACCCTACACCTTAATTTTTATCTGCCACAACAAAAGAATAAAAATCAAATGAAACCAAATCAACAAGCGATGGAGTTATCAGTGAATTTGGTAAATTTTAGTCTTTGAACTAGTAACATAGACAACGTCATTGCTTCGAGTGTAAACATACAAAGAATCATCCCCACACGCATAGTTCATTAACACAAATGTCTCGACTACGCTACTGTACATAACCTGCCAGATTTTTTTGAAGCTACTGAGCAAATTTTTAGGTCCCACCCCCCAGATACACAAAAAGGAAAAAAAAAAAGTCCTGGATACTCTCCTCACCGATTGAGCTGTCATTTATTCAAATACTTGTCAATCAAAAAGTTAGCTATGAGATCATTGGTTGATCTTTCAGATCATTAGGTTAATCAACAAATGTCCAATAGCTCAATCATGCAATTATCAATGAAAACTCTCGATGCATCAATTGGTCAGTCTCATTGTTCCAATTGCTTCCGATTGCCCTATACGCCTCACCTAATGGCCCTACCAATCTCAATAAACCTAATTTCTTTAAAAATCCTACTAATCATTTTCTCTCTGCAGGAACGTGGAACGTGAGGACATTACATAGAGATTATTCTCTTGATGTCCTCATGCAGGAATTCCAGCGCTATAACCTAGATATTTTAGGCTTGCAAGAGACCAGATGGACAGGTAAAGGTGAGATACTTAAAAATAACTTTAAATTTCTCTTTACAGGGAGGGAGGATGGAAAGCATCACCAAGGCGTGGGTCTGCTGCTCAGCAGACATGCTAGTGATGCTCTTCTAGGATATGAGTGCATTAATGAAAGGTTTCTTACAGCAAAATTTCAGACAAACATTAAAGACTTGAATGTTACCTGCTGTTATGCCCCCACTGAGGATTCTGATGAGGATGAGAAGGATAGGTTTTACAGACAACTTCAGGATATTTTGAATTCTGTCAAGAAAGGAGATATCACCCTTGTTCTTGGTGACTTCAATGCCAAAGTTGGTACTGACTCTGACCTTTGTGGAGGAGTAATAGGCCCTTTTGGTATTGGTAGCTGCAATGGCAATGGGCAACGTCTCCTACAGGTAAGTAAACTCAATGGTTTCAGAATAACTAACACATATTACAAACACCGCGACATACATAAATACACATGGGTTTCACCTGATGGGCTGCATAAGAATATGATTGATTATATATTAATTAACAGCAAATGGGCAAGTTCTGTTAGAAATACCAGGGCATATAGGGGAGCTGAAATTGGATCTGACCATTACCTTGTTAAAAGTGTCTTGCAACTTAAACTTAAAAAGTGTTGTGCTAGGGTTAAAAAATTTACCTTTAATACTGAAGCTCTGAAAGACCCAGTTATAGCTAAAGCTTACCATGATAGGTTACTTAGTCATTATGACAGTCATGGTTTGCTTAATACTGAAGTTGAGGAAGAATGGGGTCATTTTAAACAGGCTTTTTTGGAAACTAACAGTACTCTTTTAGGGAAAAAGGAGCAGAGGAGGCAGAATTACTTAAGTGATAAGGCACTTGAGCTTATTTCAGAAAGAAGGAACTGCAGGAATGTCCTTAATCAGTACCCTACTAGTCCTAATAGAAAGGATTACAGAGAGCTTAATAAACGTGTAAAGGATCAGTTAGCTACTGATAAGAATCTTTGGCTTGATGGCCTTGCTGACAAAGCTGAGGAAGCAGTTAGACAGCACAACAGCAGAGAGCTGTACCAGATAGTTAATGTTTTGTGTGGTAGAAAACGAACAGGTATACAGGGATTGAAGGATAAACAAGGCAAGGTTATAGAAGGTGAGGATTCTGTCATGGCTAGGTGGGCTGAGCATTTCAGTGATGTTCTAAACAATGTGGTTAGTTCTACTCTCATTGTTTGCAATGATGATAGATGCATTGGTGGCTTTAATGTTGGCCCTATAACACAATCTGAAGTTAGTTTGGCTATTTCTAAACTTAAACTTCATAAATCCCCAGGGGTGGATGAAATTATTACGGAAATGCTTAGAGCTGGGAATGTTTCAGTTACCATTTGGATGACTGAAATTTTGAATAACTTTTATGATAAAGGCATGGTTCCTAAAGATTTTACCAGAGCTATTATTATCCCTATTTTCAAAAAAGATGATCGCAGTTCTTGTGATAACTATAGGGGTATCAGCCTACTCTCCGTTCCAGGTAAAGTTCTTTCCATGATTGTGCTTAATAGAATTAAGAATCTGGTTGACAGGTAATTGCGTGATGAGCAATGTGGATTCAGAAGTGGTAGGGGATGTGTAGATCAGATATTTTCACTTAGGCAGATTCTTGAGAAATGTTTAGAGTTTCAGAAACCTTTGGTTGCTAGCTTTGTTGATTTCAAAAAGGCTTTCGACTCTGTTGAGCGTCATAATTTGTGGTTGATTGTGAGATCATATGGTATAACAGACAAATTAGTTAACATAATGAAAGCTCTCTATAATAACACTGAGTCATGTGTGAGGGTTGGTAAGTCTTGTAGCAATTGGTTTAGCATTACTTCTGGTGTTCGTCAAGGGTGCATTTTGTCTCCTTTTCTCTTTAGTTTGGTTGTTGATTATGTCATGCGAAATTCACTTCAAGGAAAAGCTTTTGACCTTAAATGGGCTGGATATACGAAAATTTCTGATTCAGATTATGCTGATGATTTAGCCCTTTTGGCAAATGATGTTGATGAGATGAACTCTTTCATTCGAACTGTTGATGAGACTGGTAGTACAGTAGGTTTGGTTATAAACAGAGAGAAAACTAAAGTGATGAAAATTGGTCAGGCAGGTTGTGATTCAGTTAATCTGAATGGTTGCAGTCTTGAGCAGGTGTCACAGTTTAATTACCTTGGGAGCTGCGTAACTGATACTGGTGATGTGCGGCATGAGATTAACAGACGAATAGGTATTGCTGCCGGGACTTTTAAGAATCTATGGAGATTGTGGAGAAATAGGCATATACACCTAAAGACTAAAATTAGACTGTATAATAGTTTGGTTCTTTCTAGGGTTAGTTATGGTAGTGAAACTTGGACGCTGTGTAAGCAAGATAACAGGAAACTAGATGCTTTTGATTCTAGATGCTTACGCAGTATCTTGGGTATTAGGTGGTTTAACTTTGTAACTAATGATGAGGTTAGGCAAAGGAGTCTGCAACCTCCTTTAAGCAGCATATTGTGCAGAGAGAGACTCCGCTGGTTTGGCCATGTTGCCCGTATGGATAATTATAGATTGGCGAATAGGGTTATGAACAGTGTGCCTAGAGGCCTCAGAAAGAGGGGGAGACCTAGGATGCGGTGGGCAGACAATGTCAAACAGGACCTTGTTAGAATTGGTGTACAGTGGCTGGATGCAGCAGATGTAGCTCAGGACAGATATGCCTGGAGAATTAAACTGCGTGGTCTGGTTGGACCTCCGTAGCCCATGGCTGCTTGAGGATGATGATGATGATGATGAAATCACCGAAATAACTAGAGTATGACGTCTTCTAAAGTAACTTTGCCTTTCCTATATGCCATATTATGTACTGATTATAATAGTGTCATCTCAAACCCTTCTTAATGCACTGCTTCTGAAAAGTCCTTCTGATCTTGAATAATTAGAGTTGGTCTATGTAAAATGATCATATTTGGCCATACTCAATTACTCTAAAATGGCAGTATTTAAAATATTTAGCTCAATATTAAATCAATGTCAGATATATAAAACAAGTCCTACATTTTTTAAATATTTTTCCCAAGACGGGTTATTTTTGTAAAATATTTTCTTTATGAGTTATAAAAGATTTGAAGTTACAAAAATTTCTTAAACACTCTGATTACAGTTTAAAGCAGTTTAGATTCAGAACTGACTTTAAGAACTATTTCTATATTACAGCTAAGTTAAGGAATACTTAGATCTTCTCAAACAGAAGATAAACTAGCAAGGACCCTTGCCAAATAAACTCATTCAGCCCAAGTAGCAAACTCAGGGAGAATACGCTTAAACGTGTAAATATAGTAGTGGGCATAAAGTTAAGTAAATGAGCAAACTTACGAAATTAAACGACAGAACGACAGACTCAATTAAAACTAAACACACTTCACCTTACGTGCGAGCAAAACTACATGAATGCAACATTAAACATGCACAAATATATGTAACTGTAGCACATAAACTAGCCACTGTATTCCTTCTGATGCTTACGACGCAACTTTACGACTATAGAATCGGTCATCCAAGAGAAGCTCTAATTATAAGACTACAGTGAATACATCACAGGCTCCCGACAGTAAGGTCCCAAGCTCTTTCAAATAATTTAATCTAACTTTCGAACGCCTTAACCGTTCAAATCTTAGCCATCGTTTCCTCTCTGTCTGTCCGTCTTTTCAATGTATCTTCCCTTTGCTTTAAGTTGATTAGCTTCAAGGTATTGTCGAAGGGTTTCAAGCTCTTTCCCTCGTCTCTTTTGTATGTGAAATTTCAATTACTGCAGTACTTAAGATTAGGACAATGGAGCGTCAAGACCATCTTCCTCCATTCCTTCCTGCTGTCTTAGCGAGCTGTTGGATAAATTGTTTAGAGGGACGGTTCTGGCGGACAAATCAATAGACGTGTTATCCAACGCGGGAAACGTTCTGGTCTGTGTGTGAGTGCTTCTACTATTCTGCATCTAATAAGTGCCTCTCTTTGGCTACCCATCGTTCACCCTCACATTGGCTCCTTCTCTTCCACTGCCCCTTTTCTGGTGTGTCCGTTCGGTTACACTTCTGATGTCAATTTTCGTTTGATGTAGCTAATCATCTCAAATCCCGTCCGTATAATTATAAATCTCTCTCACCTCACGGCCGGAGGAGCAGCCTCATCACCGTAAATAATTAGCAAACATTAAGTATAAAAGGACGTCACGAATAAAGGCACCAAAAATCTGTAAAGTGATGGGTTGCTAGAAAAAGAGGGAAGAGCTCCGAGGTGGAGGAGTGTAAGATGCTGAATGTACTGATGAGAGCAGGAATGAAGAAGAAAGAAAGTGCGAATCCTGACTACCGATAGAATCATCTTCAACGATCTATTTTAATCTAATTATCTCAATACTAGCTATACCTCTCACCGAAAATTAGATGTAAAGCAGGACTTAAATCACTGTCATTTACGTAACTCTCTGTAATCGCGTTATTTTATTGAAGCTGTTGTTGATTACTGATATTTCAATGCCTGCAAACAAGACGGGAGGATTTTCAAGTGAGTGATTTATTTAGCTGCTATGAACCAATACAAGAGATTATTTGGTTTGTAAGTGATATTCCAGCAGCGATATTATATTGTGTAGTGCCTAATTTGCTACTTTAAGGATCACAGTTAATTATTTATAACATCAATAACGATAAGAGGGGATAATTTAAATGTTAAATTTTCGAAGCTTAAAAGACAAGAACTGGGTTGAGTTTAGTTGTTTAAACTCTGTGCGGCACTTTGTTTTACACATAATGGGCTAAATGACTAGGTCACAAGGGTCCCTATGTCTAAGGGATTAAAGGCTATTGGGTTGTTTTGCCTCTATGCGCACTTTTTTTGCACATAATGGGCTAAATGACCAGGTCACAAAGACCCCGTAGGCTCAGGGAAGGTTGGAGATAGGGAACCCACTGGACAGCTGTTAGGAGACATATGATAAACTCCCGTTAAGATCATCCAGTGTGTTCTCTAATATGCACAGGGAATGGCTCTCCCGCACACGGAGCCACGACTTTACGTCTCATCTGACCGACGGCGACCTTTCCAAACCAATCGGTGTCCCCTACTGCCCGAAGGCAAGGCAGAGCGTTTTGCGGAGATAAATCTTAATCTGGTCCAGCTGGGACTTCCTGGAACTACAGATTACGATCAGGCACGCTACCGATTAAGTTATCCCCATCTCCGATTAGTAGGGGAACTGTATCCATTGATTGCTGATAGGAAACAATAAGAAATCTCCGGCCACGGCTATCTGTCAAATTCTTTGACATGTACAGGGTATGGCTCTCCTACATAAGCCCTATCAAACGGATAATGGATTTATCATATCGTTTCTTTACTCTTTAAGGGATATACACTACGTATGATATGAAGCTAGCATTACTTCGTCCAGTAGTCAGAATGTGCGTTTATAGAAGACAAACGCTTTGGAAATTGAATAAGCTCTTTTTCAATCACTGCTCATAGAAATTCAAAATGTACCTCGGTCTACATGTAAGATCAGAGTACAGATGATGGGCCAAGACATCATCCTTCCCTCCCACCAGCACACAGCCGCATTTTATTGAAATCATTAAATGATTATTCTACAAGCCTGATAGCGAACGTTAATGATCAGGAATAGGGTGTGGATCAGGATTAGGATAGGTGATAATAAAGAGTGTAGAAGAGGGGGAGAGTTAAATTTTGGTCAATATTGACCCAACTTCCACCCCCCCCCCACTTCCTCTCCTCTACACCTCGGGAGGCCACACGTCTTCCCCACGATTTTCCTCACTCCCCCTATAATCCGTCACTGTTTACATTGTAGCTATTAAGCATTCGCTGTTTTCTGTTATCTGGATGTTGTTCTTTGCAATGGCTTTGAATTTTAATGTGAAAACGTACCATTCTAACACAAAATCACTCTTTTGACTTAATAACATTTTTACAAACTGCTCTGTAATTGCAACTTTCTTTATGCATATATGATTTTTTTTTTCTTTAATGTCGCTTACTTTATTAGTCAACTCATTATTGCTTCAAATTTTGCTTAATGCGGTAGCTTTAATTTCCAGACATCATTAACATAAGGTATACGAGAGAATGGAAAATAAACAGTTGCCGTGAATTTACATGCAGGTTTTTATTCCAGTGATCAAATTTCTAGAAAATTCTTTGTGAAACGATGAATTTTAATTTTAAATAGAAATCTATAATAAAAATTATTACCTTTCACCCGAAACCTATTCATGGTGCACTGTTCCCAAGATCTAGGCCAGGCCTTTACTAACTATAGCACCCACCTTTTTTTTTTTTTAATGGGGGGCGGGAGTGGCCCAGTCGGTAGCGCGCCAGACTCGTAATCTGTAGTTCCCAGGTTCGAGTCCCAGCTGGGTCAGCGTTGAGATTTATCTCCGCAAAATTCCCCGCCCTGCCCACGGTCAGTAGGGGACTCCGATGGGCTTGGAAAGGCCGTCCGTCCGTCGGATGGGATGTTAAGCCGTGGCCCCGTGTGCGGGAGAGCCATACCCTGTTCACGTTAAAGAACACGCTGGATGGCCTTGACGGGAGGCTACCATCTGTCTCCCAACAGCTGTTCCAGTGGGTCCCCTCCCCCAACCTTCTCTGAGACTTCGGGGTCCATGTGACCTGGCCATTTAGCCCATGGTGTGCAAAAAAGTGCCGTTCAGAGGTAAAACAACCCAACCTTTTTTTTATGCAGCCCACGAGTTACTGATGGCAAATGAAAGTGGACAAAAGAGAAAAAGTACGTATAGAGGGGGAAAAATCCAATTTCGACGAACCGCATTCTCTTTAAAATAATTAATTTTAATAAAATTATATTGTTTATGTTTCATTCAGGAATTTTTTTGTTTTGGTTATCTATGCGTTATTGATTATAAATCTCTTTGGCGACCAGTCCTTCCATTTCAGTTCTTTATGACCCTCAGAAAAAAAAGTTTGCCCTGACTTCATTTAGTCCACTCTATGGCTGCATTGAGCTTTCGGGCGCTAACCGCGGCTTTGTCTTTTATAAGAAATAAAATACATATGAGTGAGACCATCATCTGTCGGATGGGACGTTAAGCAATTCCCCATGTTCAGGAGAGCCATACTCTCTATACGGTAAAGAACGACTTGGATAGCCTTGACGGGAGGATTCCATCTGTCTCCTAACAGCTGATTCCCCTTTACCTGTCCACTGGCGGTCTACTTTGCAATCAGGTCATTTATTCCATTTTCTGTAAACAGTATTATTCAGACAAAAAACATTCCAAATATCTATGCATGATAAATACCATTCAAATACAAAAGTACGAGAGCTCATCATAGCAAAATTTTGGAGAATATATTTTAACTCGAAATAGAATTTTGTAATATCTTAAATCATTCTACATCAAGTAGTCCATTGTGTTTTTCCATATCTATCATAGCATGCAAATATGCACGAAATTTCGGCAGTCTACTGTTTAAAAGACTAGACAAACAAATAATGTTTCATATTTTATTACACAGGGTTTGACGTATCGCATTCATCTTCAAACAAAGCATGAGGAGGTGGAGAGCAGAAACCAGGGGTGGGGAACTGAGTTTTTTCTTTGCTCCTCAACCTGTTCTACAAAAAAATTCTCCTCTAAGATTTTTTTTTGTTGAAACAGAGAGGTCTCGCTGTCATTCGGAAACCTCCACTAAAGTTATTTACATGTTTCCTTCGGATTCCCATATGACGCGAGGATGATGACCAAAATATTTCACTCTCCTGGCACAAATCCAGAGTCGTTAGTAGGGGATGCTGAGGAACTAAGAAAAAGGAATTGCTCTCCAGACGAAAAGTACCTTGTTTACATTTGGTTCTTCGGTTCTCGCAAGGAACATAAGTTGAATTACCTCACAGCAACGTGCCAATCTGTTACATTTCCGCTTTCTTCTTTTTTATGAAACTGAAAGTTTTATGCAAGACATTCTGAAAGCAAGTGTTAGGACTCTTACACCATAATACGAAAAGGGCAATTCTAGGTTAGGACGCAATTTCTTGGCGTTTAAGTTCACGTGAGACAGAGACTAGTAAAAGTATAAATAATGTTTACACTTTCTGGCCGTTAACTTTTGCCTTCAAGCTACAATGTGCACTTTGAATTACAAATTGCTTTGTGTAAAGAGTGTTGTAACACAAAGTAATAAAACATCTGGTGTTCCGTTGTTATTATTTAAGAAATAATGCTTATTATATTTCCTGGTTAAAGTAGTTGGGGGATTAGATAAAACGCAACTTATGCTAAATTAAGAAACAGGTAAATATATTTAGTTACTTATGAAACTTTATTATCAGCCTATTAGTTTTATTAAATTTTCATATCAGTATAAATATTATATAGATATAGCTTAAGTGTAGTTTTATTATATTTATAATAATATTTTATATTAATAAAATAAGTTACATATATTAAATTATACATAAATATCATAAAATTAACTTATTTTACAATACGGTTCTTTTAGTAATTAAACATACTGGATTATTTATCTTTTACTCTTTTAAGGGTGGGGGGGGTACGGCTCAGTAGGAAGTGCGCCATGCTCGTAATCTGCAGTTCCCAAATTCGAGTCTTAGCTGTGTCAGCTTTCAGATTTATCTCCTCTGATCCCAATACAACGGGGAGACAGATGGAACCCTACGGCCAAGGCATTCAGCCCGTTCCTTAACATGCAGATTCCTTCACAATGCCGAATTTCTCACCGAGGACAGAACGGAAGTTGAAAGGAAATCTCCAAATCAAGAACAGTAGAGACTCGAACACGGCACATTACATTATGAGTCAAACTGACCCTACACATGAATATTTTGTAACATTGTATGGTTGAGCCTTTTTGTTGACTCTGATACAGACACCATTCCTGTCTGGAGCTGTTTACTATTACACTATTGTTTCGATCACGCAGAGCTACGTATATAATCACGTACATCGCTATCGAACGAATTCGACAAGGGTGCATTTTGTCTCCTTTTCTCTTTAGTTTGGTTGTTGATTATGTTATGCGAAATTCACTTCGAGGGAACGATTTTGGCCTTAAATGTGCTGGAGATACGAAAATTTCTGATTTAGATTATGCTGATGATTTAGCCCTTTTGGCAAATGATGTTAATGAGATGAACTCTTTCATTCGAGCTGTTGATGAGACTGGTAGTAGAGTAGGTTTGGTTATTAACAGAGAGAAAACTAAAGTGATGAAAATTGGTCAGGCAGGTTGTGATTCAGTTAATCTGAATGGTTGCAGTCTTGAGCAGGTGTCACAGTTTAATTATCTTGGGAGCTATGTAACTGATACTGGTGATGTGCGGCATGAGATTAACAGACGAATAGGTATTGCTGACGGGACTTTTAAGAATCTATGGAGATTGTGGAGAAATAGGCGTATACACCTAAAGACTAAAATTAGACTGTATAATAGTTTGGTTCTTTCTAGGGTTAGTTATGGTAGTGAAACTTGGACGCTGTGTAAACAAGATAACAGGAAACTAGATGCTTTTGATTCTAGATGCTTACGCAGTATCTTGAGTATTAGGTGGTTTAACTTTGTAACTAATGATGAGGTTAGGCAAAGGAGTCTGCAACCTCCTTTAAGCAGCATATTGTGCAGAGAGAGACTCCGCTGGTTTGGCCATGTTGCCCGTATGGATAATTATAGATTGGCGAATAGGGTTATGAACAGTGTGCCTAGAGGCCTCAGGAGGAGAGGGAGACCTAGGATGCGATGGGCAGACAATGTCAAACAGGACCTTGTTAGAATCGGTGTGCAATGGCCGGATGCAGCAGATGTAGCTCAGGACAGATATGCTTGGAGAATTAAACTGCGTGGTCTGGTTGGACCTCCGTAGCCCATGGCTGCTTGAGGATGATGATGATGACATCGCTATCAAGATGTCACAAATTTCGGTTGAAAATGTCATGACATTTAAAGAAAAAAAAAACTTTAAAGGAGAAAAGCAAAAAGAGTTAAATGGAAGAATGTTGTATAGAAACAAGAGCATTTATAAGTAACTATGTCTTTAGAAAAAAAATGCATAAGGACGCTACCGAAGAAGAAGATGTTCTATATCTAAGCAAGTAGCTGGAGACAATGACAAATCCCACGTGACATAAAAACAGATACCAATCACCGGGACCGATGGTAGCGAGAAAAGGAAAGAAAGAAGTATTACTCAAAGTCAAAAGTCTTCCACGCAGTCAGCGATGCACGTACCTTTCGTCACGAGGGAAAGAAAGCACGCTTCAAACAGAACCAAAGCTGCTTGTCAGTGGCAGAACATATTCAGATGATCTTGTTGTTGGCTAAACATCCGAGTAGGGATGAGCTTCTCGGAAACCAAAACAGTTTTTTTTAGAAGAGCTCAAATGAATTATGTATTTTGTATTTCTTATGGGAAGATAATCTAAGTTCTCTCGTTTGAAACTGATTTTGATGAACTTAGAAAAGAATTGCTTACAGGTAATCCAAACAGGGTGATGAGAGATTTTTTGAAGCTGAGAGCTCTGAGTTCTCACCTATGGTTGAAAGAATAATGGATTGAAATTCCCGTGTTTTTCAAACATAATTTTGCTGTCTAGCTGCTGAGGTCTTGCTTCCCTCACAGGTATTCTCTTTGACGTTAGAGAATACCTATGAGGTTACTACTGAATAATCGAACAACTCTTTCTGTAACAAGATACTGTTGAATACGTTGTTAGACCTTTGTTGTAATAGAGCTTTAAGGCGTTTACTCAAGAGGTTCAAAGGAGTATCCAGTGTTTTAAAGTGACCTTCAGGTTAATCGAAATAATTCGCTTTGTATTTACAAGCACTTTATCTCATTAGCTAACTATCACTATTCCATTTCAAATAAACGAAAAAAGTATTGTGTTGCTACTGTAAATAACAATATTGTTAGTACAGATGAACTTTCCACAATGAACTCATGATAGATGTGTCATTGACGCTCGCATATGCTTCAGCGTGATAACTGCGTCATCAACTCATTCGAACAGAGAGAGACTTTGGATAATAGGAATTGAAGAGAATGGAAGTTCTTGTTTAATAGTAAAAAGGACGTATTGTGTTGATGTTATGTGATTCTGAGTAAAAAGGTTGTTTATGTTTTGTTCATTATGAAACTTAGTTCCACTGGTGAAAAGAAACCAAAGGGAAAGTTTGTTTTAGGTCCTTTTTTAAAGAGAGAGTTTCGTCTGATACCTCGCCTAAATAAGGTGTAAATAATTGTTAAGATAATTATGGTATCACAAAGGAATTTCAACAGATATTTGCGTTGTTTTTAAATGTTTTGAAATAAAATGTTCTATTTTGTACTAGGAGTAAATATTGTAAACATTATAGTGTAAACATTAGAGAATTAGTTAAGCATAATATGATAAGTTAAGCATAACTGACGAAGACATAATCTTGTGTTTAGATAAGATTGTTTTATTTGTATGGTTTTATACCGTTGTAATAAATTACTTCCCTTATGTTTATGCTTGGTAAGTATACTTTTCAACTAACGCTCAGTTTTTATCTATTAAATTTATAACAATATCTTCAATCTGTTGAATACAGCACGATCTGCTCAACCTCAGATTTCCTTCTCAGATCTTTATAACAAAACCACTAAAAGCCAAACAATTCAGTTTTGAAGCCGGATTTCACTAACCGTTATAATACAAAAATTGTCTATCTAGTAGCTGCTGCTTTCCACAGAGCTCTGACAGCAGCCTGTCGATATTAATACGCCAAATATCTCTGAAAAAGGCAAAATATAAGTAGAAAGACAACAGATTAAAAGAAACGTGCATTCATTATCCGGAGCTTGAATTCAGGTATCTTTGCAGGTATCGGTCACAGAGCTCAACTCACTGACTATTAGGCCAATGGTTCCCAGAAGGTATGCTATCATCTCCTGCGGCAGGTTTTAGATATATTTTTGGACGTTTGGTTTTTCAAATCGATAAGGAGGACTCTACCACCATCTAGTTTTCAGCTAGTTTTGTATAGGAGAACTTATTCTGATTTTCATGGGTTTTTTTAGAAATCTTAGAATACTTGGTAAAAGGGAACTTTACCCTCAAAAACGTTTAGAAACCACTGCATTAGACTAATATTAATTACTTAACACTGTAAGCTGATTTCTTGAAAACATAGATATTTTCTTTTGAAGAGGACCCACTAATCATCAGACCATACAAATTACATACATTAAAGTGTCTTTAGTCCGGTATTCAATAATATAGATTCTTTACCTTCACAGAAGTAGTCCAATATTCTTTAATCCGGAAGAATTACCAATAGAAAATTTTAAATATATTACTGTATTAAAAAACAAATACGCCCTCTCTTAAAAATTTCTATAAAATATATAGGTGTTTCCGTAGATTTTTTTTAATTCTGTGGATTATACAGTTCTTTATATAAAATTACAATTCATTTTATGTAAAAGAAATCGATCCGCCGAAAAGCAACATTTAAATACTGTACTGTAAACAACAAAACATGCTTGAAATAGCGAATAACAAAGTGAAGTTACTGTACCTTTCTATTTTTAATTGCTTAACAAGAGAGAAAATGATAAATTATTGAAGAAGTTTTTCTTTCTGATAAGGAAAGTAAAATAGGGAGAGAATCCAAGGTTTGGGGGGAAAATCATAGTCCGACACAAGTTATACTCCAATGCTGCGAGATAAAGATGTTGAAGTTTACTTGAAATCTCAGATTTCCGCACTTTGGGACAAAACTAAGAGAAATTATAGATTTATTCTTTTGAAGTGCGAACAGCTATTAGATCTTTAGTGAAAATTGAATTAAATATCATAAAATGGGCTTTATCAATATTCTTTATTTATGTTTCCGATAGTACTCTCTTTTCTGATATATCCAAAGCACCTTTAGCACAAGTGCATTGAAATTTTCCCTACTTCACGCTGCACTTCAATTTCAGTCGTATTTCCAGCAAAATTCGATGGTAACGGTACAGAAATGTTCTACAATTTCTTCTGCATCCTATGGAGTGACGCGCGCAAGTGATATTGACTAACTGTCCAATAGACAATAGGGTATCCTTCCAGTATTAGGTTTACAAGGTCTCGCATATGGTTGCATTTCTCGTTAGAGAAGTGACGCATTGTGATATTAAATTTCATCTCGCAGCTTCTAAAAGCAAAGCGAAGAAGAAAAAACTCATGAAGTAAAAGCGAGAAAAGAATTTCCATTTCTTTGCTGGAGGCAAGAAATGAAATAGGAAGTCACATTTGGTTTTTATCGCCATCGAATGTATACAAGGTTTAATGTAAAACATAGAAAAAAGTAGCAATGCTTTTCGTGATGGGCTACGATTATCTGTTACGTAAACAAAAGGCAAAAATAGTAATTCAAGCTGCTTTTAAGCATTAGAACTGTATTGGAGGTAAAATGCTAAAATGAATTCAATAATAACAAAATTTTCTTTCATCTGGGGAAACTTATTTCGTTTATCGTTTTCGTTTTTCTATCTGATAATTGGAATTCTTTTTCTTCTGAACAGTCTTTGCACTACCAGCAACGGTAAATAAAATTTCATCTTTTTTCGAATATAATAATGCTTTCGTTGAAATAGGCGCATTTTGTTTTGCTTTTATTCTCGACGAAATACTATACCAAACACTTTTGGATAAAACCTTTTTGTGGACATTTCTTTTTTCTGCCTTTTTCAGTATTCTTCTTCCTTATATTTACACAACAATAGTCAAATTACTTTCGTTTAATGCACTTCGAACATAGTTTCATAGTTAATTATTTAAAAAAAACGAAACAAGGATTTATTGGTATATTTGCAATTATTTACTTCATGTAGGATACAATTCTTCAAACAATTCCTGCTGTAGTTCTTGTTTGCAATAGATTTGGAAAAAGACAAGGTTGCATGTGTTTCTCACTTTGCAATGCCAAAAATAAGGGATTTCTGAAAACTAATTGCTAAAGAACAATTAAAAAATGTTACTTTTGTTTTTATACTCTGACTAGTACGCCTTTCTTTCAGAAATAAAGCGAGGGACAATTTGTTAACCATCCAAGTTTTACTTAACTGAAATCAAGACATGTTAGTTGATTGAAAACGTTTGCCCCTATAAATCTTTTATTTTTCCTTTTCCATTTCTTCTCTGCGCACATATAGTCTCCGAGATTCATCAGAAATGCGTTCCACAGAAAACGCAAAGAATTTCGAAAAGATTTATCTTGAAATTCGTTTTCGTATCATAATGGTCTGGTGTGTTTCGAATCCGAATTTCAAGCCAATAATATGCAAAATGATAATTATAAATATATATATATACATTTTTTAGATATAGCTGACTTAAAACGTATAAAACACACTCTTCAACAAGTTGGGCTGCTTTACCTCTGAGCGGACATTTTTGCACACAATGTGCTAAACGAATAGGTCGCATCAAGGGCTCAGAAAAAGTTTGGGAGGAAGGAGATTCAATGGAGAGTTGTTAACAGACAGATGGAAGTCTCCCGTCAGGGCCCTTCAACACGTTCTTTAACGTGCACATGTTATGATTCTACTGCACACGGTGCCATGGCTTAATATCTTCATGTGACGGGCGGTGGCCTTTCCAATCCCGTTGGTGTCCCCTTTCTCACCGAAGACGATACCAGAGCTAGTGGAGATAAATATCAACTCTGGAACAGGTGAGACTCGAAAACCTGGGAACTATTAATTATGAACGTAGAGCGTTACCTACTGAGCCAACCTTTCCCCTTTCTAAAAGAGAAAGAAATGTAAAATAAACAGAGTTAATAAAAATTAATTTTTATTTTAATAAATTATATTGATATTCAGAATTGAAACAAAACTTAAAATTACAAAGGCTACTGATAAACTCGCAAATTATTTTTTATTGACTTTGCATTTCTTTGAAACTTTCTCAAGGGAATAGTGATGAAACTCGCTGCACGATACGTTCTGTATCAAGTACTGAAGAATTCACTCTAAAGTGCATATGTCCAGTCATTCCTTTCTGTACACCACTGGAAACTATATAAATACCCGTTCGACATGTGTCATTCGTATCGGAACGGTTATTAAAAAATGACAGATAATTCACAGAATTGTTTTTGTGATTCCATACGCTGAAGAGCATTTGACAACTTTTATCTTCGGAATGGTCCACTGACTGAGCAATTGATTATCATTCACCCTTAACTTCCTCACATTTATTGTGGAAGTGGAAATTACCGATTTTTCTTCCGAAGCATAAGCACCATCTCTTGAAACGAGGAAACCACAAAAATGAGTGGCAGTCAGAAAGTGTTTCTTTTTCCCAATGTATGCGGAATGTTCAATAAACACCCATAACTCTTTTGCGCTAACAAAGTCACCATAAATGCATCTCACTGAGTCCACCAAACACTGGATAATTTTCCTGTAGAATTCCTTCGGTTTAATCAAATCGTGGACAATCTACAATTTCAAACCTATTTATCAAATATTTAATAGTTTCCGGCCAAGATCTCATCCTTCCCCTCCTACTCCCAATGGCTGGTGCAGAATAAAAATACACCTTAAAAATTGGGTATGCATCAGCCGTGCTCTGGGGGAGGGCAAGGGAGCCAGCCCCCCCTTTCAGAATGCTAATAAGGGTGATAGAGGCAAAAATTATTAAAGTTATTTCTATTTAATGCATTTTTTAAGAAACTGTTGAAGACCTGTAAAACGGAGTGGGAACCGCTATGGAGGGTGTAGAGAATGACTTCATTAAGACAATTTGCTATGGCGGTGCAGAAAATAACTTCACTATGACAATTTGCTATGGTGTAGAAAATAACTTCACTGTGACAATTTCCTATGGTGTAGAATTAACTTCACTGTGACAATTTGTCATTGCGGGTCAGAAAATAACTTCACAATGACAATTTGCTATGGTGTGGAAAATAACTTCACTGTGACAATTAGCTATGGTGTAGAAAATAACTTCACTGTGACAATTTGCTATGGCGGGCACAAAAATAACTTCACTGTGACAATTTGCCATGGCAGGTACAGAAAATAACTTCACTCTGACAATTTGTTATGGCGGATGCAGAAAATAACTTTACTATGACAATTTGCTATGCTGTAGAAAATAATTTCACTGTGACAATTTGCTATTGTGTAGAAATTAGCTTCACTGTGACAATTTGCTATGGCGGGCACAGAAAATAACTTCAGTGTGACAATTTGCCATGGCAGGTACAGAAAATAATTTCACTCTGACAATTTGTTATGGCGGATGCAGAAAATAACTTCACTGTGACAATTTGCTATGATGTAGAAAATAACTTTACTGTGACAATTTGCTATGATGTAGAATATAACTTCACTGTGACAATTTGCTATGGTGTAGAAAATAACTTCGCTGTGACAATTTGCTATGGCGGGCGCAGAAAATAACTTCACTGTGACAATTTGCCATGGCAGGTACAGAAAATAACTTCACTCTGACAATTTGTTATGGCGGATGCAGAAAATAACTTCACTGTGACAATTTGCTATGATGTAGAAATAACTTCACTGTGACAATTTGCTATGATGTAGAAATAACTTCACTGTGACAATTTGCTATGATGTAGAAAATAACTTCACTGTGACAATTTGCTATGGTGTAGAAAATAACTTCGCTGTGACAATTTTCTATGATGTAGAAAATAACTTCACTGTGACAATATGCTATGATGCAGAAAATAACTTCACTGTGACAATTTGCTATGGTGTGGAAAATAACTTCACTGTGACAATTTGCTATGATGTAGAAAATAACTTCACTGTGACAATATGCTATGATGTAGAAAATAACTTCACTGTGACAATTTGCTATGGTGTAGAAAATAACTTCGCTGTGACAATTTTCTATGATGTAGAAAATAACTTCAACTGTGACAATATGCTATGATGCAGAAAATAACTTCACTGTGACAATTTGCTATGGTGTAGAAAATAACTTCACTGTGACAATTTGCTATGGCGGGCACAGAAAATAACTTCGTTGTGACAATTTGCCATGGCAGGTACAGAAAATAACTTCACTCTGACAATTTGTTATGGAGGATGAAAAAAATAACTTCACTGTGACAATTTGCTTTGGTGTAGAAAATAACTTCACTGTGACAATTTGCTATGGTGTAGAAAATAGCTTCACTCTGACAATTTGTTATGTCGGATGCAGAAAATAACTTCACTCTGACAATTTGTTATGTCGGAAGAAGAAAATAACTTCACTCTGACAATTTGTTATGTCGGATGCAGAAAATAACTTCACTGTGACAATTTGCTATGGCGGATACAGATACATCCGCAATGCGCTACAGTTCCTAGTGCCCCAATCAGTCCGCGCCTCCAAACCCACTGCTCATTGTAGAAGAACTTCGGGCTCATAAAACACATCACTGTTATATTGAACTTGGTACATTTCATCCAACTTCTTAAGCAAACATTTTAAGGTGCATTTTAGACTAAATTATTTTGCCACATCATAGCACTCATTAAAATTGTGTACTTTTTTAAATCATGGTAGTTTCTTGAGTCCTTAAATATCATAATTTTTACTCATATAAAATATGTGCTTTCGATTTTAAATAGAAAGTGTTTCCTGCCTCTCTGTAAGAACATAGTTTTTAGTGGCTCTGTTAAGTTTCGGTTGCCCTCCTACGCTCTAGCCATCTAAGGCCACGTTCTCCATCAGCAAATGAATTTAACATGTTATAAAACAAACACGAACGAGTTTACTCGCGTGGGTATATACGAAATTGCAATTATATGGAGTGCATTTACATTATATTGCTGTAAATATATTGTTAAAATGAAATGTCAAAATATTACAATGATTCCTGTAAGCAAATTGTAAATATGAAAATATCATAATGGACTGTACTCGAAAAATGTGAACAAATTTTATTGTGTTTTGTATATAATCGATAATCGAACTTAAAGAGAAAAGGAGACAAAATTCGTCTTTGTCGATCTTGTACTAAATCAATCGCTACAAGCCCTGACAACTCTCACACGCCAGTGTTATTATGATGTCTGTATTCGTGCCTGGAAGACCTAATATGACTCCAGCATTCCCCACGACGACACGTTTTGAAATGGGTCGTCATTTTTCCCGTGTCTTAACCCTCACTCCCCTGACACTTAGCCTTCAACGACGAAGGAGGGTGTCATCAGCCCTAAGTTCTGAGAATTCTGCCAGTCAGAACTACTTTTGAAATTCCTGGAATTAGCCGACGTCAACACCTTGCACGCCGACAGCATGTGTCCAACATGTTCGGACTGAACGATTACGTCGCTCTTCTGCCTCCTGCTTTGATTGGCAGTAGTTGTGCATGTGAGTAGCGATGGAGAATGAACCAAAGTCCTGCACTAATCTAAGCTAACATTTTACACTTCATAGAGCTGCCACACGTCACCTAGTGTCTTAACTGCATGAAATTGACTCGTGTCACCTGCAGTAAAAAAGGAACTTTGTAAAGAAGCCGAGCAGCATTGTGTCCAGTCATTATTTCACGTCACCAAGATAGCTGGTGTCTTAAAAGGATGATTGGGATGCTTAGCAATCTGCCAACTTTGATTCAGCGGCTAGGATGACCGCTTCAAGTCAGAAAACTTCTCCGTGAAATTCTCTCTGATGCATGTCATCCCTCTATTTTGGCTGCCGCCCTGACAGTGGCTCCTCCGGGTAGTGGCTGACTGCCGCATCATTGATGGTACCGGTTCTGGCTATTGATTGATCGCCAGTTTTAGTCCCTGTCTATAACTTTATGAGTGTGTGCTCCAGAAGAGCAAATAAATAAGGCTAGCATCCCATGGTTATGTATTTAGTGTGTTTGGCTACTGATCAAAAAGACGTAGGTTCGATCTTCAGATAAAGGCATGGATGTTTTTGTTGTCTTTCCGCTGAGGTCTCGCCTTCCTCACAGATATATAAACTGACAGTCTTCTGTCAGACCTCTGTATCAAGCAGCTGCTTGAAGAGGTATTTATTTATTTATGAAACAAACCATAGATGTCCGTGTTCAATTCACCATCGGTCAGTTGTATTTAAGTGCTCTTAGTAACAGAGGGCTAATATTCACGGCTCACTTAGTAGGATTTATAAACTTATATTTTGAGTAAGAATACGTTAAACCTGTGCGATCATTACAGGCGAAAGAAAATCACAACTTGTCCTTTAGATATTTCCACATTGTCGCCATCTCGCCCAGTGTTGAGTTGAGGTGTCACAACATTATACAGCAGATTTACCTGCTGTTGCTCGGGTCTTAAACTCTCAAAAAAAGTCATGGGCAACTCTTGGCCGAAATGGCCCGCGGCTTAATTATTTCATGTAATTTTAATTTCTTCTATATTTAATTCTCATGTTCCTTTTTATACTAAATTCGCATTAAAAATTTAATTTCTTATATTTATAATCAACATTATACCTTGATTTTAAAAACATGTCTTCTACTCAGGGCATTGGAAGGGGGTTGGGAGGTTAGAGTGTTATACAGTAACTGAAATTGGGGCCCATAGCACTCTGAAAAATCTCTAAAACAATTTTCCACAAATTTTTCCCAAAACAATAAACTACGCTTGTTAATATAATTCTGTAATTTTTTAATTGGGGCTTTCAAAGATTTAGTGTTTGTGGGGGGGTTGTTTAGCGCTCCCCTCCCGAATAGGCGCCTGGATATCAGTGTTCGATAAGAATAGAGGTGAAGTTTAAGAACCTCTGCAATTTAAAAGGGTAAAACTGAAGACACAAATCGCAATCAAAACTGAAGAAAAAAATTCGAAGACAGCAAATTTTGAAAAGAAAAATTCGCACTGCATAAAACTTAAAAAAAAAAATTCCAGTCGACCATATACAATGAAACATAAAACGAAAACACTCTTTCAGCTGATCGTGAAGATTCGAACTTGTAGAGAAATTGTTATCCCGGTCGATTAAAATGTATTAATAATATTTCATTATAAACCAAACTTTCAATACATTGTTATATTTGAGTTTCTAAATGTTCTTCCTAAATTGTTCTCAAATATAACAATACATTGTTATATTTGAGTTTCTAAATGTTCTTCCTAAATTGTTAATACTTAAATGTCCATTCTTAGCAAAATGAAAAATTGGCAGCCCTAGTGGCACACTGAAATGAAGATTTATTTTTTTTGCTAAGTGACAAGGTTTTCGACTATTCGTCGCATTTAGTTGAATCAGCCAATCAAGTGTAATGGGCTTCTCCTAATTAGTGACCTATAACTTCCAGTTCATCGCTATTGTATTTCAGCGCATATGCATAATCGCCATAACAGATAAGGTTCCGTGGGAGGCTGTAAGAGATAAATTCGTATTGTATAAATTAAATCAGAAGATGCAGCATTCACTCCCGAAGTGAAATGAAGTTATTATCCTCACAACACGACTAATGATTACAGAAAATATATAAAATGCTGCTATGGTTTTTTTAGATAAGACCACAGAAGCTGTAATTCACGAGCCAACTCTGATCCTTAACAATTTTCACTCTCTTTTTGGAATTAGAAAGTGGTTGGTCACAGAAGACACGTTTCTCTGTTTAGATTAGTGGTTCCCAAACCTTTTTGAGTCCAACACCCCTTTTATCAAGAATTATACTCGAAATATCCCTTCATGGAAATAAAACTAGTTTTCCTGAATAACACTAATTGAAAACTAGATGACGGTAGTTCTCTCATTTTCGGTTTCACAAACCAAAGATTCCCACAAATTTCTAAAGCTCTTTCTTTGAGAACATTCTGATTTAGACCAATCATTTCAAATTTATGGTTTAAATTCAAAAACATAGATGGCAGCACAATCAATTTCGAATTTTATGTCGAAAGCATTCTAATTTTTGACAGAAATTTGCATCGCTGCTATGTTATTGATGTTCACTAAAATCCGTTTTTATCAGGCACGGTAGCGGCGTTAAAAAGATCCATTCTGCGATGTAAAATAGATTTTAGATTTTCCGTTTTTGCTATTGTCCTAATCTTACTTTTAAAATTGGAATATTTCCTATTTACTATCGTATTTATGTCTGATATTGTTGATGGTAAACTTTAAGATAAAGAAGTATAAACTATTAATTCATTTTATCAATTCCACAACGATTTATTACATTATTACTGAAAGTGATATATAAAGCATAAAGGCTAATTATTCCATTTTATGGCTTTGTAAATTTTCCTATGTCATTTCAAGTACTAAAGCGAAGTGTTAACACTTTCGGTAATTAATCGAACAAGAAATACTGAATCAACCATTATTAAAGTAGCAAAAAAAAAATGTTATCCTAAATTTAATCTTTCTTCGCGTAACTAGTTGTACCTTTGGTCATAAATGCACATATATTAATTAACATAAGGAAAATATATTTGAACTTTCCTCTGAGTTCCCATTTCAGTCTTATCATGATTCAGTATCCTATAACTGATCGAATGTAAAACATTAATTCTTAAACTATGCAATGTTTCCATGCCGTATTCTAATCAAAGTCTGTCTCTTTCAAATGACATTGAAAACCATTTTGTTTTTTGTTATTTTATTTTAACAAGTTCTTCAAACGCACCTTAGATGGTACAAAAGTAGGAGTTGAAAACTCTATGCAAATTAATTTATTTGTTTGAAAATATTTCTCTTGAGAGTTAAGTGATGATGCATTGTCAGGAATTTTACCAGGAGGAAGAGGGGAGAATGGTTTCAGGGTGAGGCCAAATATCTCGAAGGGGGAGGGGTTGCTAAACGCAAATCAATGTTTCAAGGTGGAAACATTTAGATCGAGTGATTCATTAATAAGGCCAGTTATGAATACAGCAATCATGCCTACATCATGCATTAATGCATCAATACAATTAAGGAGCTCGAACACAAAGCAAAAAAAAGAGAAACTTATTGTTGAATAAATGTAAAAATGTGTTTCAACGAAAGAAAAGGTAAAAATTCATGGTTACATTTCGTTAAAGAAAAGACTACATTAAACTGCAATACATTTATATTATTTTAAATAATTAAATGTCATCAATTTATTGAGTGTTTATCAGTATTAAGCTGGTTTAAGTAGCAGGATGTAGATGGGTGTGGAGCAAAAGTTAATTTGAGCCTGGTGGGATCTGAACCCACAGCCTCCTGATGACTTGTGCTCTGACTACTGAGCTATCTGCCGCTGATCAATCGCTCCTCTGCTGCTGATGTTATGCTATACTTCATCTGCTCAATCCCTGTTTTTAAAATGTCATTAGGAGATCGTGGGTTTAGATCTCACTGTGCTGAAGACAATTTTTCCTCTACACCCATCTTCACCCTGTGACTTAAAACAGCTTAATAGTGGTTAAAATCTCAGTAAATCAAAAATGAGCTGTGAATTCATTTGTCTAAAGGTTAACATCAATTTTTACAGAGAAAAACTGCCACATCTTCCCGACGACATTCATGTTGACAAATATTAGCTGGAAAAGTGTGACGTGAGATATACAGGGAAATAGACATTGCTGTGGGAAGTTTTAAGAATCGGCCGAGAGTGGAAAGATTGGCAGATGCACCAGGAAGACACACTTAGGCCTTTTCATAATTTGTGTTTCTTTCAAGCTAATTAGGTTGTTGAAGCTTCAAATATTTAAGCATTCTACAGTGGAAGATAAGCAAATAATAGAAGTTCAGGTTTTTCAATCCGCCATTAAGGCCAGTGTGGAAAATTCCCCAATCCATTTCCAGTTGATCTACCTCATGAACTAAGATTTTAACGATTTGCATTATGTACCGAAGAGCCAAAACATTATGACCAGCGCGCCTTTATGCAAATCGAAGCAACTATAGGTAAACGACGGCGCGTGTGAAGGTCATGAAACGGTATAAATAACACCTGATACTGAGCTCTGTTAATCAGTGTTATTCTTGTTCTTCAGATGGGAAAAGCAGCAGACTTAAGTGAGTTTGACAAAGGCCAAATTGTAATGACCAGACGACTGGGTTAGAGCATTTCCGAGACGGCAAGGCTTGTGGAGTACTCACGGTCAGCCGTGGTTAGTACCTTCAAAAAGTGGTCCAAGAAGTGAAAGGATGAAAAATACCTGGAAACTATCTAAAAAGGAGGGAAAGGACCACAAACAAGGCGTGAGACGACCACAGCTCATCGATGCTAGAGATGAGCGAAGGATATCCCATATGGTACGAGCCAACAGAAGGGATAATGTGTCGCAACTCGCCCATAATTTTAATGCTGGTGATGGGAATGATGTGCCACAACACACATTACATCGAAGCCTGCTGAAAATGTGGCTGTGTAGCCACAGGCCATTACGAGTGCCCATGCTAACTTCGGTTTACTGTCGAAAGCTCCTACAATGGGCAAGTAAACATTAAAACTGGACTTGAACGATTGGAAGCATCGACCTAAAATCATTGCAGACCAGGTATATCCTTTCATCGTAACGGTATATCCCTTTAGTAGTGTCTTCTTTCAGCAGGATAATGCGCCTTGCCACACGGCCCAGACTGTTCGAGAATGGTTCGCGGAATATGAGGAAGACTTCCAGGTATTGCCCTGACCTCCAAACTTCCCAGACATCAATCCAATCGAGCATCTGTGGTTTGTGTTGGAGCAGCATATCCGATCTGCGGCTCAACCACGTAACTTACAAGAGTTAAAGAATCTGCTGGTAACATGTTGGTACCAGATACCACAAGGCACCTTCAGAAATCTTGTAGCGTCCATGCTTTGCCGGGTAAGAGCTGTTTTGGCGGCACATGTAGGACCCTCATCATATCAGGCAGGTGGTCATAATGTTCTGGCTCTTCGGGTTATACGAAGATTATGCAAATACAAGATCTTTCATTTCCGTACTTCAATATTGGGTTTTCTAAACAAATGAGCGGGGGTGGCTCCGTCGGTAGCGAGCAAGATTCGTAATCTGCATTTCTTAGTTTCGAGTCCCACCTGGACCACCGTTTAGATTTATCTCTGCAAAATTCGTCATCCTGCCCTCGTTCAGTAGGGCACACCGATGGACTTAAAAAGATGTTGTCCGTCGGATGGGATGTAAAGCCTTGTCCCTGTGTGCTGTACAGCAATATCCGGTGCACATTAAAGAACTCCATCTGTCTACTAACAGCTGTCCCATTAGTCCTTTCCTCCCATTCTTCTCTGAACCCTCGGGGTCCTTGTGACCTGGCCATTTAACTTAGGCTTAGAGGTAAAACAAAGCAACCCATCTTCCTTCTGAAAGAATAATTATATATATATACTAATATCAAACGGCGCCGTGGCACTTATTGATTTCTAGCCCGTCATCTGAAAATCCCTCTCATTTCTGAGTTCTGGCTGCCGAAATAGCCTTATTTACCATTTATTAGCTCTCGCATCCAAAATTGGGCATAATTACTGAGATCTACGATCAAAATATCCCAGGCACCATATTTTAGCTCTCTACCTTCGATAGATCTAAAAAGATTTGACCTTTGGCCTCGACGGATACTTCGAATCCGACATTTCTTAATGTTTCCTACATCTACAACCGAAACATCGACATTATCTCTAGGTGCAAATTTTCACAGCTCTCCCATTTCTGCATCATAATCAGAATTAGCGTGATTCCCTGTCAGTCCATCAGCCTTCAATCACTCGCAATCGTCTATGTATATTAGATATCTTTAAGGATATGAATGAATATCACTGAGTAATTTTCTCACCTTACTTATTAGCGTCGTTTAAAAATGACACTAGCCACGTCTTTGCAAACTAAAGTATCTATATTACTTTAAAATAATTCAAATATTAAAATTTTTCCTCTCTATGTTTTTAGGTATCTTGGATCCGACGGCGTGATTTCCACGTTTTGACCGTTGGTCTGGACACTTATACAACGGACGACAGGTTCGAAGCCATCCACATGGAAAGGAATAACGATTGGACGCTAAAAATCAAGTTCGCCCATCTGAAAGATGCTGGGCTCTACGAGTGCCAAGTGAGCTCAGACCCCAAGATCAGTCTCTTCGTCAATCTCAGCGTTGTCGGTGAGTGGTATATGAATATCAGCGGATTTCATTTTCATTTATAATAAGCACTGGGAACTTTCCTGTATTTAAAATCTTTTCCTTCTCCTGTAATGATCTTGTCTAGAAGCATGATTTCCTGTACTGTAGGGAGTGGAGGGATTCAGACGGTTCGTGCGAACCTGTTCCTAAAATTTCCCAAGTTCTCCGAACCGGTCTTTAATTCTTTCGGATAGGCTGCTATTCACGTTGTGGGGTTGCAAATATTGCTCGCGCTATTCCACGGATGATTACTGTTATTGCCCAAATAACAATTTCAATAAAATATTTATGGTTTTTCACTACGAAAGGGCGTTAAGGTGAGAGAGAACCGGTTGCTAAAATTTCTAAATCTCGCCATTGACTATAGGGTCATAATTACGCTTCAACGTTATAGCAATATCCCATTGAGCTGGAGGATGAGGACCTGGAGAAGATTTCAAGAAGATCATGATAATAAAATCCAAGAGCAGGCCCGGATCTGGGAAAAAAAATGGGGTAGGGAGAAAAGAGATTCAGCAAGAAGGAATGACGTTCTTGCTGAATCTCCCTTAATTAAATTAACGTTTTCCAGTATAAATTATTCCCTCGGTTTTGGTAGTTTTTAAACAAGTTCTTGAAAAATACCTTTTAAGTATTCAATAGTTTCGCCACCGTTTAGAGATTCTTCTCAGAGTGTCGTGGCCTCAAGTGTTTTTCGCAAGGGCTTATCCAGTAGAATTCGAAGTTTCTGTCTATAGTGTCGACTCATATAATGAAAAGGTTTATAGTATGCAGCTAGATTATATTAGTAAGGTCAAATTATTATATGAAGTCAGATTGCATTAGGCAGTTATTTCTATTAAAATATGCAGTCGGATCACAAATACATTTGATATAGTAGGTATCATCCCAATTTATTAACAAGTGGTGATCTTCAATTGCATTTTTGTTTACCTATTGAACAATAAGAAATTCGTCTAAGGGAATCAATTTTAAGAGTCAGTAAAAGAAAAGGAGCAAGCGTAGCGTTTTTATACGATATTTTCGGGATTATTAATAACTGTTTATTATTATTACTATTCGCATTTCTCTAAGTTTTAATAAGTGGTTTGAAGGTTAGTAATACTTTACCAACCGATTCCGCTGAACTGGTGAGAACCGACTAGATAAATTAACTGCATTTCCTCACCTTTAACTTTTTGACCACAATGAACGCTTTCGAAATTCTGTTGCATCTTTTCTACATTCACAAAATAAATCAGAATTAAATGCACGTATTGCTGGAGTAAAAATTTTCGAGTTCAAAACAAAAAATAATATATAGCTAACGTAACCTAAATTTGACATTTTATTATATTTATAAAGCATGCATAATATTTCCTCTTTTTGTCAGTGGCCAAAGCGGAAATTTTGGGACCTCACCCTCTGTTTGTGAAGACTGGAAGCTCCATCAACCTCACCTGTGTCATTACCAAGAGTCCTGAGCCTCCTGTGTTCGTGTTCTGGTATCACGACGACAGAATGATCAACTATGATTCCTCCAGAGGAGAGATCACCATCCAGAAGACCGCTGGAGACTCTGCTGTCAGCAGGCTTTACATCAAGGACGCCCAGGCAGACGACTCGGGCAACTACACGTGCTGCCCTTCCAACACGGAAGCCACTAGCATTTCGGTCTATGTCTTAAACGGTACTTATGGTACTTGTCTGATTTTCTGTCACTTTTTAATCTCTTACTAACAATAACCTATTTAACCTTCCATGATTTTAACTAACATTAAACTATTTAACCTTCCATTGCTTTTAGTAACATTAACCTGCTTAACCTTCCATTGTTTTATCTACCACACTCGCATCTTTGTTTAATTAAACACTTCTAAATAATTTAATTAACATTTCTTCCTAATTACTTTTGCCATTTATGTTTACTCACGCTCGTTATATCCCGAAAATTTGTTGAACAAAAGGGATTTAGGATACCTGGAGCTTTATGCTCGAGTTGTATTACTGTCCTTTGTTCAACATTTCGGCCACATTTATTACACTGTTACTTTCAAAGTTCTCAACAGTTCCATTGTTGGTCCCAGCAATTCAATTCTGGCCCAGCAAAAAAAAAAAACGTATGTGGGGTGGAAGCAATCCGAATTAAAGGTTTTTCAATTCTAAGGTTTTTAAAGCTTTTTCTTTTGAAAAATACATGCAGTGTATATATATGTGTGTGTGTGTTTAATAATTTGCTTTTCCATAGCTGAGTGGTTAGCGTAGCCATAGCTATTGATCAAAGGGACCTGGATTTGAGCCCCGGGTAAGGCATGGATGTCGTCTTTCTGTTGAGGTCTCGCCTTCTTCGCTGACCTTCGCTAGGGCTATAATAAACTGACAGGCTTGTGTCAGATGTCTGAGAACAGCAGCTGCTTCAGGGAATATTTATTTCTAATACCTCTTTCGCCTCAGTTCCAGTTATAACATTTTGAAAGGGCTATCCCCCTCTCTAGATCCGTGCCTAATTGCTCCTTCGTTGAACTGGGGAACATTTCGATACAAGTATATCGTGCGGAGGTGTAGTTCCTCTCTAGTTAAGGTATCCCATGTTAAAATCAGTGGCCTAGAGTTTCTGTCAACTGGGGACACCATGACACTACAAAGTTGATGCTTTGACAGTTCTCATAGATCACAGGTCATTGGCTTATCAAGCACCTATTAGTCAACCAAAAATCTTTCGAAGTTTCAACAGCGCATCATTGGCACTCATGCTACGCCACTGATTTGGTATCTTTTTTTGGATCGGTTGGTATCTCTGGTTTGGTATCTTTTTATTTTAATTCTCTCAAACAGGGCCGGATCTAGGAAGGACAAAAGGGTTTGCACCCCCCCCCCCTCTTCAGAATGTGAGTAAGGATAAAAGTTGCAAAAATTATTAAACTTTTTTATATTTCTTTGTTTCATGCATTTTTCAAGAATTTTTTAAAAGAAATCTAAATCTGAGGGGGAAGTCAAGACTCTTGCCCCCGTTTGGCATTTTTTCTGTGGAGAGGCATTTTTTTTTTGTAGGATTTTTCTTTAGGCCGGATTGTGTTTCTTGCCCACCTCTTCTCCCCCGCCCTTCGAATTTTTTCTAGATCCGGGTCTGCTCTCAAAAATGTTTAAAACTATAATAATTACTGGCGCCTAAGTGTTCTACTAGGAGAGTAAAGCAAATGGCTCTAATTCCTTTCTTCTGTTAAGGGGCGGGAGTTAGCGTCAGTCGGTCGCGCTCCTGACTCGTAATCTACAGTTCCCAGGTTCGAGTCCCAATTGTTCATGCGTTGAAATTTATATTGTTCCTCCGCCGAATCCTACCTTGTCCTAGGTAAGAAAGGGAGCGCCGATGAATTTGGAAAGGCCACCATCCTACGGATGGAACGCTAAACTGTGGCCACTGTGCAGGGGAGCCACACCTTGTACACGTTAAAGAACACGCTGGTTCTCCTTGACAGGAGCCTCATCTGCCTCCTAAGAGCTATTCAGTGGATGCTCTTCTCCTAGCTTTTTCTGAACTCTTTTGGTTCTTGTAATGTGATCTAACTATTTAGCCCATTGCGAGCATAAAAGAGCAGTTCAGAGATAAAACAACTCAATCATCAGTGTTCTAAAAGAAATCTTTCAGATAATGAGAATAGCATTTGCAGTCACTTCGTAAAGATATGTGATTAATATAAGCCATATAATATACCATTTTTATGCGGTTGCATGTCAATTTTGACTGTCGTGAAATCGCACAAAAATTTTTTTTTCGTTGAATGCTGGAATGTTGACCATTTTATTAAATCGAATTGGGGATGTTGGACGACTTTTATCTATTGGTCTTTTAGTAAGAAAAGGGAACTGAATATTTATTAAAGCCATTCTACAAAAAACATTTTTCGTATTGGTTTTTACTTTCTCGTGTGAAGTGTAGAATAGGTATTATAATAAGTACTAAACACAATCAGTAAAATTAAATTTTACCTTCTATCACGGAATTGGAAAAAAAAATCGCAACTATTGAAGTGGAAAATAACTATATCAAATGTGAAAGCTGAAATCTTAAAGCTCACATGAAGAAAAGAAATCAAGTAGGAGAAGGGATATTTAAATAACAGAACGCGTTATATTTAGAAGTAAAAAAAAATATTGAGCTCATTAACGCAGCCGCTGGCATTGTTAATCAATACCAAATTTCCCTAATAATTCAATGTATCGATAATTTTCTGGATAAAAGTAAGTCGAGGGTGGAGCAAGAGACTGAATCTCCATTGCATCATTTTAGACATTTTAAAAATTTCTTCAAAAATGCATGAAATATACATATGTTTAATGATTTTTGCCTCTATGAATCTCTAATAGTGACTAGCATTTTTAGCATTATCAGGGGGGAGGTATGCTCTCTGCTTGCCTCCCCCAGATCTGACTCTGTATTCAGCAGTTACAGACCTCCTGGTAAGAAAGGATTACTACAAAATATGAATTAAGAATAATTATTACACATTGAGTTATGAGAACATTTTAAAATGATAGAACATGAGATAGTGAGCTCAATATGTCCGGCACTTCTAATTATAATGCGTTCAATTGTTCCGTTGTTTAAATGCCTCATCTGCTTGATTTCTTTACATGTGCTGTAAGATTTCAGCTTTCGCATTTGACATGGTTATTTTTCACTTCAAAAGTTGAGATTGTTGTTTTTTTTTTCGATTCAGTGAGCCATTAATCGTCGCGAAGGCTCTCTGTCGTAATTGTTCCCTGCGCCATAAAAACTACAAAAAAAAAAACTCTTTAAGCGGAAAAATTACTATATCTACGTTTGAAAACTAAATATCTAATAATGTCCAGTGGTTACTAACGATCCTCTTCTTTTTATTTTCATTTAGTGCATTCAAACTGACATTAAACACATCGTTTCTGACTCCCGCAAATATTGAATCCAGAAATAATAAAATTGAATTTGGAACTGAAGTTCTAAAATGGATGATGAAAATTACAATTTTTTTTCCTTGCCTAAGAAGTACGTTTTCAAATCTCGCGGTTCGTTGTACTGTATAAGTTTTCATTATTTTAGTTCTTTTTTTTTTTCGGTTTTTGAGAAACTATTATTTTTTTATTTATACGTCTTTCCCTCCCGATTCGACATTACAACAGATTGATGGAAACGATGCCAAGTTATAGACCCTTGCCATTTTATCTCTACAGTAAAATCCAGTGAATATCACGAAATAAAATTCAAATCATTCGCGTTTCCTTAACACATGCTACTTTTGGAGTAAAAGTCTTTTCACAACAGGATGTGTTAATATCCTTTATAAAAGTATTTCCGTAGCAGCTACTGTGAGCCTATTGAAACTAATTACGTACGTACAGTGCAAATTACCACGATATAGGGGTATTAGCCTATTTGATCTACATATATGAAAGTAGTATTAGAGAATTTCTACACGTGTAACTTAATAGCATCTTGCTCTCTGTTTTGCACGGTAATTTTATGATCGATTGATGATGTTTATAATAGGCCCTGATCTTCAAAGGAATTGTGTGTTTATGTGGAGGGAGCAAGGAACATAAACGAGTCATACCCCTCCTCTCTGAAAAATAAAATACATAAGAAATGTAAAGGGGGGGGGGGAAACAGGCGTGATTTCCAATGCAGTATAACATTTTCCCCTAAGTTTTACAGGTCTTTAAAAAAATTATTGAAAAATGCATGAAATATCGACGCTTCGGCTTCATTGCTTTTAATACCTCCTACAATAGAAGCCGTTCAACTAGGTTATGACGTCACTATATGTAGTCCTGAAAATCTAAACTTATATTTGTTTTCATTAACATTAATGATGTGTTTTAATGTTAATATTTACACTAATATTTTTTTTTATAAATATACCTTTTTTAAAAGGATATATATATATATAAGGTGCGGGCGAATTACCCTTTCCTCCCTCCCTCTCTATATCCGGGCTTGAATATGACGATACTTAGGATGCCGCCTGGAATTGAATGTAGTTGTGGGGATACATTAAATTCACTTGGTTCATTTTCTATATTCGCACTAGTTTGAAATCTGTATTTTTTTACTAATTTTTTACTGCCAAGAAAATTGGTTTTATTTCAGTTTCCACATAGAACAAAATATTTGTTGGAATGACAGCTTTTTTGCTCACCAACTATTATCGTGACGCCGTCTTTCCTTTTTTTGTCTGTTGCGATCGACGTATTCTTTCCTTGAAATACCAGATTTGGTATTGAATGAGGGATGCTATGACATCCCATGCGCCTCTGGTTATTCCCATACAACTGTTATGGTCGCTGTAATAATCCTATGATAAACATTTCAATTGCAACTAATGGTTAGTATGGAAGTATCTTAACTACACGTAGTAGTCTTAATCTTAGGAAGGATCTATGGAATCTATCGCTGTGAATGAATTAGATCACAATGGAAAATATATATATTTTTAAGATGCCGTTTATGTTTTTGTTCTGCTATTTTTAATAAATAATAATTGGTAGTATAATCTTTAGTTACGGCTTTCCAAGGTTCAGACATTACAAAGCATTGCAAAGAATTTCGCAATGCATTACAAAGCATTACGAAATTATTATGCAATTATGAGCTACGGTAGTCCAACTAGGCCAGTGATTCTCAAAGGATATGCAGCGAAATTCACCAGGTGTGCTGCGAAATTTCTGATTATACTGCAGATGAAAGGAAATTTATAAACCATTTCGTTGCTATTTTATGCCACTAACTCTTCATTTAACTTTTTACGTTTAATCAAAAAACTTATCGATATTAAATCTTAATGTTAAAAGCAAAATTAGCATACAACATGCCACGTACGGCATATGCACTGACTTCAGTACACGTCAGAGTTTGAACAGAATAGCTCTGCGTTTATAAACCACTCCAAAGAAGCGGCTGTTATTGAAGGCAAACTTGCCCATGCACGAGTCTCCTTAATGTTGTCAGCATAAATTGTTAGTGTGCTGCGAGTATTCACAGGGAAAAATAGTGTACCGCAAATATTCACAGCGAAAAATCGTGTGCCGTCAACAAGAGAATATGAGAATCATTGAACTAGACGGTAATTTTGTTCTCCAAACACAAATGGTACTTTATGTTATTTCTTTCTTTTTCCACCGTTACTTTACGCATAAAATTATTTTTACGTATCTTATGGAAGAAAAAGCATTTAGTACTGACTGCGTGACCCGCTAACTGCAGCTTGGTTTGAAAACTGGCGTTTCAAGAGAGAAACTTTGAGAACCCTGCCTCTACTTATCTGACCCAGGTTTCCAAGCGGATGTTTTTGAATTAGATCGAAACATTAAAAATTGGATAAACTTTTCTCTGAATCATTTGTTGACAAACTTAAAGGGGGTTGTAACTGATCTTGCTATTTCTTTTATTCTCTGGTGGCTCTTTGGTAATATCCTGCTCGTAACGGGCAGCAAGTTTGGGGAGCGAAGATAATTTGTTTCTTAATTACAAGGATTTTTTTTCATTCAGAATTTGCTCCTGAGGATCAGTCAGGCTCTGAACCTAACCCTGAAAAACAAATTCGTCTAAGTTAAAGGTTTTGGTCCATTTCTAAGAGTTATTGTATTTTATATTATAATAATATATTCAAAAACAAATAAAAGATAATCCTAGAAGAATTGATCTGCATTGCTGGGACCTTAATATGAAGTAAATGACTCAAAGTAGCAAACTTCCTTCTAGCGTATTCTGAAAAGGTGCACTTTCACTGATGTGCGTATTTTGTACGCCCGCGTTGATGTCACTGGTGGAGTAAGTTTATGGCTCTCTGAATTACTGCAAGTACTCGACCAATCTGTACGAGATTCCATGTGGTGATCTCATTTACGTCTTGCTGCCTAGGGTTCAGAGACATCGCCCTAGCTACGGTGGGTCGCGGTTAAACCCATTGGAAGTGTCAGAAATCTCTAAGGACGCTGAAGACGCCTACCTTATGAATGTCACCGATGGTCTTGGAAAGGCCGCCGTCTGTCGGATGGGACGTTACGCCGTGGTCCCTTGTGCGGGACAGCCACACCCTGTGCAGGTTAAAGAACATGGGATAGCCTTGACCGGAGGCAACCATCTGTATCCTAGCAGATGTCCAGGGGGTCCGCTTCCCCCATCCTTCTCTGAACCTTCGGGGTTTTTGTGATATGCCCATTTAGCCCATTGTGTGGAAAAAAAGTGCGGCTCAGAGGTAAAACAACCTCAACCCCTATGAATGGAGAGTTGAAAGTTATGATAAGAATAGTAAGTTATCATTCCGCCAAGTTATCAATGGACAGAGTTTCGCTGCCAACTTTTGTGGGAGAGCCTAATTTTCGGAATCAAAACCCTTATAGTGCGCAACGTTACGGTGAGATGAAGCTGTAGAAGAAGTTTGGTAGTCTTAGATCTGATTGCCTATGAGGAGTTGCCAAACAGACAAACAAACTCTTTAAAATATATAATAGATGAATACTAAATATCAATAATTAAATCAGGAGATGTAACTGGTGTAAATAATTATAGACCAATTTCAATTCAAATTTTATTTTTGAAATCAATAAAAATATTAATTTAAAAAAAATTAGTTGGCTACATGAATAAAAATAAAATTTTTTCTGACTCTCAGTTTGGCTTTCGAGAAAAAATGGGCACTGAAGATGTTATAACCATGCAGACAAATATAATTTATAATGGTCTTAATGAAAGTAAAAAAGTTTTAGTATTATTAATCGATATTTCTAAAGAATTTCATTATTTATCTGTGAATATATTATTAAAGAAAATGTAAAATATTGGAATAAGAGGTACCGAATTAAATTGGTTTAAGTCATATTTAACAAATAGAACTCAATAGGTAAAAATAAAAAGCATTTTAAGTAAGAGAAGGGCAATAAAAATTCGGAGTATCACAGGGTTCTGTATTAGGACCAAAATAATTTTTACTTTATGTAAACGATCTTTTAAATTTAAATTTTAAAGAAAAAATAGTTTCATTTGCTGATGATATAGCAATTATATAATATGTTAATGAGAGTAATAATGGACTGAAAACAAAAATAAATGAAGATCTGAAGCTTTTAGGGATGTTGTTTGATAAGAATAAATTATCTGTTAATACAAAAAAGACAAATATATATTTTTTAATATGCAAAGAGGTATTAATACTGATATTGAAGACCTGTATTATTATACTTTAAAGTGTTTGTTTTCATCTAAAAATAACAGTAAAAAATTTTCGGTGTGACTGTCAAAAAATAAACTCTACAGATGCAATGAAATATATTGGTGTTATTTTCGATAAACACTTGACTTGGAAGAATCATATAGAAAAAACATTTAAAAATATTAAAATAATTATAACTCAAATGTATATATTCATTCATTCTGGAATACAATATGGAATAATTGGGGAAGGGAATATGAAAGTAATTTGAAGTTAATAAAACAAATACATAAATATGTGTTAAAAGTAATGATATTAAAAAAAATTACTCTTCTTGTCAAAGTTTTCTGGATTTAAATTTATTAAATGTTGAACAAATATATAAGTTTAAATTTTTAATACTTATTCATAAAAGTATTCACATGTTTCATAGGGTTGAAAACTTCTATAATAATAGATCTGTGGAAAACGGAAAACTAATTGTTCGTAAACCAAATAATGAATTATTTATAAAATATTTTGGTTTTTCTGGTCCAAAACTATTTAATAATCTACCAAAAGATATAAGAAATATAACTAATATTAAAACGTTTAAGAAACAGAAATTAAATTATGGCTATTAAGCCAATAATTATTATATGTATCAAACTAAGTACTGTTTTGTACATTCCAAATACAATTCTGTTAGAACCTTTGTACCAATGTATGCTTTTATATACTAAATGTGATGAGCAAAAAATTATATTATTATTAATCCACTAAAGAGTTAATTAAACTCTTGTGGTGAGTTGATTTTAATATATATTGCTAAATTAATTTGAATAAATTATTATTGCTATTATTATTATTGTTTAACAACTGCTTTATATCCCGCACCTAAACAACAATGTCTAAGAAATACTCAGAAAATTTTTCAGTAATTAAAATATCGTTGATTCGCAATTTATTACAGGAATAAACAGCTAAAATGTGAAAAAAAAAATCTATTAACTGTTATTTTTATTAATGAAATATCGAGGGGGAATGAAAATGGAAATTGAAAAAATTAAAAAAAAAAAAGAAAATGGAAAATGTTTCTCGTGGATGCCGAATATATCTAATATCCAGTATTGCAAAATAAGCTCACAAAATTCAATCCTATAGCTGTTCGATCAGATTAGGCATAGCATGCATCATTAACAATAATAATTCAGTATTTTAAATTGCCAAATGTATATTTCAACATAAAAACATCTTTTAACAATTATAATGATATTTAGCAATGGATTTTTATTAAATGTTCGAAAATATCATATTAAATACTAACATTTTATTATCTCTCTGTGAACAATACTTTTAAAATAAACAACAGGAAGAAGGGAAAATGCCAGAAAAAGTATGATAATAGTAAAGAATTCTTCTACAAATATGTATATATAATACGTCAACTGTATATGTATGAGAAAGAGAATTTGCAGTGAGTAGATGTATAAATAAAACAGATTTCTTTCCAACAGGGGAGAGACCAGCCGCTATTCAACACGACGCCAACATCTCCAGGTCTTCTTCAACTACGCCACGTTTTTCAGTTTGCATCTTGCTCGTCCTTTCAGCCTTTATTACGAGGTGACAGCGCCATCTGCCGTCTGTCGACGTAATCTTCACGCTGGGTCAGTTTGGGGGTCGTACATACATTGAGGTATAAAGAACAGATGTTGATATTTGAAAAATAAAATAGTATGCGACTGCAAACTCTCGGTGTCGCAGAAAGAATATAGAAAATAAAAAAGCGAAAAAAAGTGAAAGAAAAGACTGCTTGTTGGCAGGATAAGATTCTGCGTGTATATTAAATACATTTTGAATCTTTGAACAAAACTGAAGATGTATCTAAGAAATACAAGTTATTGTATGCTGCTGTTTATACAAACAAGTTGTATTTTCATCCACATATGTATGGTGTTATTTTGTTTGCATTGTTTATTTCCTCATTCTAGTTTCGAGAAAGTTTCTAGAGTCGTAAGAATATAGAAATTGTATCCCATTTTATTTGTCTCTTTTTCTCGAAAAATATCTGCCATATAAAAGACAGTCTTCTGAGACATAAAAAGAATTGTGATTATTTAAGCTTTTTCAAGACTGTCATGTTGGAACTATGATGACGCATATTTTACAAGCCATCTTCTGATAACAAGTGAAAAAAAAACATCAGGCTGAAGCTATATTCAAAGCTTATTCATAAAATGTCAACTGCAAAAGGCAATGTTTTTCATGTATATATCAATAACGATGTATTGAAATAAAAAATATATATTAGGGAAATAATAGATTAAAGAAAGAACATTCCACTGTAGGTGAGTGAGAGATGCCAGACACATTGCTTTAATTTCGTTCACTTTGGTGCTAGAATCAACTACGATTGGATAACCTTGTATTTCTGATCAGAAAGTTTTAAAAGATTACCTTGTAGTTACAGGTGCTACGATAGGGTAAAGAATGAAATATAGAAATATGATAGAATGCATGCTCTTCAGCGAGAAAGGCACGTGTGATACTGCGTTAAACATTTAATGCCAAATAAAACAAGAAATAAGGCAGAAAAACTTACAAGTGCATTAATTTTCTATATCTGAAATCGGAAACGAAATGAGGTTTTGTACTTTGTATTATCCGCTTTGATTTTCTCATCTTTCTAGAAAAGATTCGATTTTGCTCATATGAATTTGACGAAAGAATAAAATAACTATAACCATGATAAAGGAAGCTACAAATATTTCTTGTTTCTTCTTGGAGATATATTTTGGAAATAAGTGATGATCAGTATGTAAGTGTGCTAGTCTTTGCAGATTTTAAATTCAAGAGACAGCTCCATAGGAATGTTTACTAGAAAAGTCGAATACTCACGAACCTTTGTGCTCTTGTCACTGCTTATGTGATTTCAATTTAAAACAAAACATCCCAATGACAAATAGACGACAGAAAAATTGTGTTTATGTTCACAAACAGTAAGCTGAGACACAAATATATATATATAATGACATACCTAAGCTGTGCTTGACGCAATGGCTTTAATCCCTCAACTTTTGATACCGAATTCGTACAAGATGATTTGAAAGAAGTTTAACAAAAATACAGAACATGACTATGTGGTATATTTGAGTAGGATTCTTCCATTTTCAACCGTTCCTATATTGCGTCCCGTCAAAAAGCATGTTATTCTGAATCAAGTAAAGACAAGTGATGTCTGTGGTTTTACAATGAGTTCTCATTGTTTTCATGTTGCTGTGTACATAGGGGCATTGTTTCACTTCTCTGTATGAACGTAGTGACCTCTGCAGACATCTGTACACTGTGTCTCCAAATTATAATCAATTCAGAAATAAAGATAAATATTAAACTAATGTGAGTCAATTTTTTTGCGTTGATGAATGTGAAAGATCAAACAATTGCATGTTTTATCATCAAAATAGTAATACATCATGAGAGCAGAATCGGTAACAAAAACTTTCGAGAACCCTTTACAGTAGAAACAGCATTACTGAATGTAAGAATTCAAAACGTACTATGTTATCAATATCAATTCATTTGATGCAACTGGCCCATTGACCTGGACCTACGATATCGTCTTTTACTCGCTGCACGAGGGCTTGAAATAGATTTATGAGACGGTCTCGTGACTATTTCCATTTCAGTCTTGTACATGAAATTCATTTGTTCTTAGAGATGTCGTTAACCGTATTTTTTGCAATATTCTAAGAACTATTCATCAGAAAAATTGCTACTATATTTTCAAAAAATAATCGGCCATATTACTACTGCATTCGTATGAAAAATGTCCATGCCAATGGGTTAACGGTATCTAATGTAATACTCATAGACTAAAATCATTATATTACTAAACAAAATAATGATAACAAGATACTCATGGACAAAAAAATTGCAAAATTATCGAACCTTGGTGAAACTGAGCAGAGTGGTAGTGCATATTACAAGGTAGTAATAATTAATTGCACAATCACCTGCGTGTATATTAAAGTCTGTTTACCGGCCTTCAATATGGACTCTCAATACTGGGTATGACCCCGTTGTCGGCAATGCATGCAGCCAGACTTCGAGGCATCGATACATGTCCTGAGGTATTATCCTCAGGACATGTATCGATGTCCCTAATACTGTCCTGAGGTATTATCAGCTGTTCTTCCTCCAAATGGAGGGGTAGGGTGTCCAGTGTGTGTCCTGGTGTGGGTGTTGACAGCGCCATCTGCCCAGTACCATCCCATATGTACCCTATAAGGGCAAAAATCCGGGGACATAGTGGGCCAAAGTAGGGTGTTTGACATCCAGTATACACTCTTGCACAATGTGTGCCATATGGAGACGTGCATTATCCTGCTGAAAAATGACACCAGCAGAGCTCCCCAGGAAGAATATACAATGGAGCATCAGAATGTCATCAATGTATCTTTGAGATGCCAAAGTTCCTTGTACAAACACTAAAGATGTTCTTGTGTCATAACTGATAGCACCCCGCATCAGAATGCTAGGTGTGTAGGCACCATGGCGTTCCTGGATGTATCGCGGATCCTGTCACGATGATGCCCTACCTTGATGCAGCCATCATCTGCACCCATACAGAAGTGTGACTCATTCGAAACAATGTTGTGCCATTCTTCCCATCCAAAACACAAGCTCGATGCACCACAGATAATGTTCCTGGTGAAGATTAGCAGTCAGAGTCAGGCTGCCTATGGAATGCCATGTCTGAAATTCAGCTTCATTCTAAAGGTGTGGATTGGTCCATGTGGACATTGCCACATTGCATTGCAGGCCCACATTGGGCTGGATTGCTGTAGATGCCACACAGGGGTTGGAGGTTTCTTGTTAGCAGATGAAGCAGTCTTATCATGTGCCTGGTGTGGCATGTCTGCAGGGACCTGAGCCAAGGCGATATGAAGTTGTACCTGTCCTCATCCAATGTTCCAAACAGTTTGTTACAGTGTTCACTGCGCGATCAAAATGGTGGGCTACATAATGGGAATAGAAACCTTCCTCATGCATTGCCATGATACAGTCCCATTTGAACCTGCCTTTGTGCTGATAAACAGCTCACATTCATTTTCTTAACATAACAGAAATACATGTGCAATGTTTCACTGACCTGTTGTTACGGTGGCTTTTATTGGGATTTCGGGACTGACAACACTGCCTTGATTTCCGGTTTCATGTGATGTCGTATTGTCATCACTGGAATCATTCGCATAATTATAATTAATTGCCACACATAAATATATTGAAAGCCACACATAGTTCCGGAACCACCGTACTATGTGTGTTCTAAATATTTGGTATCATTGCATTCATCCTTTATGGGTGTTGCAATTTTTGCGTCCATCAGTGTTTTTTTTTGCGTCCATCAGTGTATAATACTAGCAGATTTACACAGTGCTTCTCGGGATGCCGAACACTTTAGTTTCCACAAAATCAGAAAGAATGACCCTCCCGTGCTGTTTACTCATTTCTGAAACAATGATTTTATCACGCGAAAGGAAAATAATTGAAATATTATATCTTTCAAATTTGTTTATTACAACAATTATTTTAATAACTGCTAATGATAAATCTATCACCACACTTTTTTAACCGATAATGTAAATTCTAGATAATCTGGAGAAATTTTACCTTAAACTGATCCCAGCCGATTCACCAGCTAATATCTTCACCTTGGTGAATGGGAAGTTCATGCAAAATTTATTGTCTCTAGGTCTTTGTAGGGCTGAGAGTGAGGGCATAAGCGTATAAACACAACAAATCTCTCTCTTCTTTACAAAGAAGATAAACTACCCTCCAGCAAGGGCGGGGGTGTCTTAGTCGGAGTGCGCAGACTCGCAATCTACAGTTCCCAGGTTCGGGTCCCCTCTGAGCCAGCGTTAAGATTTATTTCTGCAAAAATTCCACACCCTCTTCTCGTCTGTAGAGAGACATCGACTTGCTTGGAAAGGCCGCCGTCCGTCGGATGAGACATTAAGCCTTAGTTCCGTATGCAGGAAAGCCATACCCTGCGCACGTAAAGAACACAACTGGATGGATTTGACGGAAGGCTACCATCCGTCACCTAACAGCTGTCTAGTAGGTCCCCTTCCCCCCTAACATTCCCTGAGTACTCGAGGTCCTTATAACCTGGTCATTTAGCTCATTGTTTGCCAAATGAAATTGCCGTTAAGAGGAAACCCAATCCACCTGCAGGTAATACAGCACCTGCTTGTTTTATATATATATATGTAAAGCCACAGTCAAAGCTCCCTGACTTTGCAAATAAGTTTTTGTCATCAAACACTTCCCCTGGAAATAATTTGAATACCTAAACAAAATTTATCGGAATCTCTGTTTTCAAGAACAGTCGTTAAATATTTAAAGAGTTATGGCAGCTAAAAGCATTTAACAACAACGTATCTGCTATGTAGAATTTAAATCAAAATTTTAATCACAAATAATAATGGTTATAATAATGCAAGTATAGAAGCTTTTGTAACGTTTCTTTGAGCATTCGTTTATTTTGAAAAATTAACAGTGTTTAGGACGAAAGTAACGGCAACATCTGTTGTTAAATGTTCCAGCTTCAATAATTCCTTAAATATGAAATGAATATCGTTTAAATCTGAGAGAGATCTTCAACTTATTTCCAGTGATGTTTTTCAGCAAAAATCTTACATTAGAGAGCTTTCAATGTGGCTTTATATACATAGTATGGAAGCGTTTCAATACATGTTATAAGGAGTATTCAATACATGTATATTCAAATTTATATAAATATATGAATTTGAATTTTAAGAGCAAGTCATCTGAATATGAAATGGCCGACTCGGTAGCACACTGATTTGTGATGACACTGTTACTGTTTTGGTTCGAGTCCCGGGTGGCATGACCTTTTTACTTTTTTCTATATCATAACCTACAGATAAACCAGTAGCTTTACAGGTCTGATCATAAATCTGTATAAGAAATACAGTTATTGATTTAAAATTTACTTTAGTACAATTTAAATTTACTGTAACACTCTTCAAGTTTACAAATATGTTTTGTACTTAATAAATGTTCAATATTAAATTCAATTCATTAAGTAGGATGAAAATTTTTCTTATTTACCCTAAAAAAGGCCGAAAATACGGTTTTACGTGTTCTTCATGTTTTCATGAAACCATTAAAATTTCACGACAGAGTACAAATACAGAAACTGAATCTGTCAATCACGTTTATTTACTAGCTGCGTAAATTTTTCCTCCTAAACAATGTTTTTTAAAGCTGTGTTTCGGACATTCGGAACGGTTAGTCCTATCTTATGGCAGCTAGAAAACCGATCTTTTAACCTAACACATGGTCATACAAAGGTGATTTAGCACACCAAATATTTGACCAATAGGCCAAATAACTATGTAATTACAAGGCGCCGCATTCTGCCACCACTCAATGTCACCATGGACGTGCAAGAAACACACGTACATCGATATCCGTCCGACCACCCGTTAGTTCGGAATACGCCTATTATGATATATGATTTATTTTTAATCAAATCGTCTAATGTCACAAGGATTCATAAAATATTTTATTTATAAAAGATAAAATCAGGAACTGTTATTATTAAGGTCGAAGCAAAATAATTTTTTCCTACTAGCCAGCTTGTAATACCAAACAGTGCGGTTGACCATGAGAGAGTGTATCACAAACTTACTAATTCCGAAAAAAAAACCTAAAAGAAAAACGCATCTCCTTTGGCGAATATGTCTGAATATTATTCTCATTTTTAGGACAATCACGGCTCATTTTCAAAGAGATTTGAGTTTTGTCCTTTACCGACTTCAGCACTACTTAACGGTATTGCGATTTAATGGATGATTTGCAAAATGCAAAATGTAGTATTTCATTATTACTCCAACCAAACTAGAATTTTTCATTTTCCCTTGAAACAAAAGTTGCGTTTTATACTCCCCATCTAAGGGACCTGGGTTCGAGTCCCGGATAAGGCATGGACGTTTGTGTTGTTTTTCTGCTGTGGTCCTGCCATCCTCACAGACCTACTATGGCATATAAACTGACAGGCTCCTGTCAGACCTCTGTGGCAAGCAGCAGCTTGAAGGGTATTTATTTTATTTATTTATTACTAAGAAGACAAAATCACTGTTATCAATTACTAGAAAGGCATACTCTACCACGCAAATTTAACATGAATAGATTCGCTAAATATAATTAAAACATAAATAGATCAGAAGCCGTTTAAAAATATTTATTTTCCAATTTTTGCGCCCTCTAGCAGGGGTTATTGTTGGGAGATTCGACAAAAGCGATTTCCAAGTATTTAATTAGTCTCTTTCCAACATAAAAAAATTCCATTTATCTCTAAAAGCAAAATATTCTAATATCTACAAACTTACAGGCGGATGCACGACAAAGTGTAAAAAATAACTCGTTTTTGAAAATGAGCTAAAATCTATAAAAATAAGACTTGTTATTTAATATTCATGATTGCAGTGGTTAGCGCATTTGGTTACTGTTAAAAGCAACCTGGGTTGGAATCCTGGATAAGGTAGGGATATTTCATTTCTGTTTTCTTTCTGATTAGATCTAGCCATCCTCAAAGATCTGTCATATTATATTAACAGTCTCCTGTCAGATATCAGTGGTAAGCGGCTGCTTGAGAGGTAATTAATTTAATTTAAAATATATTATGAATAAACGTATTCTTCTAGGTTCAGTCTAAGTTAATGCGATAATGAAATCTCAGAGGGATCAAAATTGCAAGTTTGTAACCGATTTCAGCTGGCTATTATTTCTTTAGAGTGCAGTCCCATTTTCACGAACATTGGCTTAACTTCCGAGTCAGTTGTCCACATTATTTTTAATTATTTAGAAAGGTGACGACTGAAATAAATCAAAATATATTTATAAATAAAATTTGAGATTTGTAAGCGACTTATACTGAGATAGCTCCGTTGTTAAGTGGAGGAAAAGGTAGTGGGAGATTTTTCTCCAAGCTTCGAAGGGTAAGAGAACTTTATATTAATTTACAAGAAAAAAGGATAGGCGTTAAATGGAGAAAAGTGAGAATGATTGGCATTCCCAAGTGCCAAGGAGTTTTAGATTATAACCGCCTCACTCCTTAAGGACATAACTATCATATGTTTTCTAAGGCAATATGGAAAATGAGACACTCAAGCATGTCAAACTTCCCCTTCGAACTCCCTTAGAATTTTGTGAGTACGCCATGGATGGGCACAAGGAAAAGTAATACTGTTTTACTCTTTTGCTTGGCCTCAAGAGTAACTTTTTCCCAGACATCAATCGTAACTCTTGTCTCCTAGTTTAAATTATCCGCTTGATCACAATAATAACTCTTTTTTTGCATTTATATCATTTTCAAAAACTCTTATTCTTCGAGAAAAACATTTTCACTTGGCCTCAACAATAACTCTTACTCCTGTCTCAAAAATAATTCTCTTCTCATGGTCTTAGGAATGTTTCTTGTCTGGGCTCATGACTCTTACCCCTGACCTCAACCTCGCCCTGCCCACGGTCAGTAGGGGACACGAATGGGCTTGTAAAAGCCGCCATCCGTCGGATGGGACGTTAAGCCATGGCACCGTGTGCAGGAGAGCCAACCATGTGCACGTTAAAAAAACACGCTGGATGGCCTTGACGGGAGGTTACCATCTGTCTCTCAACAGCTGTTTCAGAGGGTCCCTTCCCCCAACCTTGTCTGAGCCTTCAAGGTCCTTGTGACCTGGACATTTATTCCATTGTGTGGAAAAAAGTATCGCTCAGAGGTAAAACAACCCAACCCTGATCTCAACCACAACTCTTGATTCTGGCCTCATGAATAATATTACCAGTGACTTGAGATGATACTTGTTCCTAGCCTCCAGAATAACACTTTACTCTGGCCTCAAGAATATCTTTGAAACTGACCTCAAAAATAATACTTGCCTTGGTCTCAAGATTAATTTTTGATCACGGCCTCAAATTAACTCTTCCGATAACTTCTTAAGACCTGACCTTAAGAATAACTTGACCTAAAGATTAACTCTTGCTGTTGGCCGATAACTCTTGCTCTTGGCTTCAGCAATAACTCTTCTTGTCCGTGACTAAGACTATCTCCTCCTCCTGGCTCTACAAAGTTGAATTTTAAATTAAATGAAAGAAAGTAACTATTGTACAGTTGGCGTTATGATTATACGCTGCAATACGAGAGAGAAAACACTCTGGATAAGGCAAAAATACTTTAAATTTATTTCTGCTACTTTTACAATTCTTATTTATGAATAACTGCGATCTGATATTGTGGGAATTTGGTACACTTAATAAAAAATTAATTAGATATTTGTTAATGAAATATCGAATGTTATAACTGTCTATTTATTGGAATGAAATTAATAAATTAAACGTATATTATTTTGAACTATCCAGAAAATCAGAACCGATGGGAAGGCGATACAACCACACCCAACCTCCGCTGTTATAGAGGCCCACCCTTAAAGGGATACTAATATCAAACTACTCATTAATTTTTTACAACATAGACTTGAAATTCCTGAATTTTTTTCAGCAAAAGCATACTTATTCCAGTGACCTTTTCTATAGCTACAACACTCAGAATAATGTTTGAAACTATATCTCAAAAAATTAAGAAGGTATTTGAGGTGAAAGTTTTAGGTGAGATAACCTGATAATATCATCATTGGTAATACTTTTAGCCATTTTCAGAAATAGCTTTTTTTTTTCAATAAAACTTTCTCTTACAATGTTTGTCATGACAGGGAAAAACAATATAAAGTAATGAATTTTGGATAGGGTGAGAAGTATGAACTTGAAGGTTGCAGCTTAAATTGGGTTGTTTTACCTCTGATTACACTTTTCTGCGCACAATGGGCTAAATGTCCATGTCACAATGATCTTAAGGACCAAAGCTCTCTCTTGTCCTTAAGATCATTGTTACTTGGACAGCTGTTCTTCTATCGCGAGAAGAACAGCTATTAAAAGACAGATGGAAGTATTCTGTCAATGCATCCAACATGTTCTTTAAAACTCTCAAGATATGGTTCTCCTCCTGCACACTGCTCACAGCTTGAGTTACAGTCTATGGTATGGAACCTAATTCGAAAAACTTACTTTATTAAGGCGGGATTGACTCAGTCGGTAGCGCGCCAGGCTCGTAATCTGCAGTTCCCTAGTTCAAGTCCCAGCTACGTCAGCGTTGAGATTTATCTCCCCAAAACTTCCTGCCCTGACCACGGTCAGTAGGGGACACTGATGGGTTTGGATAAGACCGCCGTCCGTCGGATGGTATGTTAAATCGTGGCACCGTGTGCGGGAGAGTCATACCCTGTGCACGTTAAAGAACACGCTGGATGGCTTTGACGGAAGGCTACCATCTGTCTCCCAACAGCTGTCCAGGTTCGAGTCCCAGCTGGGTCAGCGTTGAGATTTATCTCCGCTAAATTCCCCGCCCTGCCCACGGTCAGTAGTGGACACCGTTGGGCTTTGAAAGGTCGCCGTCCGTCGGATGGGACGTTAAGCCATGGCCCCGTGTACGGGAGAGCCATACCCTGTGCACGTTAAAGAACACGCTGGATGGCCTTTACGGGAGGCTACCATCTGTCTCCCAACAGCTGTTCCAGTGGGTCCCCTCCCCCAACCTTCTCTGAGCCTCTGGGGTCCATGTATCCTGGACATTTAGCCCATGGTGTGCAAAAAAGTGCCGCTCAGAGGTAAAATAACCCATACCTAACCCAACAGCTGTTCCAATGGGTCTCCTCCCCCAACCTTCTCAGAGCCTTCGGAGTTTTTGTGACCTGGCCATTTAGTCCATTGTGGGCAAAAAAAGTGCCGATCAGAGGTAAAACAACCCAACTTACTTTATTTAGCTAATGTAACAAAGAGAACACCGAAACCATGGCAGCTAAACTTATGCACAAGTAATAACAACGATATCTTCCCCATGTACAGACTGTCTCGAGGTTATATTTAACTTTAATCTACATAAGTCTACCACAGGGCTTCCTTAACAGGATGGGTATCACTTACACCACAGATGAGATATTCGTTTTTATCCCTGCTGCGACGGTCTTTCAGAAGTACAAAGTGTTCACCGTGTTGTTGAGGAATACTTGGCGGCTTCTTTGTAGCAGTCTCATTAGTCCACTTGGAATCCATTTCTGCCTCAGCAAAAGCATCAACTGCTGAAGAAAAATCATTCCTTTGGCAGTAAGTAGGGTCATAAAGAATGAAAAGTAAAGCAATAGATTCTCTGCCGTCCTGAGTTTGTGTCCTCTGCTAAAAAAAGTAGCTACAACCTTTCGTTATTTTTCAAAACGTAGTCTTTAATCTGACTGTCTCTGACCATATTACGGTTTTTAGTTTAATTTTTTCTATGAGATGAAACTTATTATGTGTTCTTTTGACATTCTTTTGATGATAGTATGTACAAATGTTATCTGTTTCCTGTCTTGTTTTACAACAATCGTTCTATAGGCTAATATAAGCAACTGCTTACGTCGACAAATGTGAAGTGGCAATGTCCTTTTCAATATGCGAAAAAATTACTTTTGCAAAGCTTGTTCTGAATAGCTATTAACGAAGAAATGTAATTAATGATTACAATAGAGTATTACATTGTTATAAATTTTTTATTTATATTGTGCATCAATAAAATATGTGTTGGCTGTCAATAAAGAATGTATTGGTTGATCTTTTTCACTTGCCATCAATATTTTATTGGGGAACACTTTAAAAGCCTCTACATGTGATTTGAGATGAGAGAGAAAATTTTAACAGTTTATTACACAAATTGAGATGGGAGGTGGAAACCATTAATAATTTCTTATGCATAATTTGAGACCAAGTGTAAAATTTTAAGATTTTCTTAGAATAATTTCAGATAGAGACGTCAATTTTAGAAGTCACTTAAGCGCAATTTATTCCAAAAGATGATTTCAATTTCATGATTCACCAGCTTTTGTTCGGAGCCTATGAAAGGATCATTTTAATTCAACTAGTTTAAGATGTAATAAATCAAAAGTCCATATATATATATCAGTACGAGTACTTAAAACGTTCACTAGCAAGTAAACATAAGTGACACTTTCTACCGTTTCATTTTGAACACTAAAGTGCATTATTCGGTTTGAGCTTGAAAGAAACTCAGTCAATTAACTCCAAAATCTTGTTCAAAAAAGTTATCTATAAGTCTGAAATTATTTAGTTTCTACGGCGATCTTTCAGTAAGGATAGAAATATCCAGGAATCAGAGTTAATCAGTTCAACTTCTGACAACCCGTTTAGAGTTGCTTATATTAATTTAATAATAAAAATATTTTCTTTGTTCTTAAATATATGCGAAATTTATTAACTACTATATTAAGAGATTTATTGGGTTACTTAAACAACAATTCAGATAAAAAGCAAGATTTTATTAATGCATTCTGTATTGTCGAATGAATAATAATGAAATAAAATTTTAATAAAGCAAGTTAAAATATATTGGACTTTACTCGCGAGTCCATGTCACAACCTCGAACATGGCAAATTTGGCAGTGTTGGGAGACAAAATGAGAGTTACTGGCGGAAGATGGGCCGGGTTGAGGCACATAATCCGAGGTGGACCCGGTTGTGAACCACCCTCCCCTTTGAAGAGGGCATCAAGGGTCGATTGCCTTTCCCGGAGTATTGCTTTGTAGCAGTAGATAGCATCATCAATAACAGTTTTCTTCTTTGCAGTGATGCTGTCGAAACCTGCGTCATTTTCAGTGAAGAGATCTAGGCCAGTCATGATTTTATTAATGCCCTCTGTCAAAATTTCTGCGATGAGGTTTCTTTCGGGTGCATCTTCAATGGAGTTATTGTCTCCCTCAGTAGAGCGCTGTTGTAGTACAATCCAGCTCTATCAGCTTTTCTTTAATGATATTTTCTTATTAAGAGTGGAGTAGAACCTGCACATCGTCGATATCAACTTCGTCGATTCCTAGTTGGTTTCCAAGTTGAACAATGTGATTGGAAATCGCTGTTTCATTCTCTTTACATTTCCTGAAATCGTGACGTGCCACTGGCCATAGTTGCTACCAGCTACTCTTCATACAGATTGGAGATCGTACTCAAACTGAGGAAAACGTAATATGGCTGGTTGCCCGAGAGTGAACAGCATGTACAGAGCAGCACTAGATTACATTGGGTGAAAGAATACGATAGATAGTGCTCACTCTATTGTCCTGACTGACCAGCAATTACAAAAATATATATTATATGTAAAGTTCAGTACTGTAATGGATTTATATAGATATATATTTAAATTGCAAATATTTCTAAGACGAACAACGGTATAACTATTCAGCGCTGCACGGGGCAGTTCTAAACGAAGTATGCCTGTACTTGCTACAATGCAACAACTTATTTTGTTTTACGTTCACTATTCATATTTCTTTAATTGAGGCCTACATTAAGCAGGATTTGGATATCATGATGCTTTTCGACGAATCTGGATTGTGTGTTAACATATTCAGGGTTCGAAAGTTCCTTTCTCTACCGAAAATGTAAGATTGATATTAAGGTCCTACACTCGAGCTTTTTTTTTTTCTTATATTAAAAAACTCTCCTAAACATATGGTCTCCCTCCTTTATCACTGGGTCATTAAGAGATCACCTTCCACACTATAAACCACACTTCCACACAATCACTGAAAATTAAACTTCCACACTTCCACACAATCACTGAAACACTAACTTCCACACAATCACTGAAACACTAACTTCCACACTTCCACACAATCACTGAAAAAGATCTAGCACATAAGGAAATTCTGGGTGAAGTTTCACCAGAGCTGTCCACTTTTCATTTCGCGCAATGAACAAAATAGTCAGCTCCCACATCATCGGTGTTTCGGTAATTCCTGATAACTGTTAAGGGATAGATGGTAGCCTGATATCAAATAATCTAGTAGGTGTTTCAATGTGTACGGGATATGGCCGGTCACCGAGTGCTACGGATTAATGACAGTACAGGTACTTCAGCTTTACCAATTTATTCCCCCATTCCTCCCCTGTATTATTGGCTGGGTCAGTCTTCCGCTACTAATGTCTTATCCGACAGATGGAAACCTTCTTAAGCCCATTAGTGCCGTCTTTCTCACTAAAGAGATTAGATGGGAGAAACTGACAAATTGATCAGTTTCTCAGTGTGGAACACTTCGGATTGGAAGCTGATCCCCTCAATTTACAAGTTTGGCCCTTTACCAGGTATGCTTCCTCGTATTCACCAAGGCTTGTGCCACTTAATATAATTATCAATGGCCATATTAAGATAATAATTATCGATGATTTTATCATGTATGTAATGAATATCATAATCATATTGGGATACATATCACACACTTTTGTAATACGAACACATATCAATAGAACACATGTAAATATGATACAAATAATATATAATTAGAAATATTGAAATATTATAAAATTATAGTAAATCAACAATTATCTGAAGTAATTATGACTAATTCTTATTTTTTCACATATTCAGTAGTTTTCTTAACGAACTAATTCTACAGAATAAGACAGACTTATAGAAGACATTAATATCTTATTATATAAGACAGAACTAATTCTACAGAATAAGACAGTTCTTAACGAACTAATTCTACAGACAATATAAATGTAATTGCACTACGCTATATTTCTTTAAAATATGTCTTATCAGTTTGTCATTTTCTTAGTTTGTAAGTTTGTGTATTTGTCAAAACAGTTCTTCCATCATATTTTTCAAACCCAAAGGACAAATTATTGATTTATATGTCAAATAAAAGCTTGTGACGCGGAGAATGTCATAGACTATATAAAAAAGTTACTTCCCATGCATTCTTCCTTTATGAAAAATGGGAACTATGAAAACAATTATTCCGCTATATACACAGTCGTATCAGAATAATATGATCACCTACCATATATATGCTATGGTAGGTGGTCATATTATTTTGATACGATTGTGTATTTGGAATATGAGAGCCGAAAATAACGGGCTTTGTGTTAAATGAAAGCTTGTGACATGGGGAGTGTTACAGGTTATAAAAATTCACCCCACGTGCTTTTCCGCCCAAAATTTGGGAAAATATGTGAAGGACTGATCTGCTACAACTTTCAAACACCAGATCCGCACATAATACGTTGTGTGTCAAATGAAAGCTTGTGACGTGTGGAGTATTATGGGATATCACAATTTACCCTTTTACCTTTATCTCCCCCCCTAAAGAAAGTGCTTCCTAGAACATTTTTCAGACTTTTTTGTGACACGAATGCATTTTTATTTATCAAAAATATGTAACTAATGACTTACAATTTTAATACCGAAATTAGAGTAAATTGTAGCTTTGGATGACCAAATTTTTGAAATATTTGGAGCCCTTCCCTCACCCCTCCACAATCTAAAATCCTTGGTGTGCGTTTAGTTTTAATTGAGTAGGTCCTACATTATAGGGAAGTGTGAAGAGGCAGCACGCTTGGCTACCGTCCCATGGTCGCACGCTTGGCTACCGTTCCATATGGTATATATACGTATATACATATATATATATTTATATACAGGGAAGTATTACAATGGAGAGGCAAAATACTAAATTGAAATAGAAGGGGGAAAAATACTTTTTAGCACGCTTGGCTACCGTCCCATGATCGAGTGGTTAGCACGCTTGGCAACTGATCCAAGGGATCTGGGTTCGAGCCCCGGGTAAGGCATGGATGTGTGTGTCGTTTTTCTGCTGAGGTCCTGCCATCCTCTAAGACCTTCTACTGTGGCGTATAAACTGACAGACTTCTGTCAGACCTCTGTGGCAAGCAGATGCTTGAGGGAGTATTTATTTTATTTATTTTGAAGAGGCAACATAACGTTATATAAGTTACTATAGGGTACCAAGCTCAGAACCTTTGATAATCCGGCAGTAAGACCAATGATGGGCACCTTAACTAATACTGGAAGTGCCAGGATGTACGAAAAATTTGGGGAAAGGCCTGATAATTTTCTTTTCGCAATGCATACTTTTTAGCTATTGTCAAAACGCATTACTTAGCAAAAATGTTCGGGAAAAGAACTCTAAAAGGTATTTTTGCCAATTCTATATAAATTTAGTATTTTGCCTCTCCATTGTAATACTTCCCTGTATATAAATATATATATGCATATATATATATACCGTATATGTATTTTTTCCTCTCCGTTTTAATGATATTTTTAAAAGCATACAGGTTTACTATTCTTTTGATTCTGGTCCTATTATAAATTAACACAAGATTTCAGTTTTAAATTTATTATTTTAAACTGAATTATTCGTCATAAATTAGCCCTTGCAAAGTTATCTATTTTGGTTATATTTCGTTTACAAAATTTATTATATGTATATTTCATTATATATATATATTAATTTATTTTACATTGAATTGCAAAAAAAGTGATATGAACAAACTATAAGGAGAGTGGCTGGAATCGAACCGGATACCTTTAAGTTGTAAATTAAAAAAATGCAATTTGTCGACTAAATTATGCATTAGTAATTAGGTGTTATGTTAAAATATATTATTAGCATTATCTTACTATTTACTCTAAAGACCAAAGTTCAACACATTTTAGATTACTATTTACTCTAAAGACCAAAGTTTTCATATTTTAGATTTTTATATCTCATGCTGTTCTTAAATTCTTCATACATAAGGGGCGGGGGTGGCTCAGTCGGTAGCGCGCCAGGCTCGTAATCTGTAGTTCCCAGGTTCGAGTCCCAGCTGGGTCAGCGTTGAGATTTATCTCCGCAAAATTCCCGCCTTGCCCACGGTCAGTAGGGGACACCGATGGGCTTGGAAAGGCCGCCGTCCGTTGGATGGGACGTTAAGCCGTGGGCCCGTGTGTGGGAGAGCCATACCCTGTGCACGTTAAAGAACACGCTGGATGGCCTTGACTGGAGGCTACCATCTGTCTCCCAACAGCTGTTCCAGTGGGTCCTCTCCCCCAACCTTCTCTGAGCCTTCGGGGTCGTTGTGACCTGGCCATTTATCCCATGGTGTGCAAAAAAGTGCCGCTCAGAGGTAAAACAACCCAACCCAACTTCATACATATGTGTCCTTTCTTGACAAAATAATAAGTGGACATTGAAGATATTCGCTAGGTAACAAGATCTTCGACTATTGGTTGCTTTGATATAGAATCAGTCAATTAAGTGTCACAGGAACATGCACATTTGTGTCATCGCTATAGTAGATAATACTAAGATTGCAGGTGGTGGCCGTATTGTTATAATTCGTATTATCGATTATCCCTGATTCGCATAGCTAATGCTGTGATTGTCTGCGTAACGCGTCAAATAATGATTACGAAACGAATATAAAAATGATATTAGGCTGTTTAGATATGACAAATAATAGATGCTAAATTTTAAATTCGTTTATTAGTTTTGTTAATTTTATTTGGTGGGGCAGTACCCCAGCTGGCCTAATGAACCAGTGGCCTCTGAGAAGGCATTAGCATTGAGCAGTGATTCTCGAAACGTTTGGTTCACGGCACACTATTTTGTCCCATGAATACTCTCTGCACACTAAAAATTTAAGTTGGCAGTACTACGGGAGACTCGAGCATGCGCAGTTTGCCTTCAATAATTTCTGCAGAATCGTTTGTAAACGTAGAGCTATTGTGTTCAGGTTCTAACGTGTATTGAGGTTAGTAAGTACGCCATAAGTGTTATGATTATGTCGTGTGTTAATTTTGGTTTTAACGTTAAGATATAATATGGATAAGATATTGATTAAAAACTTAAATGAAAAATCAGTAGCAGAAAGTAGCAACAAAATGGTTTATAAATTTCCTATTATCTGCAATTATTCGAAATTCGAAATTTCGTGGCACACCTGGGGAATCTCGTGGCACATCCTTTGAGAACCACTGATATAGTGTGACCAAATTTTGAAAATGGTAAAACAGGACATTTTACGTTTATCTTTATAAAATGACTGGATGCCCTGAAGGGCTTACAGCAATATGATCAGTAACTGAAAAGCACGAACACGCCCATTAGTCGCCCACCGAAAACAAAGTATATACACTGTTCAAAGTAGAAATCGCAACACCAAGAAGGAATGGAAGTAGAGATATGCAAAACGACCTAGGCAATCGGTTATCGGAGATATGCAAATGATCAAAGTTCTGCATCGAATGGACACATGATACCGAGATGAGTCATGGATAAATATCGGGCGACCACGAGCTCGAGTCACAGCACAAACGAGAGGTTGGAGTGCATGCTGCGAAAATGCTCGAAACATGCCTTCGAGATAATAGTGGGACACTTGTACACAACTGATGCCTTCTGAGAGACAACGTATCGTGGATATGTGAGAGCCCGGACTGAGCCTTCGAGCAATCGCCACACGCATGAGACGCAATGTGAATGCAGTGCTATGGCAAATCTCACGCAACATCATGGAGCACCAAATGACATGAAGGACAGGTATAGACCATAATGTCGCACCACAGGACGTAAAGATCGCATGTCCGTAGGTGGACTGTTCACGACCCTTTCATCACAGCGACTGTGCTGCAGATCGATTTGCAGACTGCTACGAATACCGTGGTCTCCATGCAAAACATTACACAACGTTCTCATGATGCAGGAATGAGGGTGAGACGTCTAGTCTGACATCTCGGGACATCACCGGTTATGACTGGTACTGAGGGAGGCAACTATGGAAATGGAGGAGAGTGTTATTCACAGACAAGTCCCGATTCTGTTTCGGCATGACAGATGGCTATGTGTCCGCATGGCGTCGGTGTCATCAACAACATGAAGAAACCTATTCCAAGAGCCGCCTTATGACACCCCACTGTGATACAATGGTATGGTGTGGCATCCCATATGGCGGCCAGACGCTCCATGCTTCTGGCGCGCAAATGGCGGAATGTTACATGGATGACATCGTTAATCCTATGACACGACCCTTCCTTATCACCATGCCTGCATGTGTTCTGCAAGTTCTGCAGCAGAACAACGCCACCCAATACACTGAACATGCAATGATGGACAGCCTCCAAGGTGTGAACATTTTCCCATGGCCGCCATGTACTCCCTGGACTTGTCACCCATTGAATATGTGTGGGACCTTATGGGTCGCCGCCTTTGCCAGATCCCTCTGGCAGCGAACCTGGTACAGTTGCATTCCCAATTGAATGCTATTTGGAAACTCAATATCTGAGAACACCATTAACCATCTGATTGATGAAATACCAAGGCGTATACAGGTTTGTATAACGGCCAGTAGTGGGCCTACTATGCACTATGCAAGTCTGCAATAAACGTGCGTACCTTGAGTTCTCAGGTTCCGTTTTTTGTTATCATTTGCACATCTACCCTCATAACTTCCGTCCTCTCAGTTTCGGGTGTATACATCATCACTTCCTTTGAGGTGTCGCGATTTCCGCTTTGAGCAGCTTTTATCAGAAAATAATATATTAATATTACATAATTTTTCTTTGTAATATTAAACACGCATGAGACGCAACATGAAGTGATTGCGTCTCATGCATTACATAATTTTTCTTTGAAAACAAACAAGCATTATATTTTTAAAGCAATGGCCAAAGTGAAAAAAAAGAGACGTTTGGACACCCTACATTAGCAATGTTATTAGAAATCAGGAGGACCATCTGACACTTTTCTTCTTGTTGCCCGATCCTGTTAAATATTTATTACATGGGTTGTAGTTTAAATCTGGAAGTACGATCCAAAAACATATATTATATAATTTAAGAAATCGGATTTCCAAATTTCTCAGCTCAAATCGTCTACCCATCTCTGGTGAATTTTCGCCTACCTACTCTGGTCGTCTACCCAACTCTTAGAATTTTCGTCTTTTTCCACAGTCTTCTGTGAGAGAGAGTCATGACTATAGAAGTAAAGTATTTCGACCAGCGAACACTAAAACTTTGACTCTATGTGGAGTAGAATCATATATCCTGTACTATTGAAGGCCACGAGAGGCGAGCCATCAGCCCTTAATTATCGTCCTCAGCTGGCAATTGCCAATCGGGGACAGCTGGAGTAGCGACCAGGCAAGGAACAGCTCAATCTCGCCTCCAGCACTTTCCTAAACTTCGTTTTTTTTTACCCTGTGTGAGTTAAAAATATCTCTCAAGGAAAATAACCGTTACGACAAAGTATAAGCCGAAAATTCTTCTCAGAACGAAACAACTAGCACAATTGTTATAATAGCTTGTGGAACAACTGTCTCATTAAGTAAAACAACAAACTCAACCGTTATTGAGAGAGTGTAAATCAAATATCCATTTACGACTGACATCGTTGTTATAATAGGGTGTGAGCCAAAAATGTTTCTCAGATTGAAACAACCAATACAATATTTATGACAGTTTGTGAGTAAAAAAATGCCTTTCAGAGGAAGGCAAAAAACACCATTGTTATGATAAAGAGTGAGCCACAAATATCTCTCAAACGGAAACAACCAACACAATAGTTTTAACAGAGTGTGAACCAAGAATATCTCTTCGAATGAAATACTAAACGCCACCGTTATGACAGAGTTAAGCCAAAATTTCTTTCAGAGAATATATAAGACATGCAATAGAAATCATTGTTATGATTGAATGTGAGCTAAAATTCATCAGTATATAAACTATAGAGCAAAATTCATCAAATAAAGGAGATAACAAACATCATTACCATGATAGAGTGTATGATAATGTCTTTCAGAGTAAGATGAACAACACAACAGTTACGAGAGTTTGTGAGCAAAAGATATCTTTTAGAGGGAAACTACAAGCACCATTCTTATTACAGGATGAGTCAAAACATCTCTATGAGTGAAACAACCAACACAACCCTTATGACAGAGTATGTGAGAAAAATGCCTCTCAAAGTGCAACAACGAACATTATCATTATGACAGCGTTGAGTTAAAAATGCCTCATAGTAAATCAACATAAACTCCTCTCATAGTAAATCAACATCATCATTAATTACCACAGCTTGTAAACCAAAAGTGCCTCTTAGAGTAACAATCAACCTGGGAGCGAAAATATATTCCTTTTGCTATTTAGTAACGGAGAGAGTTGGGTTGTTTTACCTCTGAGCGGCACTTTTTTCCACACATTGGACTAAATGGACAGGTCACAAGGACCCCGAAGTCTCAGAGAAAGGGACCCATTGGAAGAGCTGTTGGGCGACAGATAGAATCCTCTCGTCGAGGCCATCCGGCCTGTTATTTAACGTACACAGGGTATGGCTCTCTCACACACAGGCCACAGCTTAACATTTCATCCGACAGACGGCAGCGTTTCCAAGCCCATCGATGTCCCCTACTGACCGTGAGCAGGACGGGGAATTTTGTGGAGATAAATCTCAAAGTTCGTCCAGCTAGGACTCGAACCTGGGAACTGCAGATTACGAGCCTGGTGCACTATCGAATGAGCACCCCCGCCCCATTGTACCATAGGGGCCTTAGTATCTTACCTTTTATTTTAAACATTTATTTAACAAATACACCAATTTTTTATTTAGAACATGGGATATTGGTGACAAAGTCGTCTGTCAGTTTGGTGATATATCACTGATACTTATCACCCTGCAGCAGCCAATGTGGTGGTGGCCCTCCTATATGGTAGAATGGCGTTAATGATCGTTCTATAATTTATATACAAGTATATCGCCAGTCCCACTATTTCTGTCTGTGGGAGACATTCCTGACAAGCATTAATAAAGCTTGACTGCCAAATGCCCCATTAGTAAACAACAATTGGGATTCGTGGCATAAGCAAATAATTAATACCAATTCAATAATTTAAAAAAATCCTTAGGCTGAAGTTAAAGCAACAAGCAGGCTAATTTAAAGCTAACTAAAGACAGCGGCGGTTATGAACTAGAGACATCTGAATTAATTCATTCAGTTCATGTCTAGTTCACAACTAGAATAATACATATCACGTCTGGCGAATACAAGATAATCTTTTTCAAAGGGAATGAAATTTATCATTTTCCAACTTTGCATTTTTTGATAATTTGAATTAATGGATAATTGAGAAAGAAAATGCAAATACTGGTAGTTCTCGATTTGCGCAGTTAATGGGTTCCTAAAAACTATTTTTTAAATCAAATTCCCTCAAAACAAGAGCAATTTCCCCATATAAAATAATTAAATTGTCCAGGTTAGGGAGAGTACGTTTCTGTATTAGAGTACGCAATATTTTCCTATCCAGCTTCTGATATAAATGCACATGATATATATAAACATTACAAGAGTAAATTGTCGAAATTTTTAAATTGAGCTTAATTTTAAATATACTGACGTTCATAATTTAAGGAAGTTGAACAAAGTTTCAAATATATCAATAAATCCTTTCTGGGATTTAACGAAAGTTCCAGTGGATATTTAGCGTGAAATAACTCATATTTATCAGCAATTAAATTTGCATTTCTCAGTGCGAAAGACTGTGATATGCAAATTAATCTGGTGATAAAAGCAGCTTCAGGAACGGACGCTTTTCATTTCGGATTAAGATCGGATTTATCGATCGGAATACAATTTTGTTAAAATGCAAGGTGGGACGTTATTAGACGGGTAGAAGCAGGACAGTCATATTAAAGAGTTTACCAGAATTATGAATGTGTCGGAATGAGAAATTTCCACTCTGGAGATATTTTGTAGACACCGGAACATGCTCTAGAACAGTGGTTCCCAAAGTGGTTCCTACTGACCCCTAGGGGTCCTTGTGACCGCTGAGGGGGTCTGTGGCAAATTAAAATAATTTGGGGGTGCGTGGACAACGTCGGGGGTCCGCGAAAGGTTTAATATAAAGTAAAATAATTGTGACCCATTTTCATTATTATGAAAGTTAAAATAAATAGCAATAAATAAATTGGTAGCGATTTTTACGTCCTGAGTAAAATATAAATATAGATAGGTACATGAAATACAAGTAATGACAAGCATCGCACGGTGGGAGTAGGGCCGACCGCGGCCGTCTATCTGTATATCTATGCAGGTTTAAACAGGAACGGTATCTCGCCGCTACATGCAATAACTTGTCTAAAATATGGCACTATAAAAGAGTCGTGCATCTAATCAACAATTTAGTTCTGTTTTGTGCGTGATGTGAAGTGCATGTAACAAATATTCCTAGTTTTGAACAAAAAGCAGTATCATTTTTTGTATTGTTACGAAGATTGCGTACGTTAAGTAAGTATTTTTTTATACAATTGATATCTTCTTGTATGTTAAATTTATTTAAGCAAAGTTATACTTTTGTTAAAGTTAATTAATAAAATAGTTGTATTATATAATATTTATCAATATTATATTTTGTTATTTATTAATTTATTTTATAATAATTGAATTATTTATTTTTCATGAAAAATAAATAATTAAATTAGTAAAAAATGCGTACCTATGCAATATGTGACACTTACTTAAAATTTTATCCTGATATCTTAAATAATTAATTGATGCGAGCGTTACTTTGTGGCATTCCATTTTCAAAATAAAACAAAATTTAATAAATAGTGTTTTTGTGCAAAGAAATAATTTGTTTTATTTTCTTACATCTTAAATTTGTGGCCTTTTTTTACAGATAACCGTATGAGTGAGCCGAAGAAAAAATGCAGACAATATAGTGTTGAATATTTAAAATATGGCTTTATTCCGTTACCAGGAAATAGTACTTTACCTATGTGCCTTCTATGCAATAAAACTTTGTCAAACGATTCAATGAAACCTTCTAAGCTTAAGGAACATTTGACAAAAGTCCATAGCGACAAAAAATTAAGATTTAACTTTTAGATTTAAGATTTTAACTTTTTTTTAAAAAATTAAGATTTAACTTTTTCTAAAACAGTCAAAGAACAATATTTCAAAACACCGTCATTGCGACAACTCTTAGCGACAACATCTGAGCGAGATGACGATGGACTGCGTGCTTCTTATAACATTACTGATTGCAAAGTCCGGAAAGCCGCACACCATTGGTGAAGAACTTATTCTACCAGTTGTAAGTGAGGTAATGAGCACCGTGCTGCATAAACCAGCTTTCGATATTATAAGAATTCCACTGAGTAATAATACAGTACAAAGAAGGATTGACGAAATGGCTCAGTGCGTAGAAAATTCTTTATGTGAGTACTTAAAAACATCTGAATTCTCTATACAGCTTGACGAGTCAACTTTGTCAGGAAACGAAGCTTTACTTTTAGCTTATGTGAGATTTGTAAAAGAAGAAAAAATTTCCCAAGAATTGTTATTTGCCAAATGTTTGGAAACTGATACGAAAAGTGAAACAATATTTAATGAATTAAAAAGATTTTTCGATGTAAAAGCTATACCCTTGAGAATATCCTCTCCGTTGCTACTGACGGTGCTCCGGCAATGGTAGGACGACACCGAGGCTTTCTGGCATACTTAAAACAAGCTATACCGAATGTATTATCTGTACATTGTGTCATTCATCGACAACATTTAGTCGCCAAAAATCTTAGTGAACGCTTGCATGGCTCACTAGATTATGTCATTAGAGCAGTTAATAAAATCAAAAGGAATGCCTTAAATGAGAGATTATTTGCTAAACTTTGTTTGGAAAATGAAGATTATAATCGTTTACTACTTAACACGGAAGTTCGTTGGTTATCTAATAGTGCATGTTTGGATCGATTTTATGCACTCCTTGATTCAGTGTTGGAATTCCTGGTAAGTAAAGATAATGATTTGCGGCTCAATTTAATTAATTCAAAAAATGACATGGCTTATATGACTGACTTATTTGCCAAATTTAACGAAACCAATTTGAAGCTACAAGGTGATAAATTAAGTTTAATCAAAACTAAAAGTATAATATCTGCGTTTGTTGCAAAACGTTTTCTATACAAACAAAACTAGGGGAGAGGAGAATGCACTCAGTTTCCAAATCTTTCAAAATTGCGAAAACGAGATGAAGATTTGCTTGCTTATTGTCAACACTTAACGGCTCTTCATTCTGACCTCAGCCAAAGATTTTAAGACATTCTTCACTTGGTTATCCCCGATTGGGTGTTGGACCCTTTTGCAAGTAGACCCACAAACTCAGATGAATCCATACTAATACAGGAGCAATTTATTGAATTATCCACAAATGAGGAGCTGAAACCAATGTTTGAACAAGGATACCACAAATTCTGATTACAAAAACAGATACCAATTTTATATCCTGCATTATGGGTCACTGTACAAAAGCTGTTGATTGCTTTCCCGTCTTCCTATTTAGTAGAACGTGGATTTAGTGCAGTTATGAGCCTCATCCGAAAAAAAGAAACCGACTGGAAATTAGTGCTCGTGGAGACTTACGAATGTTACTCACAAACAGTAGCCGGACATAGATAATCTCATATCATCCCATCAGGTTCACCCATCTCATTGAAAAAAAAATAATGTGATTTTGTATTTTAAAACAAAAGTTATAATTTCAATAAATACTATTTTCAATATCAAAATGTTTTATTTATATTTTATTTTTACGTCTCCATTTACCATTCAAGACATCAAAGTTAAATTTGTAATTTTTCTATTATGCAGTTATGTAGAGTTATTTCACTTGGAGGTTCATGGTCAGGTTTTTGCTATAAGAAGGGTCCATGGGCATAGTAAGTTTGGGAACCACTGCTCTAGAACAATGGTTCTCAACCTTTTATGCTTCACGTACCCCCTGGAGATGTGTATGCAACTGGCCTACCCCTGGTATAGATAGATAAAACAATAGTTATAGTATAACAATGAGAATAAAATAAAACATATATATATATACGCACATTAAATTTTGTATTCATAAATTACTTATATCGATAAACACAAAAAATGACATTTTTGCACAGCAGTGTTGCCAACTTAGCGACTTTGTTACTAGATCTATCGACTTTTGAGCTCTCACGGCGTACCCCAAAACATTTTACCGCGTACTCCACGTTGAGAACCCCAGCTGTAGAAGAACGATTCAAGGCAGGTCCAGAGCAACAACAGTTCAAAATGATCGTTTCCTGTCTCTCACTGCAATGTGCAAAATTCATTATATTCATTCTTAAAAAAAAACATAACATTTTAATTGATAATCAATTTTGATTTCAAAATTGCAAAGATACTATAAACTACTTACGAAACTTCCAGGTAACTTAAATTCTTCATTAAATAGAGGTCATAAAGTAAAAGGTATGTTTTTGGACTTACAGAAAGCCTTGGATACTATAGATCACAATCTCTTATTACAAAAACTTAAAAATTATGGGATAAGAATATTTCGATAAGATGGTTTAAAAATTATTGAAGTAATAGATTATTACAAAAATAAGCACTGTGTACAGTGCCAAAGCTGTAAACAATTACGGGGTGCCAAAAGGATCTATCCTACGCCCACTCTTATTTCTGGTATGCATTAATGATTTATGTAACACTACCTGAACGTACCCGGCGTTGCCGGATGTCACTCTTAATCTATATATTCTTATTTTCACTGCACTAAAGGTAAATTTTGTAACTTCCTCCCCCCCCCTCCCGACACTTTAGCACAGACTTTCAACAGGAAGAAATTTGCCCGGCATATTTCTGCGTAATATCATAGTCCATGGCATATTTCTGCGTAAGCTATCGAGATTTTTATTTCCGTTACCACAGATTTTGCCGCCCTATGTCTCCCGTGATATTTGTCTGCACGGTCAAAATTTCCTGCGCAGTGTCCCCCCATATGTCCCAGTGATTGGTTTAAAAATCAGGGCAGAACTGCAGTATAGGGTCCTCAGTCGCCATCTTGGTATATTTCCGTGAGGTGAAAAAAAAAGTATGAATGGTAAAAGTAGCCCGTTCCGCATCTACCATGAGATGCGTATTGAGGATATATATATATATAATTTAAAGGATATATTTATATATAAGAAATATGCAACGCTACATATAGGAAAATCATATTTCAGCACTTGAAAAAATTACTGAGAAAAATCTCATTAAAACAAGATTTTATTAACAACGCTTATCGCTACAAAATGAACCCTCTTTTTGCACTTAAAAAACTCCCGAAAATTAAATAATTTCATTAAAATTATATTTTATAAACAACTCTTATCGCTGAAGAATATGCCTTCGTTCTGCACTTAAAAAAGTCCCAAAATTTAATATTCTCATCAAAACCAGATTTCATTAACAGCTCTTATCCTAAAGAATAACTCTTGTTCCTTATTAAAAAAAGCCCCAAAAATAAACAATCTCATCAAAAGATTTCATTAACAATGCTTATCGCTAAACAATGAAACCTCATTTCGCACTTAAAAAAAACCCCTAAATTAAATAACGAAACTAAATTTCCTTAATAACACTCATTTGGATGGATATCATATTGCAACTCAACGTTACAGGTTTTCCTGGGGAAAGTACAACATGGCGGCTGAGGACCCTATACTGCACGGTAGCCAAAATCAGGTTTCCCACTTGGCCAGTGGCTTCGTTTCTTCACAAATTGTAACAGCTCGTGTCTCACTTTTAATCTTCATATTCTGTTGTTTCCTGCACTAATGGTTAGTTTTGAATATTTCTTCCTCTCCCTGACATTTTACACAGTTTGAACACGAAGAATTTCCCGGTGTTGCAAAAGTCACTGCTGACTCGACGCGTGCTGTCACAAGCCCATGGCAAACGATCGAGATATTTACTTTGTCAGAATTTGGCATTCTGTTATTCCCAATATACTTCACAGAAAGCTCCAAAATTTCGTAGGCGGGCAACCCCTGCCTGACCACATGTTGGGTTATAACATCAGGTCCGTAGCTAAAATGGAACGTCTAAATAACGCCTTTGGAAATGTGGGGAATCTGGCAACGGCAGAAGATTCTATTTTTACTCTTTACTTTCGCAGTTAGGGAGCAGTAAATGGCAACAATAAATTTGACAGCGTTTCTCGTTTCCCGTAGGAACAACATGGTAAATAATTTTGCTTCTAGCAAGCCCCCCTTTTGGACTTTATACCTGACATTTGGCACTGCAATTCGGACCACAACTGGAAACATTCTCTGAAAATTTGAAATGTTTACGTTGATTTCCCGATGAGTTAGCACACTTGGCTACTGATCTAAGGGACCTGGGTTCGAGCCCCGGATTTAGGCATGGATGTGTGTCGTTTTTCTGCTGAGGTCCTGCCATCCTCTCAGAACTCCTACTGTGGCATATAAACTGACAGGCTCCTGTCAGACCTCTGTGGCAAGCAGCTGCTTGAGGGGATATTTATTTTATTTTTTATTTTTATGGATACCAGAGACATACAGACACCTTTTATTATTATGTAGATTAAGTTCGAGCCGTCCCATGGCCGAGTGGTTAGCGTTGCTTGGCTACTGATATAAGGGACCTGGGTTCCAGCGCTGCTTTGCTACTGATATAAGGGACCTGGGTTCGAGCCCGGGTTAATGCATGGCTGTTTATGTCGTTTTTCTGCTGAGGTCCTGCCACCCCATCAGACCTTCTACTATGGCATATAAATTTTTCTGCTGAGGTCCTGCCATCCCATCAGACCTTCTACTATGACATATAAACTGACAGGCTCCTGTCAGACCGCTTTGTGGCAAGCAGCTGCTTGAGGGGGTATTTATTTTTTATTATAGATTAACTTTAACAGTTCAGTTTATTTATATGCAGAGAATTAATAACAACAGAAAGACTAAAATGATATGCAATGAAATACAAGAGGATTTTAATCACATTTTACGCTGGCTTAACCATAATAAAATATATTTAAATGAAAACAAGTCAAAATGGGTGATATTTCATTCTCCTAGCTATAGAGGTGTAGGAAATATATTTATTAAATCGCAACAATTGGACTGTTTACATAAAGGAAAGACAGTTATTGAAGACATTTGCAATTGTTATAAATTGAAAAGGTACGAAGGATAAAATATTTGGGGTTTTTATTATATTTTAGATGAAATAGCCATACACAATATATTTGTAATAAGTTAAGATTGGCTGCAATAAAATTGCATAAACTAAGATATACAATCGACGGAACACCGTGTTTATTATTTTACAAAGCAATTTGGGCATGGGTGTTTGTGTTCTCTTTCTGCTGAGGTCCCACCATCCTCACAAACCTTCCACTATGGCGTATAAATTGAGGCTTCAGTCAGACCTCTGTGGCAAGCAGCTGCTTGAGGGGATTTTTTTTCATTTGTGAATCTATATTAAACTATGGAATCACTATACACGGAACTACAAATATAACAAATATAAATAAAATTGAAAAAAATGCAGTCATCAATAGCAAAAATTATAATTGGTGACAATGAAAATGCTCATTTATTGACAAAACGGGGAGATTTAAATTTTTAAATATCTACTCTTATTCAAATTTATATAAATATAATATTTTATTGAAAACTTTCTTTGACGATACTCTTAAGACAAAAATAAACCATGAGAAAGAACCAGATTAAAAAGAGGTAACTTTTTTAAATTACCAAATATCAAAAATAATTATGGAAAATCTGTAAGTGACTATAAAAATACCTTTCGTCTATAATTCGTTACCTAGATATATACTATGCATCTGCAATTTTCGACTTTGAAGAGAAATTTAAAGGTGTTTTTACGGAAGACATATAATAGTGTTGTTTTAAATCGCTTTCGAATTAGTTTATTTTTATAGTTCGTCATTTGATAATTTCATTTCTGTCTATTGATATGTGACACAAATGTTTAATATCACATACATTTGTTTGTTTTCTGGCTTTGTGAACTATGTAACCAGATGATTCTACTATCCTTTTGTTTTTATTATAATTTTTTCCCTCGAGTTATTTAATCTAAATAAATATTGTAACTCTTATATTTCCTGCAGACAAGCTATGTAGCTTTGTGGGACAACTTTAAATCATTCTGTAACACATTATTATGAGAAAGGAAAGATTCATTTATTATTTTTTAATGAAACCAGCGCTTCACCTTTCATTGGAGCTATCAGCTCCCACAGGATGGAGAGTATCCAGTGTCCCAAAGACTTCATGAAATAGAGTTATACGCTAGAAGACATGTTGTGTGCATACCACTAATCTTTGTTCATCGGAGGGCATGACTGGAATGGGTCAGTCAGCTTATCAATTGGAACATGTTCTCTTTTCGGATAAATCAATATATATCTTAAGTAGTGATTCTCGGCACCAGTGCATCTGTAGAGAGCGTAGGACACGTTATCACCCCCTGAATATCATGGAAAGGTACCTCTTTTGGTGGGAGTTGTTTGTTGGTCTAGGGAGGTATCATTGCCAATGGCTGCACTGGCCTGCATGTTTTCTCGGTGAAACTCTAGCTGCTCTAAGATAGAGAGACGAGATACTCGAGCCTTATGTAAAATTTTTCAGAGGTGCCATGGGTCAGAATTAATTTTTGTGGATGTAAACGCTGGTTCGCATAGAGCTCAGAGGGTGTAAATATATGTTGAGAGTGAAGATATTCATAGAATATATTGGCCAGGGAGGCCACCAGACTTATAGTCCATTGAACATGCCTAGGATGCTTTGGGAAGTCGAGTTGTAAGTTATCAACCCCCTCCAAAGACCCTTCATGAAGTGAGAAATGCTCTTATAGAGGAGTGGGATTTGTTGCCCTCTGACTGAATTGTTAGATAATTGTATTAGAAGCATGAGAGCTAACAAAAAATAACTCCTAAACAAAAAAAGTTGTTTTCTTATATCTACCGACTGTAAGAGGGCAAATCATTGTTGTCAATGCAAACCTCATGATCCTTACACATCATCATCAAAATTTAAAATTTGTTGGATAAATAAATCGTTTGGAATCCTCAATCAAACGTTTGCAACTTTCAAATGTTTTCAATGCTAGAGGGCACAATTAAGCTTTTAGGAAGATTCGGAAAATGCAAATTGTAATACTGAGGTTAATTGCGTTACATGGTACTGATTTCATTTTCAAATATACCTCTCAGACATGTAATCCATGAAGAATAAATTGTGCCTATGATATACAGTATGTGGTTCAGTAGTTATGTGCGTAGTGTTTTGTGAGCACGAACCGTGGATATGCCACCGAAGATCAACACGTTTAGGGAAGGGTACATCGTTGCCTTTTCCCACGCTCGGTATTCCGAGTTACAAATTGTAAAGATAAAGCGCAAAGCCTAAGAATTTGGTATTTCGCGAAAGGATATCTATGTGGTGAAGCGGTGAATAGGAGATGTACACGCGGAAGCCATTACAGGTAGTTTAAAAAAAACGTAGAGCGCCCAACCGACACCAAATGTTATCAAGAAGATGCGCATAATCAGGCCCGTATCTAGAGGGTGGGTGGAAAGAAACACAATCGAGCAGGGGAAAAAGTAAAAATGGGGTGCCAAGAGACTGGATTTCCAATGCAGTACAATATTCCTCCCTCCCCCTTTTAGATACATTAGAAAATTTCTTGAAAAATCAGAGAACAGTCTCCAAAGCCACGAAGGTGTCCAAGTCGATTGTCCACTATATTATCCGAGACAATATTCGCTTACAGCACACATATAAGTCCTGTATCCACAAATTGCCGTAGGTTGTATGGGTGTTACCTTGCAGGTGACAAGTGAAAAAACATAGACATACTGGGCGAGAAATATATCTACCTATGTAACTGCATGAAGTCCCAGTAAATATACAATATTACCGACATAGTCCATCACAAATGTTACAGAGAATGTGTCGAAAGGTTTCCCAAATGTTTAAATGGTCATTGCTGGATACAGCTATAACGGGAAGTTGCACATTCACAGGGTGGAGAAGAACAAAAAGGTGAACTCCCTTTAGTATCGGACAAAATTCTGGAGCTAATATATCAAAACGAATTGCCTTCCTTGTATGGTAAGGATATCAGCACCATATGGCTGCATTAAGACAAAGCTTTGAGTCATACCTCAGCTTCTACTCACACACATCTTTAGCGGTTGGAAGAGGAAACTGGAATCTGCGCTATACCATTCTAGGATATTCCTGTGAGGTCATCACGGGATGGTCACAGAAACTCACAAACTTCCAGGGGCTTTTCCGCATTTGAATTCTTGAAAGGGGTTCTGGGTCAACGTTGACCGTGGATTGTTAATGGATTATGAATAGCTTGTAAAGATGTTTGGGACAGATAAGATACGGTAGTGCTTCGCAGAAGCTTACTACAATGGAAAGTATGCTATAGGGTAACTGTTGTACAACAAGGACACCAGATCGAGCATGCTTGATGGTGGGGTAAAGGTATGTGATATTTTATGTGCCTCTGGAAACATCGCCATGTAACCTAAAACCTCAGTAATTCATCAATACCTGTCAGAACCGAAAAGGAATTTTTAATTTATCTCGAAAAACAGCAAAGTTGAATGTCTACACTTGGGTAACACTTTGGAAACACACAAACAAACAAATGATATAAAGTGAAACTATTGTTTTTTTATTTATTTTTTCATTCAATTTTTGTTGTTGTTGTTTTGAAAATGAACTAAAAAGAATTAGCTCAAGATTTAAACAAAATCATCGAAACAGTGCCAAAAACATTCGCTTTAAAGGATATAAATTGTTTAAATATATTGTGCACTCTAAGGAACATTGTTGTCCATTACTGAGAAGAAAGTAGACTAACAAGGTTTTGTTTATACATCTATAAAAACCCCATGAGACATTTCTTGTACATAAGATATCTGTAGTTTTGCTTCTAGAGATGTTGAGATGTCATAACTAGCCATCCTGAGCAGAGAGAAATAAACGTTTGTTGCTTCCGCTCAGTGGGATTAACAGGGTGTTATGTGGAAGTATGCCATTAGTCTAGAATCAGTATGTCTTATCACCTTACTGTATCGATACAGCTCATAAAAAGTTATCTTTATAGCCTTTAGATTGAATGCTTGCTTTATATCGCTACATAGAAGTTTCAAGATAAATATGACTTGCTTTCCAGAATGCCGTGTGTTTCTTGCATCGAAGTGTCCTTCTAATATCACTTCTCTTTAAATCATTTTTGCTTAAATGTTCTTTATATAGCTCATCCAGGATTTAAGTAAATGAGAAAGCATGGTAAAGTAGCCACATATTTTCTAACTATCGAAACTTAGTTTCTATTTTATTACTCCCGTTCTTTTAGCAATTAGTTTTGTTTACATCGCTTTTGTTTGGTGGTCATATAAAGAGGCTATCACTTAGTTTTCCTCCTTGTAGTGATATATAAATTAATCAGCTTTAGCTTTCGACAAGGCAGCGTTGAAAACTTAGCAAGAAATTAAGTGATAATGAACATTTATGTGTACATTGCATCGTAACCTAGACATTAAAGAATCACTTGATTCTCCGGCAAAAGAGTAAACTCTTTAAAATTTGCACCCGGAATCAACTTTCTAGGCAGCATGTGTATCATCACCTCATGTCGTAAGGGATTTTATAAAGATCTGAGGATGGAATCAGAATTTTCTACCAAATATGGTCCCACATCTTGCTGGATTCCCTGTAAAAACAATCAATGTTTTCACCTCAAAAAATATGGAAACCTTAATAACTCTCTTATATCTCATATCATAGAGGCGCCATTTAAAACATTCCTCCAAAATTGTCACCTATCAATTAGCAGCGATAGTACCAACTGTGTACATATTACTTCATTCTCCATTGTACAAGCCTGGATAAAATACAAACCCCAAAGACAGCATTCTTCAGACTCAACGGACTGAAAATATATGCTCTTTATATATATTGGGGCATTTTTTTCCTACCGGAAAGAAATTTTCCTTTCCAAACCAAATAATTACTTCAGGCTCTCACGCAAATTTTGTAAGAAATTTTCAGTTGCAGCATGAAATCTCTTCATCATTTTAGTTTATATTTTCAATACATCGTAGCCATCTTTGATCTTATCATATGACTCTATAGATTGAGATATAAAGCCAAGAACGATGAATCCCATGAACTCCAAACAAGAGTTGCAATGATTAGGAATTTGAGTTATCACATAGGGAATTATCATGCCTCATTTTCCCTTCTAAGGATTGGGTTGTTTAACCTGTGAACGGCACCTATTTTAGCATAATAGGTTAAATGGCGTGGTCACAAAGACCCCGAGGTCTCAGAGAAGGTTCGGGTCAGGGTAACCACTGGACAGCTGTTGGGAGCCAGGTGGGAGCTTCTCGTCAAGGCCATCCCGAGTGTTCTTTAACGTAAACAAGGTATGGCTCTCCAACACACGGGGCCACGGCGTAGCGTCCCATCAGAAGGGCGGCGGACTTTCCAAGCCCAGCGGTGTTCCCTACTGACCCAGGGCAGTGCGGGAGTTGCGCGGATATAAATCTCAACGCTAGCGCAGGCTGGACTCGAATCTGGGAACTGTATATTATGTACCTGACGCTCTACCGACTGAGCAACCCCAATCCCCTTTCACTTCTAAGACCTACGAACTCAGTTAATTATCGTACATCCCGAACCACTGATGAATTATGTTTATCAGAAAATTTTCCAACAGGAGAATACTCAAGAATCCGGTATTTTTTATTTTCTTTTAATTATAATAATATCAGATTTCCCACCTGATTAATACATTGTTTTACAAACAACCACAATCAGGTTATAGGTCAGGAATCGCAAACATGCGATCCTCCAAGTCATTTTATTCGGCTAACAAGGAATACGTTCTATTATAATTACAATAGCGAACGGTGGCTTACTGCATTGGCTCGACTGCGATGATCTCACCGGAGTATGGATATCATATCAGCTGAAGATGAAGCCACTTCGAATTGAATTCAGATTTATGTTTTGATATTAAATGTATGCAACATCTAAACATTAAAACAATAATAGAAGTAAATGTTGTTGTTTTTTATTATTATTATTGTTTAAAACAAAAATGCCGCCAGTTATTTATTGAGAAGTAACTTATTTCTCCCTTATATGATTTGAGTTTGAGATCCCCGTTATAGATGAATATTTTAACAGAATATAATTTAACATTGAAATGCATAATTTAATATACATTTTAATAGAATATTATTTCTATTTTATATTAACGTGCTAAAGACTTTGCAATATTTGACAGCAACTGCTGTTACTCAGTTTTGTTTTTTTTAGAAAAAAACTTTTTAATACGATTTATTTTCATAAAACTATTTTATTTAACTGCCCTTGTTGAATGCGGGATTACGACTGATGTCTTTCCGAGAGACTAGCTAGTTTCGCAAGAGAGTGTTCCCTTTTATTTTTGATCTGTAAGCGTTGTTATTTTCGATCCTCGCGTTCGTATGATAGAGTAGAACAATCCTTTATATATCTCCTCTATTTTTGAGGGGTAGAAAGCATGCGAAGTAATTTTTTATAACCTATGACACTCCTCACGTCACAAGCTTTCCTTTCACATATAACTCGTTACGTTGTACTCTCGGATTCGAAGGTGCAGTAGAAAAATCCTCTTCTCTTTTGCTCTTTATTAGAAGGAATAAATCATAGGGGTAAATGTTTTATAAACTGTGATACTCTCCATGTCGCAAGCTTTCTATTCACGTATGGACCTCGCGTTCCGAAGATATAGAGCAGCAATCGTTTTCACATTTCTCGTCTTTCGGGAGGAAATAAGCATGGGGGGGGGGGAAATATTTTAACAGCCTATGATACTCCACGCATTACAAGTTTTCGTTTGCTACGTAACATATTAAGTGTGGCACACACGTTCGAAACATATGATGGAGCAATTGTCTTGAAAGACACACAAACTGACTAACTTATACACCAACAATTCACATGCAAAAAGCAATATGAAGATAGGTAAAAACTGCAAATGCAACATCTTCAAATTCAATGCATTTTGAGATAACACTTATAAAGTATTTTCAAATCAGAAAAGATAACCAATATTCAATATCGGCACCATCGGTCATCTCATATTCATCCAACTTATATTCGAGTTCATCCCATATATACTTTCACATGTTCCGAAATTTTCCTAGGATTTTCAGTACCATGAATTCTAACAATGTGACGATTTACCTTACCACTGACAGGAAAAGGTTGCCTCATCATAAAAGACTAACTTTGTTACAAGACTTCATCGTTCTCGAAACATTCCAAGAAATCATAGCAAAACCTGCATCGTTTTTCTTTATCTGTTGGCTTCGTAGCATTAAGAAATTAGTCTGTAGCTTTTCATGGTGTAAAACAAACTTTCGCATTCATTCTTGCAAAACATGCATAATTTGTTCAATTTGAGCGTATAGACTTTTTTATAAAGAATTTTTAAAGTCGTTGCATTCATTTGTAATCGCCTCATATTTTTACATTATTCATTTATCGAATAAAAACTGAATCATGCAACAAGAAATTTCGAACACACTACGTTTATTATTTTATTTATTTACGTGTAACTTATAAGAGAGGTCTTACTGTTAATTAAGTATCGAATTATTCCTCTGTAATTAGGAACACTGAAAAACGGGCAATTTAGCGCGTATTATTAAAAACGCATTAAACTTAAACGTATTTTAAATGCATTTCCGGTACTTCGTAGAACTTTCGCTGTAAAAGTCCGCAGAATTCGATTTTCATCTTGAAAAGTTTAACGCGATTTTAATTTCTTTTGGAATAGTTTAGGATAAAGTGAGAACAATGCATCAAGAGTAGGGATACTCAATTTGGGTTCGCACATGGCCTTTAGACTGGTTCTTGCAGCTCCTCAAAGCTTAAGTTAAATTAATTGGAAATCCCGGCGTGGAAAAGAGTGAATCAAGTAAGACCGATACTCTGTAAAATGCCGATAAAGAATAAAATACTTTAATGTTGCTAGATGAATAGGCAGCTTTTTTTAGTATTTTTAAACCTTGTAACCTGTCGGGTAGTTTTCATTGCTGAAAAGTCGATTTACAAAAGAGGAATTACTTTGGAAGAATACCTATCATGTAAGTAGTATATTGGATGAAAGGATACAGTTGCTACTGAAGATCATTTCCATTGAATTCAATCTCTCAAAATTTGCTTTATATCTCGAATGTTCTATGACTCCGTTGACTGTGTTCTGCACAGTCTGATAAAAAACAGTTTCCATAACAATTTGGAAGGAAGTATATTTTCAACAAGAACTATTTCCGAAATACTTCTCTCAGTGAAATGATCATCAATGGCAGCTGTGCCCTCACGTCCAAGAATTCTTCTATCAAGATAAGTATTGCTTTCAATGTCATTTTATATCTAGACCCTATGTCATTCTTACCAGGCTGAGATATCTAGACATGGTTCTATTTCTATCCAATATCGTTAAAGTGCTTTGTTATTTACAGATATTTTCAAAATGTTATTTGAGTTAATTACTTTCACCTTTTCTTTCATGAAGTTCTTATATCATAAAAGAAAATCTTAAATGTTTTTCTTTTAAAAAATTCATAAAAAAGTATAAAATAATAAAGCAAAACAGTTATAAATCGGTAATCACTGATTATCAAAATGTTCTAAATGACAAGTTTTGCAAATGAGTGACCCATAAATGAATTAATTATTAATGACTTATATGGAGCAGTAATCTATGCCCCGTAGATTCCATCCAAATATGGTTGCACACAACACACACTATTCGAAGAATATTTCTAACGTTTATTCTTGCCTGCGTTTCTTCAAAATATATTTAGGTGTTATTTGAAGCTGAATGAAGGCAAACTGTGCTGCCATCTATCGGCTAGGTGTCATTTTCTACGTCGTATTGAAAAAATCAAGTCGAAATGACTAGTAACTGCTAAAGGGAAAAGAGAGAGGCTCTTCAAACGAAATTTGTACTTTGACCATAGGGTTAATGCTTATATGCATACCTAAGCGTTTTACGTGTAGCAAATGATTTTTTTTTTAATAGAATTTGGTCGTTGTCAATTGGCATGTTCACTTCAGTTATTTCCCAAGTGGGAAAGCTGCGAAAGGACCTCCCAATAACAGTGACGTTAAGTAAGTAAGTCACTTCAGTTATATTTCAATTGCAATCGTGGCAAGAAAAAGGAAGTCATGACAAAGTCCACCCTACCTCACCCCTCAAAATGAAAAACAATATATATATTTATAATGACAAGGGATTTCAATATAGCACAAGTTTCCAAATATACCTTTTACGACGTTAAAGGATAAGCGGCTTTAACTATCCCTGAGGTAACTCATACATATAAAGAGAGAAATCTGAAAACCGCTGACGAAACGTGACTTTTTAAGTAGGGGAAGTAATTAATAGAAGGAATTCTACAACTAAATGGGAACGCCGTTCCGGTATCTATGTTTCCAAATCACGTAACCGGAACACCGTTCTGGTACTCGATGTTTGTGAATCACTAAACCGGAACGTCGTTCCCGTACTCGATGTTTTGAAATTACTGAACCGGAACACCGTTCCGGCTTTGGGTGTTTCTGAATAATTGAACAGGATCTATGATGATCGAATGATCTCGATGTTTCGTAATCGATGAGTAAAAATAGTTCTATACTTTTTAAATCAAATATTATCATATTATTATTTCTAGGAAAAATGTGGGGATACTGTAGCCTTGCAACAATGTTATTTTGAGAATCGAAAATGGCCAAAGAGCATGAAAGAAGTTAAACATGTATTTTAATAGAATTTCATTTTATTTTTACTGATCTCTTAATCTCTTTTAACATGTTAATTAAAATTTGAGATGATTTTTGTAGCCTGTTAAATATTCAAGTATTCATAATTCTTTGAATTTGAAAAAATGTTGTTTAAAATATGGATTTAGGCAGATTTGATTGAGGTCTTTAATTTATCTTTAGGCATAATTTTCACTAAAAATCACATTGAAGAAGTTATTGAGCTCTGAATGTGATTATCTATTGAAATAACATGGAACTATTTCCATTTTTCAGTCCAGTACCTGTATATACTGTATATATAAATATGAGTTATCTCATGTAACAAAGGAGGGGGGGCTGAGGGTAATATCCCCCTCATTCAGAAAATTTATTTTTAAGCAATCATTTATTCATCAGTCCCGGTGGCCGAATTGTTAGCTTGCTTGGCTATTGATTTAGCAACCTGGGTTCAAATCCTGCAAAACAGACAAGGATATTAAACTGACAGGCTCCAGTAAATTTAGTGGCCAGCTGCTGCTAGAGGGAGTGTTTTATTTATTTTTTCTTTAATTTGCATTAATGAAAATATTAACCAAATTTTGATTAATATTATAATAATTAGAAATATAATAATTAAAACCTAATAATAGAATATATTAGGACACTGATTGTATATAAAAGAATTATATGTAATTCATAAATTTCATTCTTGTTATTTTTCATTTAATTGATATTGTGCGCTTGAGTAAAGGCATTATTACTTTATCTCTATTATTTATCCTTCCATTATTGAATTATACAAATAGACATGTATGGAAGATGAGGAATTTTGTTACATTCGAAAAACAGGTATGACCATCATAGCTATGCCAATTTTGAAACGCTTTACCTCTGAGCGGTGCTTTTATATACAAAATGGGATAAAGATCAGATCACAAGAATAGTCCCCCCCCTACAGGACTCAGAGTTAAGAAGGGAAGGGGATCCACTGGACAACCGTTAGGAGACAGGTGCAAATCTTTTAAAAATCATCTAGCGTCTCCATCAATGTACTCATAATAATAGGGTTCTCATGAACACGGGGCCGGGACGGCTCAGTCAGTATAATGCCAGCTCGAAAACTTCAGTTCCCAGGTTCGGATAGGGATTTAACTCCGGATTGGAGATAAATCCCAATGTTCGGGTTGGGATTTATCTCCACAAAACTCTCCATCCTGCCCTCGATCAGTAGAGGACATGCACGGGCTTGGAAAGGCCGCCTTCCCTCAGATTGGACATTAAGGCCTAGGTTTGTGCACATTAAAGAATACGCTGGATGGCCTTGACAGGAGGCTACTACCTGTTTCCTAACAGTTGTCCAGTGGATCACCTCTCCCAACCTTCTCTGAGCTTTCGGGATCTTTGTGACTCAACCATTTATCCAATTTTGTGCAAAAAAAGTGCCACTCAGAGGTAAAACAACAACCTGAAGACGGAGTTACGATTTCGGCAGTTTTTCTGAGTCTATCGGTGTCCCCTTTCTCGCCGAGAGCTAGATGTGGGTTAAAGGTAAAAAATCACAATCGGTACTCAAGCCTGGGAACGTCAAGAAACTAGTCTGGCGCGCTACAAAATAACACCCCCTACCACATGCTTCAACGCAAAGGTTATCAAAAGTCATCATATGATGACTTTTGATTGGGAAGTCAGAGAAATACATGCCAAACATCAAAGAAGACCGTTTAGTGAGAAGTAGAGATGATTTTCGGGCTGTTTCCCGAATCCGCACCCGCCTGAGCCCACTTTCGAAAAAATAAATTCAGACGCCTCACAAAACATTTATACTGAAATGAATGTAGCTAATCAGTTATTTTATTCTTATAATATTAAAATCGTTTGATGACAAAATTAAATGTTAATGATATTTGGAACGAAAAATACTAGAAATGCTGTCAGAAACCGAAATTTTGTTGGTAGCATCATTAAAAGTGCAAAGAGCCATTGATTATATTAAAAACTAGAGAATACGCAAAAGATAAAAGCTACTTTGTGCTTATTTTCAATTACTAAAGATTGATTCAAAGGTTAAAATTATAATAAAAAATTTACATTTCTGCCCTCTATTCTAATTCTAACCCATTATATCTATACGTTTAAAAAAACCGCTATTTAAATCACTATCGCGATGTATGCTATAATTGCTCGATAGTAATTCGTGAATATTGAAAAAAAAAGGAAACGATCCACAATTCTGTTATAAATTTGTTACTTTAGTATCAAAAGTTTCCACACAAACGTAATATCTGGTAATCACTTCCGGTATCAGACACTGCGTGGCACATGTTATTTATAAGAAGTATGTCGGCATAGTTGAAAGCTAAATTTTATACAGGAAAAGACCCACTAGATTCGTTTTCGTGTCTTTCTTTGTTAAAATAAGAGTAAATTAAACAAAAAATTACTCACATACCCGGTTGTTAATAAATTCGTGTCAGAGCACTGCCTGTAGGTCGTTTTCAAATATTTTAACCATTACTTACATAACTTTCCAGTTTTAAATTTTCATTCACACGCTTCTATTACACTTTCAAAACCTTTCAATTCATCTAATTGCATATATTTGAATGCAGTACAATACAATGTGTACAGCGGTACAACATTAAGCTTAGCGAACGATAGTACATTGGTTATAATCTTGATGACTGAAATGTTTCAAATTGCATTTTCGCGTATACCGAGTATAACCTTGATGAATTGTAGTATTAGTAAGTTACTTCACTCTGTCCACAAAAAAGTATACGAATATCGTTTGTTTTCTATTATACTATAGTAGTAATAAAATATATCTAGCTATTACGATAACGAGGAGAACAGTCGAGATGTTCGAAGGCTTCAGAATGCTCGTCGTGCCAATCCGATACACTTCGAGCCCTGCGCACGCTACAATTGCCGTCTTGGAAGACTGTGGTATCCATCTGGTGTTCACTGTGGAGATGATGCACAAAAGGCAACACGTAGTCGTCCAGTAGCTCCATATAGCCCTTCTGATTCAAGTGTGACGTCACCGCAAACAAAGAACCCATTTCCTCGTACGTGGAACACCCCCAGAACATCACAGAGCCTCCTCCAACTTGAACAGAACCTTGCATAGAATCCGCATGGAAGGCTTCATGCGTCTTACGATGTACCCGTCGCCTCTCATCATTCGAGTACAAGCAAAAAACATGACTCATCCGATTAGATCACAATCTTCCAAGAGTCAACAATCCTGTCTCTGTGGCGCCGCTCCCACTGTTGCCGAGCAGCCTTGTGCAGAGCTGTTAACATAGGTCTCTTCTGCCGGTATTCTGCTCCAGATATCCATGGCATGCAGTTCCCTTTGGAGTGTTCATTCGGAAACAGCTTATTGTAGGCTTGCATTGACTGATTGGAGCAATTCCTGCCTTGTTGCAAAGCGGTTTGCCCTAATAATGCGTTAGACATTGCGGCGGTCCCTATTAGTAAATATAGTCTTTCTGCCACAATTTGGGCGCCGATTAGCGGTGGACTGCGATGTACGCCACTGCTGGAAGACCCTTTGGACAGTACGTTTCAACACACCTGAAAAGGGAACAACTTGTACACTATGCCCTTTGGCTTGGTCAAACGCATTTACACCTTTTTTCCTACTCATTCACATCTTTGGCACAACCCATGTTTCAGGGAGCGACTAACACACACGTGGCACACAACAACTTCTTTTCACTCTATGAACCCCATAGCGCATGACACAGCTATTTGTAGGACGCTTTTTATACAGGTGCGCCCTGTGTTGCTGCCGAACGGATTACGGGGAGAGATGACTATTTTTTTCCGGTGAATTTATTTTACAAACAACAAATATAATTTGTTCTCCATCGAATTGGAATGCAATCATGGGAACTGGCAGTGGTGGGATGTTCTCCCTCTCTGAAAACCATCAGTGATATTGAAAATCGACCTATTAACATATTTCCTTTTTCACGAATAATATAAAATGCCGGAAAATTTCAGTTGCAGTCACTATTAAATGAGTCATATACTCTCATCTGTAGTCTATTTTTAATTAATTTTCAAAATTCCAGCCATTATTGTCATTTTCCCGTCTGCAGACATTTAGCTTTTCAATTTAAAAATAAATTAAAAATCTTTTTAGTGTTGGATTGTTACTTTTACATGAATTGAAAATTTGTTTCTGCTTGACTTTGATAGGTACCAGCAAAATATTAGGTTTTAGGGGTTTTTTACCTCTTAGTGGCCCTTTATTGCACACAAAGGGGTAAATGACCAGGTCACAAGGACCCCAAGTGCTCAGAGATTGTTTGGGGGTAGGTGACCCACTAGACAGCTGTTTATAGACAGATTGTAGCCTCCTGTAAAGGCCATCAAGTATGTTCTTTAATATGCTCAGAGTATAGCTCTCCTGCACACGGCTCCACGGCTCTTCATTCCATCCGACGGACGGAGACCTTTTTTAGCTGATCGGTGTCCCATTTCTGACTGAGGGCAGAGTGATGGTATAGCGAAGATAAATTTCTTTTTAAAAAATTGCAATTCAATTGTAATTGAACCTGGGCAGTAGAGATTACGAGCCTGGCGGGCTCGTATTGTGGCTGGGCACTAGCGCCCAGATTCGATTACAATTAAATCGCATTTTTTTAAAGCTAAGTACTAAGCCAACTCCGCCCTAAAGTATTAGGATCCCCATTTTCTGAATTTCCCAATATTTGTAATTTTAAAATATAGGTGGCGCTAATTTGGAAAATAGCAAATTATTAAACCAACATTCTATACACTTTATTAATGATAAAAATTTTAGATATGTGTGACAGAGTCACGGTCCAGGGATGTTCACTGATAGTAGTGATTATTCCCCACCCCCACCCCATCCGAGGCAGTATCAAAAACTCAACTTTTGTTTTCAAGTTGGAATTCACCTCAAATATCATCTATCCCGTTAAAAAGAAATTTTTTGATTGATATATTAAGATAAAAAAAAGTCGAGCTTTTGCCATCCATTAATTTTTTTGTTATCTTTTCATTTTTTACCATCCATTTTCACTGAAATACTTATGGCCGAGATTGTGGCATACCAGAAAATCTCGGGGCCTCCTGCAAGAAATGCCTCTGGAGCCCTTTGTGAAAATCCATTAGCTTTCACTTACTAAAATTTTATACTTAGATTTCGAATTAATACCTTTGTTTCATTCTTTCTGATAGTTCTTAATAATTTAAAATTTTAAAACCCACAAATATTTTACGTAAAACCAAAACTATTGCACTTGTTGCATAAAATTCAAAAATGTGCGTTTTGATTCAAACGATTATGTCAATTTAATACCTATATTAACTACCTATAAAACATTTACCTAAATGTTAAACATATCGTGTACATTTTATTCCTTAGAGCACTGGTTCTCAACCTTTTATGCTTCACGTACCACCTGGAAATAAGTATTTAACTGGTGTATTCTTGTATAGATAGATAAAATTATAGTTATAGTATAACAATGGGAATAAAATGAAACATTATATACTGCTCACAAAAATTAGGGGATATTTCAAAATGAATATGAAGCGATAATATATCCCCTAAATTTTGTGAGCAGTATATATATAAAATTTATATATATACTGCTTTATATATGTACATTAAATTTTGTATTCATAAATTACAAAAAACCGATAAAACACAAAAAAATGACATAAACAATTTAACAAATCTTATAAAATTAGAAACATTTTACTGGGTAATCAGTGAAATAGCTCTCACGGCGTACCCCAAAATATTTTACCGCGTACTTCTAGTTAAGAATCCGTACCTTAGAGAAATAAAGGAGATGTTTTGAGACATTGAGTACTAGCTCACCGGTAGCAAGGAGAGGAATGGTCAGTAGGCAAAATGAAGCAGATTGCTCATGACCCGTTATTATTCGCTCAAAACTATAACAAAAATTTGAGGCTTTTCCTTTAATAGTTGTGTATCAAGTTTTCCTCATATTTTTTCCCAGAGGCTTTGAGTTTCCTTTAATAATTGTGTCTCACCCGATATCACCGGGCTCGGACTATTTCAATTATTTCATAACCTAAACCAGGTTAGAGAAAAAAATATGTTATAGCGTAAAATACATATAAAATGCAAAAACCACTTGTTTTTAATAAAAAAAATTATTTTCCTTGCAGGTTATTACAACAGACAGACAATGTTTGAGTTCAATCTACTGAAAATAATTCTCGATAAGTGGAAATTGTTGCATATTATCATTATAAACTCTGAATGTTTAATTAAAGAGAGAGAATACTTAAAATAAATAATCAAAAGCTGAATAAAGCTTACGAATATCAAAATAGTATATAATATAAATATCAAACCAATATAAAATAATATCATAATGAAGTAAATTATTTTTTTACTTTGTATACTTATATTTATATATATATTCATAATTGCAAGAAAATTTAAAATTTCGATTATTATTGAGCCCGAATCCAAAATTGTCTACGTTATTTCAGGCCCAAACCTTGCCGGGAACTAACTCATCTCTGATAGGTGTTCCTTAAAACATAGTATTACAATTCGAATTTTCTTAAATATTTATTAGTTTTAACTGTCGCCGGTTAAAAAGCACTGTAGTTAAAAAAAAAATCAGAAAAATTCTGTCTTTGTAAATGAGTTGCCCTTTTTCAACAAAGGAGATTTAACCTTGCATATATATATATAGATTACTGGAGACAAGACCTATTAATGAGAAATATATATATATATTTCTCATTAATAGGTCTTGTCTCCAGTAATCTATATCATAATATTGTCTGATTTTTTTTTAATCCCGTAAGAGTGATAACAAATTTTAAAATTTTCAATAGAGTCCATCAAAAATTTTCATGATGGTCAGAATTATTTTCAAAGCAAGCACTCTTATTCAGTTGTTGACATCGCACATAGCGAATTTTATTTTTCTATTGTGACTAAAAACATCTATGTAAATTTTGAAAATAAGTAAAAAAGTAAACAAAATGTTCTTCTGAAAGCTTAAAATCCTGTTTCGTAAGCTTGCTTTCCACGAGATGGCACCACTAACTAATATAATCGTTAAAAGGAAAATCGAAGCAATTCTACAGTCTTGCAATATTTTAATTATTTAGAAATAGAGAATGCTCTATATCGTTTATTACGAAAGAAAAAAAAAAGGTTTATATCGTATTTTGAGATACCTTTTATCTGCTTTGATACCATTCAGGCTTTTGGTTTCATCCAATTTGAAGTGCAGAAAGCATGAAAAAATGTAAGCCAATGTAATAATAGGTACGAGAGTGCTAGAATTATCACACTGCATTAAAGTACGTATTAGATAGAAAATGGCTGTTAAAAGTATATTTGATTCTTTCGAATTTTACGGATTAATAGAGTTGAGAATCCATTCTTAAACGGGAGGAAATCTGCTTCAGAAAGTTAATGTAAACACAATTCACAATTAAGCTTAGAGAATTTAATCAACGTTTAAGAGATGTAATATTTTAATAATTCATATTTAATAGCAAGCTGGGTTTATAACACATATCCAATTAAAGAAGTGAATATATTCAATATTCATAACACAAAACTGGAAAATAAAACGGTTTTTGTATATTATAAGTATTTGTTACTGTTTTCGAGAAGTACCTTTATGGTTTTCTTTTGAAAATTTTTCTCTGCATTTAATATTTATACAGAAAAATTAACGTCGAAAATGTGCTTTAAACAAGCATGCTATCAAAAATATAGATAATCAGAAGACTGTTTTAAATGGTTTGGCATTTAGAGTTAAATCTTTATTATTACACTTTTGTAGAAACTCATTGGTGACGGATAAAAACACGATGCCGACATTACAGTTCATTTTGGCACATTAAAACTGATGTTTCTGGAGGATTAAACTTGTACAATTTCATGCTATTGTGCATATTATTCCGACTTAAATTATGATGACGACTTGTCCCTTTTGGCAAATAATGTTGACACCATGAACTCTTTCATTAGAGCTTCTGATAAGACAGGAAATAAAACATGAAATTGGAGGTAAATGGAGAGGAATTAAACTAATTAAATATGGGTTAAAAGAGTTCTTCATTTTTTCCCCTCCAACCATTATGCTTTTGAAAACGTTTATCAATTAATTATGTTGTCTTATAAGTAATGTTTACTTTTTACACTTTATTTCAAACTGACAACAGAATTCCATGAATTAAACGTTTAATCAATAATTTATTTCCCTCGTTTTCTATCATCTCTTACCACCTTTCGGCAGGATTTTCTACTTGTTCATAAAATTTGTGTTCATAAAATTCTGTACGTTTTGAATAAAAAAAGGTGAGAGTTCGGTTTTGAATGCCTCTAAAATTGCAACGTTTATTCCATCAAAATGATTTTGTAAACTTCGGAATAAATGGTAGTCCGATGATGTTAGAACCATGGATGTAGGAAAAGAGGGAGATGCCCTATCGCATGAGAACTGTAACCGATGTCGCCATATTGCTCTTACTCGTAGGCGTGCGTTGTCTATTTTAACGAACGAGAGATTATGCATAAAAGTTGGCACTCTATAGCATATTCCTGCAGAAATTAACCTGCGAAATAGATAAAAAGGAATAGCATTTCATTTGCAAGAAGTTAGAATAAAGTTTTTTTTTTCCGGAATTTTTAGGGGCGGCGGTGGCTCAGTCGGTAGCGCGCCAGGCTCGTAATGTGTAGTTCCCAGGTTCGAGTCCCAGCTGGGTTAGCGTTGAGATTTATCTCCGCAAAATTTCCCCGCCCTGCCAACGGTCAGTAGGGGACACCGATGGGCTTGAAAAGGCCGCCGTCCGTCGGATGGGACGTTAAGCCGTGGCCCCGTGTGCGGGAGAGCCATACCCTGTGCACGTTAAAGAACACGCTGGATGGCCTTGACGGGAGGCTACCATCTGTCTCTCAACAGCTGTTCCAGTGGGTCCCCTCCCCCAACCTTCTCTGAGCCTTCGGGGTCCTTGTGGCCTGGTCATTTAGCCCATGGTGTGCAAAAAAGTGCCGCTCAGAGGTAAAACAATCCAATCCGGAATTTTTAAATTTTTCGTTATTTTAATTATATTGGAAAGTAGCGTAAAGAACTGCTACTACTGCTAAATATTACTAAAATTACAATTGGTTTGGAATTTTCTCTCACCCCCTTTTTTGCCTGGAATGTATTATTGTTGAATTGCTTTTATTTGATATGTAATTTATTACGTTTGAAATAAAGTTTTTCTTCTGGAATTTTTAAACTTTTCGTTATTTTAATTATATTGGAAAGTAGCATAAAGAATTGTTACTACTGCTAAATATTACTAATATTACAATTGGTTTAAAATTTTCCCTCAGCCCCCTTTTATGCCTGGAGTGTATATTTGTTGAATTACTTTTATTTATTGTATTATTTGTTGTATATTTTTATACCTGGAGTGTATTATTGTTAAATTACTTTTATTTGATATGTAATTTATTACGTTAGACGTCCAATATAGACCTGAACAACCATTTTTAAAAACCACAGACAAATTTGATCATGGTCTTTAACTACAATTTTTTACAAACACTTTCAAACACAATAAAAGAAATAAAAAGGAATTAAAAAAAAGAGTAACATTACGATTTAATTGTGCCAGTATTCATACAAAGCATTCCCGCATGCCATGAGAACTGACCTTTCAGCGCGACTCTCAAGGTAGGAGTAACACGGCAGTTTCGGCTACTTTAGCCAACTATGCTAATTCATAGTAAGTGCGCCTCCCACTATTCCTACCTCCATGGTTAGACCTGACTAATTTGGCGGATGTGGCCTTTTTTCCTTGATTTTGGCAGTCGTGATATCGAATGGTATGAGGTCGCGCGATATCCTAGAAATAAAACAAGCTTTTAACTGACTAAGAAAAGCGCTTTTGTTGAAAAGCAGCTTTCAAATGTTGGAGTTGCTTTCAATAGATATTAGTTGTGATCGTTAAATTCTGATTCATAGTTTCAAAATGGACTGCACCATATATATCATTTCAAATACACAGCAATTGTCTTCTTCACAGTGATGTGGACGAATCTTGGGATTAAGCCACTACCCATTTCTTGTCCCCAGTAAAAATTCGAATGGAAAATGGCGATTGAAGTTGACGGGAATGCAATGAAGTGTACATGTCTACTCGTTGTCACAAATGTGCTGAGTCGTTAATGTCACAAATGTGCTGGGTCAGTACTTAAGCAGTACTTAAGCCGAATCGCGATTCATCTGCGAACATAACTTGCACCCACTATTCAGGACTCCCAAGTGTTTGGCGACTCCGCGTTAGTCGATAGTCGAAGGTGATATAAAAATACGTGATCTTATAACGTAACGAACTTTTTAAGTTTTGATTCTCGCTCGATTGCTCTTTTTCAGATCCATAAATTGTGACTAATGGAACTTAGGTTGAATAACAGATTGCTCTTTAATCATTTCCTTACTGAAAACTGTTTAGATCATGAAAAAAAAAAATTTTTTGACAAATATATGTTCATTGTTTCCTCTACTCTTTTTGATGAAATTTTACAAAATTTTGTTGTTATCTTTGTGTTATCATCTATACATTACCATATATTTTGAATATTTTTCGATATGTTTTTTGAAATCTATGAATTCGATTCAGATCAGCTAATATGCATAATTGAATTCTCGGCCTAAGCCATTTTTCTTTCCGACTTATAAGCTTAAAAAGAATTGCAATGCAAGGCTCAAATTGTTTTTTTAACATTTTCCTGGAAATTAAACAGCTGTTTGATATTAAGCATATTCTTTCGAGGAAAAACAACCCTAAAGTTATTTTTCGCTGTCTCATTCTTCAAGAACATTTTATGTAACGGCTGAAATGGTACCTCCTTTTTCATAGGAAAATGTCTTCCTTACGAAGACTAGAACCGTTACATATTAATAAACGATTTTGTTACTAAATTTATATAATATTAGCAGATTTACCCGGCGTTGCTCCTGTCTGGAACTTTCTAAAATGTAGAATTAGATGGCACTCCCCACATCGCAAGCTTTCATTTCACATAAATATCATTACACTCGATCTCCTCCCCCTCCGGGCAGCGGGGGTCTCAGTCGGTGGCGCGCCAGACAAGTCTCCCCTTTGTGAATGATTTCCGCACAGATTTCCTCACAGATTTTGTCTTGAATAAATGTATAATAATTTAAGTTTCATAGAGGATAGTACAAACACATACTTGCCAGCGACCCCGGCTACACCAAGTTTAAGAAAATAACTCACAAAATGCATAAATTACAGTTAATTTATTTAGATTTATACTCATTGTTCAACAATAAAACCATTATTATGAGAGTGTATGAAAAAATCAGATATATATATTAATATACACCTATCCCTCGATTTACACGGTACTCAGTTCACACAATTTTGGCTTTGCACGGTCAAAAAATGCAACCAGTTTCGATTTACACGGTACTGACTGAGACGTACATAGAAAGGAAATCTCAGTCAGTACCGTGTAAATCGAAACTAGTTGCATTTTTTGACTGCAAAGCCAAAATTGTGTGAACTGAGTACTGTGTAAATCGAGGGATAGGTGTATTAATCTTAATTATTTTCCTGTTTTTTTTTAAATATATATATTTTGAAACGAGTAAAAATAAATGCTTTCAAAACATTCCAATTTCTCTTTTCAATGAAATTTGATAACCGAGCATCTTGATCACAGGATAAACCGAATTTTCTCTTCCTTCAATAGCATTTGCCATTAATGTTCATCTTTTCTACTTCGAAGCCACCGATGGTCAGGAGCGCCGGGCAAGATTAGAGAGATTGGCTGAACTTGATTGGCTGCTTGCAGCATCTGGAAGAAGAGCAACCTCCAGTTCCATCGTCCACTTGATTGCGCGCAGTTCTCTCCACCATCACCGGCTTCCTCTGTCCTAGCAGCTGCCGGGTGCCCTCCGATCCCCCCGGGCGCTTTACTCCAGGGGAATATGCGGCATGTGGCCGCGTTCGGCGTAAACCAATCAGCGCTTAAGCATCACGGCGCGTACAGTCTGCCTCTATGCGCATCATTATTATTTTCTTGTTATTGTTACTGTTTTCCCTTTCAGTATTTTCAGGCGAGCGAAGAGTTTATGCTGCAAAAGGGATTCTGTTCTTAGTCGTCCGTTCGCTTCGTTGACGTTGTCACCTTATAAAGGTGCAGTCGAGTGAACTTAGCATTGATAAGCACCACTTCTCGTTTCTTTATCACTTCGTTATTTATTATCTGTTCAGTCAGCGGGACTTCATATCAAGCTAGAAGACGCGATGGAGTTTTGTTGAAACAATAGGGAATTGAAAGAATGATATTTGCTGTCTCATTTTAACGTAATGCAATTTTGAACGGATCGCTTCACATCAACAGAAAGCGCTATTTTTTTTTTGGGGGGGGGGATGATTTTTGTTTTTTTTTTTCAACACCAAGTAAGATGCAACAGCTTTGGGCAGAAATGCAGCGTAGGGCCCTCAGCCACCATCTTGTTTTTGTATCGCGCAGTGTAAAAGAAGTCCGATTAATGAAAGTAGCCCGTTCGGTATTTATCTTGAGACATGTTTAGAGCATAAGTATCAAAATTACATAACGGTATATAGAAGAAAATCATGTTTCTACTCTAAAAATAAATCACTGAAAATAATCTAATCAAAATGAAATTTCATTAACAAACGCTAATCGGTAAGGCATAAACCCTCGTTTCGCACTAAAAACAAGCCCCAAAAACAAATAATCTCACTGAAGACAACTACTTTAAGTGCATAAATTTAAAACTTTGCAATGTGCAGACGAATATAATGTTGCAACTCAACGTTATGAGTTTTCTGCGTTTCCGGGCAAAAAGTCCAAGATGGTGGTTGAGGGCCCTACATTGTACCGTAGCCTAGCTTTATGCTCGACGTACAGTCGCTCAAAAAATAACCGAACACTATGGTTGATTACAGAATTCAGAAAAAATATCTGGCAACGATTTTTTTAGAAATTAATGATATGGCAACCTTCGTCTACAGTACACGAATGCTGCCAGATCACTAATTTCTAAAAATATATATCGCTCGTTTTGCCCGTTCTGATGTTCAATCCAACTCTGATGCTCGAAGAGCTAGTCTGCCTGATTTATACCGCACATCCCGGTCACGTGATGCATTACGTGTTGGAATGAATCATTTAAGTGACGAAAGGGGTGTATCTAATAAACTCTCTTCTCAGTGTATATCTAGAGGTAGAATTTATATGGATGCAGCATTGGATGCCATGGATCAGTAAGGAGGTAATGTCATGGCCGAATAGTTGGGCAAAACATCAGAATCGTAGTTAAACTACATGCTTCAGCTTAGGTCTCTATACATGTTATGAAGGTATTATACGAATATTTGAAGAAAAAAAATAAAACTCAAAGTATCAAGGCAAATACTGCATAAATACTTCTTATACAGAAATGTATTTTACAGTTGGATAACGTTCCCTTAAAAAGGCGTTACTAGACCTTTCGCATGTCATTTGTCACTGCGTGTTTCAAAACAAATGTTCTGATCAGATCTCCTAGGAATCGATCATAGCGGGTTCTGCATCAGAGTTTATATGGTGAAAAGTAACAGATCATAAAATTTTTCATATTCTATATACCTTACTCCAAGAAAAAAATTGCATATTTTTTATTGTTTTTACGTCTTCCATCTGCGGTTTGCTGATGGTAAATAGTTGTGTATGAAATAAAAGATTATATTGTGGGTATTGCAACAGGATATAAAACATCATTATCCTCTGTCATCTCTCCAGGTCTACATAGCTAAACGTAGATCCACAACGTTTCCGTGAGTACCTACATAACTTGGCAATTTATTACAAAACAAATGAAAGATACATTGTACATTATGGTTCAGAAAAAATGAATGTGGGGAAATGCCTCCATTTAGAAAAAAACTAACAGGAAAAACACGGTACCGAATATAATATTAATAAAGTCATTATAGCTGTTTAGAGGGAGCAAGCCACAGGAGCTAAAGCCCTTGCCCTTTTCCTTCTACTAGTCAGAAGTGCCTTTTTACAGTAAAACAAAACAAACTTCAAAAAAGAGCTCTCTTTTTTTGGTTCCAAGGCTTTCTGCAAAGCACTGTGACATTACATACATAGCAGAGTGACTTGTCATTACATAGCAGAGTGACTTGTCATTGATTAAGGAATTTCAACATCATGTCAATGGGAATTTTGTTTTTTTTTATTTCAATATTTTATCGATGAAATAATTTAGAACTTCCAAAATACGATTCATATCGGAAATTGTTGTTGAAGATAAATTAAAAATCTCAATGAAATCTAAATCTCAATTTTCAACAATAGTCGCTCAAAATTTAAAGAATTATGGTATCTGAAATTTTGTAGTTAATTTTGAGTGACTCCGTTTTAGTTAAATCCATAACTCTTGAAATATTGGACGAATGTTTTTGAAATAGAGATTTAGGTAAATTTATTGAGATCTCTGCCAAGGGGACCATAGCCTCACCTTTCAGAATACTAGTAAAAGTAATAGAGGCAAAAAATGGTAAGTTTTTTTTACATTTCATGCATTTTTCAAGATATGTTTTAAAGACCTATAAAACGGAGAGGGAAATGTTATACTGCAATGGAATTCCAGTCTCTTGGCATTTACGCTTACATTTTACTCGCTTGATTGAGTTTCTTAGATCCCCCCCCCCCTTTGTTTATTTTTTCGAGATCCGGGGCTGTATCGAATGTCAACTATGTAAAGTACCACTGTATTGTGCTTTTACAAGAAAAAGTATACATTTACTTTGGCAGTTTTCATTAATCAACGTATACATTAAAGTTCTTGTTAATTCTCATCTAATGCAGCAGTGTAGTTTGAAATGGCTGAAGTGTATTTTAAACTGTTTTGTCAGCATCCACAACACTTTTTCCTTTCTACACAGGCTTTATATTTATTACCCATCGCCCTAATAACGGCTGGTTAATAGGAAATCTATAAACATCATCATTAATACAATTTAGGGTTATTTCTGACATATATATTGAAACTTTGAACTAAATTACAGGCAGAGGCACAGCTTTCGAGTATCGGCGATTAATAAATGATACACCACTTTACCAACTTCGGTATACCACATGTAACATTAATTTTCCTAGCGCACTTCAATGTCGAAATCATACAATTTCACAAGCGACTATTCTCAAATCCGCACTATATTTCTAACATTAATTTTAAAATAATATTAAAATTTAGTGAAGATGAAAGAAAACATCGCCATTCAAAACGGAAGAAATGCTATCAATGGTATCAGCAAATTTGACATCTAATTAAATCTGACAGTAAACAACTAATACGACCTCTATTCCAATAGGAGGTATTGGGGGGGGGGGGAAGAGGTAATATTTTATTCCGAAAGGGCAGAATTTTTTTTCCCTGTTAACGATAATTGAAACATCAATAATATAAAACTATCGATAGAAAATAGGTTATTGGATTGGTTCATTGGAGCCAAAAAGAAAAAGATCAAAATGGCTATGTTTGGTACCCATCTGTATTCGCGGACCCCTGAAGTAATTCTGTGGCCTTCCAGAGGTTCGCGACCCACAAGTGTGGAACCATTGTCGAATGCAGGGGTTCTCAACATGGGGTTGGCGGTAAAATGTTTTTGGGTATACCGTGAGAGCTCAAAAGTCGTTAGATATATATTACATATATGTTTTATTTTATTCCCATTGTTATACTATAGCTATAGGTTTATCGATCTATACAAGGGGTAATGATCTATACAAGGGGTATGGCTCTGAGCTTGATTATGGATCCTGATTTTGCTGCACTGGTGGGCTTCTGTGGAGGGAAAGTCTTCCGCTGTGTTTTCTGTTTGTTTGTGGGTTGACAGCCCCAAGTGAATAGATTCACAGGATATGTTTATCAGCTGGTGGATAATCCTAAGCAGAGGTCATCGCAGGCACCTGAACTCTTTGCTTCTATTGGCATCGTCAAATTCTACATTGGAGGAAGTCTTCCAGTGTAGATGGCTTCAGCCTTTAGTAGTGGGGGAACGGGTCTTTGTCCCATGTCTGCGATTAGGGGGCTGTTTGATATTGTCGGCATTCCCTCTCTCAATAAACATAGTTTCTTTAAACATCCCACTAACCATTTTCTCTCCAGAGGTAGTTGGAATGTGAGGACTCTGCACAGAGCTTTTTCTCCTGATGTCCTCACACAAGAATTCCACCATTATAATTTAGATATTCTCGGCTTGCAAGAGACCAGATGGACTGATAAAGGTTGGATTCTTAAAAATAATCTTAAATTTCTCTTTTCAGGAAGGGACGACAATAAGCATCACCAAGGCGTGGGTCTGCTTCTCAGCAGACACGCTAGTGATGCTCTTCTAGGATATGAGTGCATTAATGAAAGGTTTCTTACAGCAAAATTTCAGACAAGCGTTAAAGACTTGAATGTTATCTGATGTTATGCCCCCACTGAGGATGCCGATGAGGATGAGAAGGATAGGTTTTATGAACAACTTCAGGATATTTTGAATTCTGTCAAGAAAGGAGATATTGCCCTTGTTCTTGGTGACTTCAATGCCAAAGTTGGTACTGACTCTGCCCTTTGGGGAGGAGTAATAGGCCCTTTTGGTATTGGTTGCTGCAATGGCAATGGGCAACGTCTCCTACAGGTAAGTAAACTCAATGGATTCAGAATAACTAACACTTATTACAAACACCGCGACATACATAAGTACACATGGGTTTCACCTGATGGGCTGCATAAGAATATGATTGATTACATATTAATTAACAGCAAATGGGCTAGTTCTGTTAGGAATACCAGGGCATATAGGGGAGCTGAAATTGGATCTGACCATTACCTTGTTAAAAGTGTCTTGCAACTTAAACTTAAAAAGTGTTGTGCTAGGGTTAAAAAATTTACTTTTAATACTGAAGCTCTGAAAGATCCAGTTATTGCCAAAGCTTACCATGATAGGTTACTTAGTCATTATGACAGTCATGGTTTGCTTACTACTGAAGTTGAGGAAGAATGGGATCATTTTAAACAGGCTTTTTTGGACACTAACAATACTCTTTTAGGAAAAAAGGAGCAGAAGAGGCAAAATTATTTGAGTGATAAGGCACTCGAGCTTATTTCTGAAAGAAAGAACTGCAGGAATGCCCTTAATCAATACCCTACTAGTCCTAATAGAAAGCATTACAGAGACCTTAATAAACTTGTAAAGGATCAGTTAGCTGCTGATAAGAATCTTTGGCTTGATGGTTTGGCTGACAAAGCCGAGGAAGCAGTTAGACAGCACAACAGCAGAGAGCTGTACCAGATTGTTAAAATTTTGTGTGGTAGAAAACGGACAGGCATACAAGGATTGAAGGATAAACAAGGTAAGGTTATAGAAGGGGAGGATTCTGTCATGGCTAGGTGGGCTGAGCATTTCAGCGATGTTCTGAACAATGTGGTTAGTTCTACTCCCATTGTCTGCAATGATGATAGATGCATTGGTGGCTTTAATGTTGGACCTATAACGCAGTCTGAAGTTATTTTGGCTGTTTCTAAACTTAAACTTCATAAATCCCCAGGGGTAGATGAAATTACTACGGAAATGCTTAGAGCTGGGAATGTTTCGGTTACCACTTGGATGACTGAAATTCTGAATATCTTTTATGATAAAGGCATGGTTCCTAAGGATTTTACCAGAGCTATTGTTATCCCTATTTTCAAAAAAGGTGATCGCAGTTCTTGTGATAACTATAGGGGTATCAGCCTACTCTCTGTTCCAGGTAAAGTTCTTTCCATGATTGTGCTTAATAGAATTAAGAATCTGGTTGACAGTCAATTGCGTGATGAGCAATGTGGATTCAGAAGTGGTAGGGGATGTGTGGATCAGATATTTTCACTTAGGCAGATTCTTGAGAAATGTTTAGAGTTTCAGAAACCTTTGGTTGCTAGCTTTGTTGATTTCAAAAAGGCTTTCGACTCTGTTGATCGTCATAATTTGTGGTTGATTGTGAGATCATATGGTATACCAGACAAGTTAGTTAACATAATGAAAGCTCTCTATAATAACACTGAGTCGTGTGTGAGAGTTGGTAAGGCTTGTAGTAATTGGTTTAGCATTACTTCTGGTGTTCGACAGGGGTGCATTTTGTCTCCTTTTCTCTTTAGCTTGGTTATTGATTATGTTATGCGAAATTCACTTCAAGGGAAAGATTTTGGCCTTAAATGGGCTGGAGATACGAAAATTTCTGATTTGGATTATGCTGATGATTTAGCCCTTTTGGCAAATGATGTTGATGAGATGAACTCTTTCATTCGAGCTGTTGATGAGACTGGCAGTAGAGTAGGTTTGGTTATAAACAGAGAGAAAACTAAAGTGATGAAAATAGGTCAGGCAGGCTGTGATTCAGTTAATCTGAATGGTTGCAGTCTTGAGCAGGTGTCACAGTTTAATTATCTTGGGAGCTATGTAACAGATAATGGTGATGTGCCGCATGAGATTAACAGACGAATTGGGATTGCTGCCGGGACTTTTAAGAACCTATGGAGAGTGTGGAGAAATAGGCGTATACACCTAAAGACTAAAATTAGACTGTACAATAGTTTGGTTCTTTCTAGGGTTAGTTATGGTAGTGAAACTTGGACACTTTGTAAACAAGATAACAGGAAACTAGATGCTTTTGATTCCAGATGCTTACGCAGTATCTTGGGCATTAGGTGGTTCAACTTTGTAACTAATGATGAGATTAGGCATAGGAGTTTGCAACCTCCTTTAAGCAGCATATTGTGCAGAGAGAGACTCCGTTGGTTTGGCCATGTTGCCCGTATGAATAATTATAGATTGGCGAATAGGGTTATGAACAGTGTGCCTAAAGGCCTCAGAAAGAAGGGGAGACCTAGGATGCGGTGGGCAGACAATGTCAAACAAGACCTTGTTAGAATTGGTATGCAGTGGCCAGATGCAGTAGATGTAGCTCAGGATAGACTTGCTTGGAGAACTAAATTGCACGGTCTGGTTGGACCTCCGTAGCCCATGGCTGCTTGAGGATGATGATGATGATGATAAGGGGTAACCCAGTTACATACACATTTCCAGGGGGTACGTGAAACATAAAAGTTTGAGAAGCACTGGTCTAATGTATTCTAATTTTATCAAATGTAGTTTCACGTTCATTATTTAATGTGCATTGTTTATCAATTCGAAATTAATATGTTAATTGCTTTGAAATTAATTTGCTTAGTATCTTGAAATTAATTTCTTTATTATTTTGAATTTAAATAGTTTGTTTTTTTAAATTAATTTGTTTTAATATTTTAAAATTAATTTGTTTATTATTTTGAAAATAAAAATAGATTTGATCGTAGAAAGATGAAGAAATCAGAAATAGTAATAAGCAGCGAAATCTATTAATTGGCAACTAGAAGGATTATCACCCTTTAAGGAAACATTTGAAATTACAAATGTTTAAACCGGTTTTTTTATTTTACTGTATTTTTCTATGAAAATACTATGGGTTTTTGTTCTGTATTGACTGCATTATCATTAGAGTAAATTGGCTTTATTATACACTATGTTGAAAAAATTGTCCGGACGCTTCCATGTTATATGAACGGAAAGCCACTTTCAAAGCTCCCTAATATTGAAAATTATATACAGGGTGATTCAAAACTCTTCGGCCAAATTTTAAGGGGTGATAGAACACACCTAAACAAGCACTTTTCGTCATACAATGCATGGTCGGAACTCAAGCGGTGAAGCGCTAGAGGACGCTTTCCAGTGTACACTTATAAGCGAAGGTTTTCGCACTCGTCGTCATTTCTACCGTGGATTGCAGAACGAATGGATTGTTTCACGAATCAGGAGAAGGCGGACATGCATTTCACGTTGGATGGGAATGCGAGGGAAGCCCAAAGACTATACCAGGAGCACTTTCCGACCAGACGCGTGCCTGATCGTAAAACCTTTCAGTGATTGCACCGGTATCTGTGCGAAACGGGCTCCTTTGTCAGGGTCTTGCAGGATACAGGGTGTGCAAGGAGTGTGAGGACGCCACGTGTTACAGAGGAAATTCTATGTAGGGTTGGAGATTATCCCGAATGTAGGATGCGAGTAATTTCCCATGCCGTAAGTGCGCCCCAATCGACAGTGTGGCGAGTTCTACGAGACAAACGATTACACTCCTACCATGCACAGAGGATGCACACCTTGACACCTGCAGATTATCGGCCTTGTGTGGATTTTGTACAGTGGTTCCTGCAGCAGACTGCAGTGTAACCAGATTTGATGCTCATGTCTTATTCACTGACAAATGCACCTTTATACGTGAGGGCATTTTTAATACCCAGAATTCTCATGTGTGGACCACCAGTAATCCGTACGCCATACGTCCACATTCGTACCAGTGGCGTTTCTCCATAAATGTTTGGCCTGGAATCCTCCATGACCATTTGATTGGCCCATACCTTCTGCTAGCCCGACTGAAAGGGAGAACGTACCTCGTATTTTTACAAGAAGTCTTGCCAGAATTACTGAACCCTGTTCCAGCAAACATTCAAACACGTATGTGGTTCCAACACGACGGAGCGCCACCCCATTTCAGCGTGGATGTGTGGAATGCGTTGGATGCAACATTTTCATCGATGGAAAAGTTGCATCCAAGGATTTTCCAGCGATTTCCAATTTCCATCGATGGTCGGAGTGGTCCCATCGCTTGGCAACCACGATCGGCAGATCTCTCATTCTGGACTTTTTCCTATGGGGCCACATGAAAAGCCTCATCTATGATATCACCATCGATTCCAATGAGGACCTTGTTGCCAGGATTTCTATTGCTGCTGCCACTGTACGAGAAATACCTGATGTTTTCGCCCATGTTCGCCGATCACTACGTCGAAGGTAATTGTAATTTGTTCAATAAAATTCTGTACTTTCTGTTCTGTAATTTCTGCAATTGTTTCAAACCTCTTCTGTCATTCTTGTGTTTCTTCATTTCCTGACACAGTAACTGCTAACCCCTAGCGCTTCACCGCTTCAGTTCCGACCATGCATTGTATGACGAAAAGTGCTTGTTTAGGTGTGTTCGATCACCCCTTAAAGTTTGATCACAAGAGTTTTGAATCACCCTGTATATAATATATATCATTTGGGGCCAAGCTGGGCCATTCTCCATATGCTTGGGAAAAGGGTAACTAAATGACATTACGTGTCACATATAGCCGGAGTGCTAGAGTGGAGTGCTAGAGTGCGGGTCATCACGAGAAACGACGGGGAAATGCAGGAAGTAAACAATAAATAGCAGATGGAGTGCTGCTGACAAAAAAGGTCGTTTGTTTTAGTGCGTCGAAGTGACGTAGCTTTTTCTCGAGAAACCTAAAGGAGCAGATTCTAAGTGAACCAGGTGGTGTAGACAGGGATTAAAATAACCTCTCGCCAAGTTTTGTGGTCGGTAAAGCAATTTCTGTACAGGAAAGTATAGATTTCCATCTCCTCAAATGAATGCCTTCAATAGTAAGGCAGCATTCAGGTTAAATTAAGCTAATTGGAGAAAGTCTAAAAGAACATCAATGAGGCCATTTCATTTTGAGAAGTATTGAATGCAGCTAGGCCCACAGAATCAAGAAATTTCCTATATATACAGATAAGTATGAATGTAAATAAACTGTGTGTCGTCCTCTACTTAGGGCACTGGACATTTGTTTAATTTATCGAAGACACAACACATCAGAAGCACCATAAGCACAGATGTAAAAACCCGCGAATCTGTGATTTCACCCACAATCACTGGTGAGGTAGTCAGTTAAACGTCCTCTGCTATAGTGCACCGGAAGATTTGACTTCATCTTACACGTTGACGACAATCCCCTTTTGTAATCTTTTCTGAGTCTTTGTGGTTCTTGTGACCTAATATAGTATTCATGTAAACTGGCCATTTGGCCCACTGTATGTAAAAAGGTGCTGATCCTAGGTAAACAACGACCTAACCTGACTTTATATGGATTCAATACTACTTTTATTTGACGAAAGCTTGCCAAGAAAAATTCACCATAATCTTCTGAAAAACACGAATCTCACCAGAAAGAAATCACGGGTATTGGTTTGTTTAAATAGCATTTTTTTGTCGATAAAGTTAAGAATTAAAATAGATCCAGTTTTCCATTATTTTATTAATTTATTATAAAATTTTAAATTCTTATCTGGTTTAGAAACTTGCCCAAATTTTTGAGCATACAGGTTTAAAAATTTCCCAAGCAGTGAGCGTAAAGGTTAGTATATAAAAACTTAAAAACTGCATTGTAATAACGGAAGCAATACGTCCTTTACTTCCCCCTGCCTAAAGACATCTTATATTTCCTTTTTGTTGCGACCGTAACCGTCATTTTCTAAGACTATCCAGTTAACTACGTGGCTGAGATGTTACGACAGCATTGACGACTTTCCAGGGACCCTAAGTACTAAAATGCATTTTTATAGCCTTTTTCGAGAAGTTCTTTGTGGTGGAATTTCATTAGGAAGCGTTACCTAAATTCCTAAGGTGACAGTCTTACAGAATGGAGAAATAGTGAATAGCATTATTCGATAATATTTTTTTTTGCTTTTGGTATTTAAACGGAAACACATATGCAAGATAAAACGACAGAAATATTGTTTAATAAACGTTCTGGTAAGTTAAGGTACGTATTAGTGAATGCACAGAAAATTTTACTGTGCGTGATTTCAAGTATTATTTTAGCTTCGTTGTGGCACGCTTTAAATGCTTATAAAATTTCAACATTTGTTTTATAGAAATAATACCATTTAGTGTTGTAAATGTAAGTTAGTTAACAATGCGTATGGAAATACTACTTGCAATATATACATGGTGTCTACAAGAAGTTTTAAAATAATACTCCACTTCTATTTACAGCAAAACTTCAGTATCATAATTCAGTGTTCATTCAGCTATCGAGAGTATCATCATCTAATATATATAAAGAAGAAAGTTTGCTTGTTTGTGTATCTGTCCGTTTATGAACTCGACACCTAGAAGAACTAGAGGCTCCAAACTTTGAATGAACGTTTCACCCAGGGAAGAATATAGGCTATTTGCGAACCCGCTGAGGTCAACCATAATTTGGGGTGGGCGGGTTTAAATTTCTTGAAATCCCCATACTTAACATTAACGTTATTCAAAATAGCTGTTTCTACCAATAAATTTGAAATAATGAACGCATCAAACTAATTTCTTTCTGATTTCGCATGATAAACTCATTGCTGAGTTTGCTGAGTCAATAGCACGAGCGTCCGTGGTAATTGAAGTCGTTCTAATTAAGCACGAGATTCAAAAACTAAATTCGTATCGGAAGTTAAAAATCATTAACTTAATTTGAAAAATATGTAAAAGTCAAGGTATATCTCATATGTTCATTAATAAACATTTTAATAAGTTAAGTGATAAATAATGTTGTCCATAATAATAATTTGTTCGTAGTATCTATACACTTATTTGAGCATCTCAGACCATATTTAATTTCCCTTTTTTATATAAAGTTACATATGCCTGGCAAATTGTGTCCGAGGGACTCTGGTGGCTACGAAATTATTTGAAAAGTTCGATTATCTGAGCGAAGCAATTCGTTTTTCTGATTTAGAAACTTCTGACATGGGGAGATTAATACGGTCGAAATGGTTCCATTTCTTTCCTTCGCTAAAAGAGGGAGAAAAATTAAACCGGAGGGAATTAATCGTAAAAATTTTTATGCCAAATGAAAGCTTGCGACATGGGGAGTACTATCTACTCTATATTCTAAAGAGTTTAAGACCCGAGCAACGCCGGGTAAATCTGCTAGTATATTATATATTAGCCGTAATTACGGGCGTGCGGACGGAACATGTGTCACATCATCGGTGGCAGAAATTGGCAGTTTCTCATCGTTCCGCGGTTACTTGAGCGATCGATCCCGAATTTGGTGGGGTGGTCCCACCACAGATGAAGGAAAGTACATATAGGTAGTTCCCATAGACCCCATGGTTATAAAAAGCGATCGCAGCGCCTCTATGAACAAGATCTGGAGGCTCCAAAGAGCCTACCACAAAAAAGCTCCCCCCCCCCCACAGCCGGTTTCGAACCAGAGACCTCCGTGTCGTCAGTCTAGCGACGTAGTACGACGTTAAGGATTGCTCGCTGTTTTTTTTTTAAGTATAATATTTGTATTTTATTCTAAACTAAATGCTGAATATACTATTGTGTTTTCATAATTCAATTTGCTTTTGTGTTAGAGTGAGACTCAGATTGTATGAGCGCAGTGGCGCACCCAAAGAGGGGGCCAAGTGGCCATGGCACCCCCAAAAGAAAAAGGAAAAAAAGACTAGAAAATTTTCCAAAAATCTTTTCCTAATTAAAATTCATTTTTTGCATTTATGTTGTGTCGTGTCTTCTATTTCTATACTACTTATGCGTTAGCGATCACATAAGGTGGTAATACCCTATAGTTTTCGGGAATCACGGCCACTGTGAACACAAGGCGAACGAATTGGGCGGACCGAGCGCTACTTCGTTTGCCTTAGCCGGGTGAGCGGGCCCCTCGCTCCCCCCCCCCCCAAGATTAAATCCTGAGTGCGCTACTGTATGAGCGATTGTTGAAAAATAGACAAACTAATTTGGCAAGATGTTTTTACTACTTCAACACTTGACGGCACTCACCACTGAGTACATTTTCCGTCTTTTTCCTAGTGAGTTTTTCCTTTCCTTAAAAAAAGTAGTGTAATTTGCATATAGAGAGTAGTGATTAGAGTGTGATTTGCATATTCATTTTTACATATTCGTGAAGTAACTAGTTTAAAACTTTTTTTCCCTTATATTTTACGATTTATCAACATTTCTTTCTTTCTTCTGTTGAAAGTTACGAATCGAGACCGATTAATGGCGGTCTTAACAAGGCGAGAGCTGAGAGAAAATGAGTAATTCGGGCCTCACGTTAGGTGGCGCTGCAGTACAATTTGAGAGTTATTTATCTGTCTTCTCTATCTGTTGGGTCCCATTTAGTTCTGACCCTATTGGTGTGACGGGTGGGGTTCCAAGCTGCTGTGGGTCGACAGTGATTCCTCGAAAAGAGTTGGCAATATTTGGGGACGCTGCTGTCACCTACCTTGGAAATGGAGTAGTACGTTGTAGGTAGTACGTGATTAGTGGTATCCCAGAATACCGTACCCCCCGCACATTGCTTCCCCCTATGACGTCACAGACCACGCCCATCATTAACATTTATATTTCATAACTGACCACGCCCCTTATTAATATTCATAATCCATATTTCATAACTCATTTCATAATTCATATTTAATTAGTGCCGTTCCCTTTATTAAAACACCCTTATCAAATTACCACCCCTTTATTAAAAAACCCCCACCGATCACAAACTCCGAAATTTTCCAGGTCCAGAGTTCGCCATTTTGTTTTCTGACGTCACCACAAAGTCCCCTGATTTTGCCGTTCGTCTGCCATTTTGAATTCTGATGTGATTAAACTCCCACGATTTTGTCTGCCAATTTGTATCAATAAAACGTGGTCCACCGGAGGGTTGAGAAGTTGACGCGCTTGTTTCCAACTTACAAGAAATAAAAAATTTCATTTATGAAAATAACATATTCGTAGGTTAATAAAAACAAAATTCATTTATAAAAAATAATACATTCCTAATTTACAAGGAATATTACATTTATTTCTATGTTAAATGTGATTTACAAGAAATAAAAAATAATTAAAGTTAAATGTGATTTACAAGGAATAAAAGTTCATTAAAATAATTATTCCTATGTTGAATGTGGTTTTCTAGGAATAAAAAATACGTTTATTCAATTTTAAAAAGATCATCTAAATTTAAGTACCATCAGCCATATAGCATCTGTGGCACAGTGGATAATGAGCGTCATCCGTTGATTAAGCTTGAGTTCTCGGAATTGAGTCACGGTATGGAAAACAGTTTTTTTTTAAATATAGTACGTGTGGTATACACTAGATGGCGTCACAGTTAGGCAGAATATTTAGCAGTTCTCTATGGGACTTAGAAAATTATTTGGGACCTTTAGGGTTGTTTCCTTCATGAGGGGTGGGTCAACCGGGGGTTTTAGAGGGGTGAGTCAACCAGGGGGTTCTTTAGAGGGGGAGTCAGAATCCAAATTGCCAAAAACGCGGGAGTTTTATTACGTCAGAATTCAAAATGGCGGACGAACGGCAAAATCGGGGGTGTTTGTGGTGACATCAGAAAACAGAATGGCAGACTCGGGACTTGGAAAATTTGGGAGTTTGTGATCGGTGGGTTTTTTTTAATAAAGGGGGAAATATTTGATAAGGGGGCGGCACTAATTAAATATGAATTATGAATATTAATACGGGGTATGTTCAGTTACGAAATATGAATATTAATAATGGTGATTAATCTAAATTTAATAAGTGTGATTAATCTGTGACGTCATAGGGGGAAAGCACTGTGCGTGGGGATACAGTATTCTGGGATACCACTACTTACGTGTGGAAAGTTGTGAATAAAGTTGGCAAAGGACACAGGTTTGGCAGGATTTAATTCTGACTGGAGTGGTGGAAAGTTGGGAATGAATTTATAGATGGGAAATGTTATCAATACTTTCCGGGACAAACTTTTGGCGTGGGTATAACTAATATTTATATATACATAATCGTATAAATAAATATTTTTTTGTTTGTTTTTATCATAACTCAAGGGAATGAGTCACAAATTTAACACTAGTGTAATATCTGAAATATTAAGATTTATTACGGAATTATGTATTTCTTTTTAAAAGATATGAATTGTTTAATTAAAATTATATCACGTCGTATAAACCATCGTTCTTTGGAGAAATCAGACGCATATGATGCGCACTTCAGTTTCGTTTTTCAGACTTAAAATAAGAGACAGTCGGAAATATTTTTTGTCTGGTTTTGGGCTTTATACGGAAACTATGACTTCCTCGTTGACTTTAGCTAACAGACAACGAGCTCCAATAACCTGAAGAAGTGAGTTAATTATAAGATTTTGCTAGCCAAGTCGAGTAGACTGTGTGCAAAAACCTTGCAGTAATTGGCTTTAAGAAGTCCTGGGATTCTGAGTCTGCTGATGTAATTTTAGGAATACAGAATCTGACAAGCGAGATGAAATGGCCAGGGAGGGACGACGAGACGGACATCAGCCGAGAGACGTAGATGAGAAAATAGCGATAACTGCGAGATATAGGAGAAACATCCGTGAATAGCCGTAGATTTGCAATGGGGTAGATTTTGTTGCTCCCCTATTCTGTAAAGGTAAAAGGGAGTCCCGTTATCTTAGTATTTGTTTTCTAATATCATTTACAAATTTCAATTTATTAGAGAAACTGTGAGAACTTTGATATGCGGTTATAAGGGCGAATGAAATGTCTCGGTTAGAGTATTAGCAAATGTGACGATTCATTATGTCAACTACGTCATTAAGCAAATAGTCTAGAAAGAGTTCTAAGATTTGTCGTGTATTGCTTACGATTTTTTAGTGTCAGCATGCTTGGTTTTATTTATATTGTAATATTTTGCTATTATTAGCTCTCAATTCTTTAAAGATAAACTCTATATGTTTTTATTTATCATTTATATCACACTTTTATGCATTTCATGATTGGAAGGGAGGGAGAACTGGAAGATCATGTTGGATATCGAATTCGAATTCTGTAAACTTCTGACACGAGGAATCGGAATACTTTGACTAGTTAAATGATTTTATTTGTCAATAGTGAACTCTTGAATGAGCTTAGGAGAATAATATCGACTGGCGTCAGCAGTAATTAATTTAATAAGCATTTTGTTAATCGACATAAATTTAAAAATAAATGTTACTTGTCGTGAGAACAGTGGTTCACCCGGGCGAGATGACACTAGTGATTTCAATTTGGAAACTGACAAAGTTTTACCTTTGATATTTCCACTCGTTCCTCTGGCCAAAATTAAAAATAAAAATACGTAATTAAAGCGAGGTTGTCTGTAATCCATAAAATATTGAACAGCAAAGTTTTAAGGTATTTCGAAGAGGCTTGCTTCTCAATATTGGCTTCAATAGTGACATTAACTGTCACTTTCCACCAAGTATCAATTAACTACGTCGTATTTAAGAGGAAACGATATTATGCAATATAAAATGACTTAAATATTGTTTAATAAACATCGTGGTGAGTTACGAGGATATGCATTATTAAATGCATAAAAAATGTTACATTTCGCGATTTCAAACATTATTTTAACTTAGTTGGGCCGTCCCATAGCCGAGTGGTTAGCGCGCTTGGCTACTGATCTAAGGGACCTGGGTTCGAGCCCCGGGTAAGGCATGGATGTGTCGTTTTTCTGCTGAGGTCCTGCCATCCTCTCAGATCTTCTACTTTGGCATATAAACAGTCAGACTTCTATGGCAAGCAGCTGCTTGAGGGGATATTTATTATTATTTGTGACTATTTAGATGCGCTTTCAATATTTCATAATTCATTTTGCAAAAATATATATCCATTTATCTTGAATATTTGCATGTTTTGCTCTGTGAAAAATAAAAATTTCACTGAGGAATCCGGTTTTGACTGTGGCATTTGTCCAAAACAGACGAGGATTTTGATTCATCAACGCATGTTGAGAAATAGCGGAAAAATAAAGATGATTAAGAGGAATACAATAAAACGTGTATATATGTATAAACATTTGTTTTTTAAAAGGAATAAAATAGATCATGTATACGTTTTGGCTTTTTATCAAACACTCGTGTAATAAAGATTTCCGCCACATAGAGTGGCGATGATGTTATTGAGGTAATATAGAAGATGTCTTCTTTTTAAGATACCTACTTTTCTATTTAAGTTATAGTTACTTGTCTTTTTCTTTTTGTCTTTTTCGAGTATAATATTGTAAACGCCCAATTATCCAGTGCTGAAGCACCCAGAATGTTCATGCAACCGGCATAAATTTCAAATTGAACATTTCAGTTTGGTACGGCAAATTTTAATGCAAATGATAGTTCTCCTGGATGGCGCTGGCGTAGTTTTGCACTCATTGTTACATTCACGCTATGCACGCTATGCACGCTAGTTCCATTAAAACCATTAAAGTAGCAGATAATAGAATTTGTGATTGTGTAGTTTTGTTTATCAGAAATCGTTCACCCCTTATTTTGTAATGCTGTGAAAGGAGAAAAATGTTTATATATAAAAATACAATTTTAAATATATACATTTGTATTAAGGACAATGTAATTCATTTTTATTATTTTTATTCCAACTAAGGCTTTAATACAAGATTGTATGTACTGTATTTGATTTCTATAAAAATATTTCATTTGCAACCGGAAGATTCATCTAACCGGCAACCCCCATTCCACGTAAATGCCGGTTAACCGGGAGTTTACTGTACCTACTAAACTGTTAATATTATTATATAGTTGGTAACTTTGCGTGTTAAAAATTTTTTCCATTTATTGATCTACATAAATGGTTAAAATCATGAGATCTTATTGAATACTTTCAATATTAACATGATGGTCATTCTATAAAAACAGGTCTTTTGCATGATTCATTCAGATATGCAGTGATTGCTTCCGAATTACAGTTTGACATAGAAAATGAAATATTTCTGTCCCCCTTTCCCATTTAGTTTGGTAGCCTATTAGGTTATGCGAATATCTTTTAAACAAAGACTTGTACAAGTGTATTCCCACTTACGAACGTAATGACTGCGTACTTTGAAATGCATTCCTTAGTTGAACATTCGTGAGGTAAACTAATATTTTTCGTGAGAAATAATTAGGAATTCTTTAATGTGTTCCTTCTTTATCATCAAAGAACAACTTTCATTACAAAAATATAATAAAAAATTTAATTGGTTAAGCATAGTAGTTTCTTACGGAACACGCAGTGTTTTTTGGAGTCAACTTGCGAAATCTGAACATTCGCATAAGACTCCAATTACCCGTATTGCTGACGATGAATTCACAAAGCTATCTAACAACACCTTTCCATAGATCACATATTGCATCGATACTAGGAAACATATTATCAGTGTACGAACGTAACTAATTAGCTTCAAGACTCCTCACGATTGGAAAAAAAGGATTAAATATCCCCTAAAGAAAGCATTGTTAAAAAGAGCTATTAACTGCTATGAAATTTAAGTAGCTGGGTGACTTCAAAATGATTTAATTTAGCAAAAAAGTAGCTAAATTGCTAACACTAGTCAGGAGGGGAAAGTATTTGGACTGGATTTTTTACCTCTGGGTGGCACGCTTTTCTCATAATGGACAGATCACAAAGGACCCCTAGGGCTCAGAGAAGGTTAGGGAAAGGGAACCCATTGGACAGCTGTTACAAGACATATGGACTCATCGTTTCAAGGCCATCCAACACGTTTTTTAACGTTCACAGGGCATAGACTCTCATTCACATGGAGCCACAGCTTAACATTCTATCTGCTGGACAGCAGCTTTCCAAAACCATATGTCCTTCATTTTCTTACCGAGGGAAGGTTAAGCGTTTATCGGAGATAAATTTCAAAGCTCACTTAAGTGAGACTCGAACATGAGAAATATAAATTACGAGCTTAGTGAGCTACCGAATAAGCCAATCTCTATTCTATGGCTAAATATTTGGTATTGCAGATTTGAAGAGGTTCAGGGCGTTCAAAATGCGCTAGCTGTGTTCGAGGGAATCGCCATTCATTTAGCATGCAGGATATGTATGCATAAGTACGATTGTTTTGCAACTTCAATGTTCGTCAGTTGAGATTCACCTAAGTAGTGTAACTGTAGTAGACCCACGATTGTCATCTGCCCCGATTACCCTGACAGTACTGAATTTTAATACATCGGCCCTCACAAACAGCGTTCGAAAGGCGAAATGTCCCAAATTTTGCATTTTTTCAAGCTGAATTCACCAGAAATCAAAATTACTGCAGTATTCTGTTGAAAACTAACCTGTTAAACCTTGATTCTCTATTGAGCTCTTTTATTTCTTGCCAAAGTGTCGTTTTATGAAAGGATATAAAGCAGAAAAATATGATTTTTCTGTTGAAAAAATTAACGGCATGCGAATTTCAAAGCTTCTACATTTAGAGATTATTTGGAATTTTTAACATTTCTGCAAATTAAGTTTTCTGCTCAGATGTTAAATGATCATCATCATCATCCTCAAGCAGCAATGGGCTACGGAGGTCCAACCAGACCGAGCAATTTACACTGCTCACAAAAATTAGGGGATATTTCAAAATGAATATGAAGCGATAAAAAAAAGAAGCATTTGAATTTTTTTTTAAGCAAGAACATCAGGAAAGCAAACGGCAAGTCAAAGAAAGTTGTTCGATTATGCAAATGAGATGCAAACTCAATTGCCGTGATTGAGTAGCAAGTGACATATTGGTGGGGATGAACAGAAGCATGTCAAACTAGACGAGAGTGCCACACATTGACTGTTCAGTAGGGTGTATGGTCACCCAAGACTGCCAAAACACACTGACAGCGATGGGACATAGACAGGATCAGAATGTCCAGCAGTTCTGTGGGATCCTCTGCCATTCTTGCTCCAGGGCAACTTCCAGCTCAAGAAGTGTTGTGGGAGGCATTGGACGGTTTGCCATACGTCTTTCCAGTGCATGACAAGCATGTTCAATGAGATTCAGTCTGGTGAACGTGAAGGCCAGTCCATAAGTTCGATTCCTGCCTCCTGAAGCTTGTTGTTGACAAGATGCGCACGGTGGGGACTTGCATTATCGTCCATGAAAAGAAAGTTGTTGCCAACTGCTCCAGCATAGGGTACTACTATAGGGTGCAGGACCTCATCTCGATATCTGACAGCAGTCAGCGATCCGTTTCTGATGACGTGGAGATCGGTACAACCACCAATGCTGATGCCAGCCCACACCATGATTCCACCACCACCGAAGGAGTCCCTTTCTCGCATGAAACGTGGATTCTCCCGTGTTCCTCATTCACGCCAGATCAGGACACGATGATTGTCAGGCTGCAGGCTGAACCGTGACTCATTAGAGAAGAGGACAGTTGACCACTCATCACGGGTCCAATAACGATGCTCATCAGCCCATCTTCTACGGGTTCTACGGTGTTCAGCAGATAACGGAATGCATACCATTGGTCGCCGGGCATGCAGTCCAACACGATGGAGACGATTTCGTATGGTCTAGGTGCATATCCGTCGTTTAGTGGCAGCAAGAAACCATCCCCGCAGCTCTGTTGCATTGTTGCGCCTGTTCCTTCTTGAAAATAAGGTCAAGTAGCGGTCATCTCTTGCTGTTGTGGCAGATGGGCGACCCTGCCCTCGTCTTCTTCGTACTGTGCCACACTATTGAAAGCGATTCCACAGCCTGCTAATCACGCTTTGGGATGTTCCAAGTGCTGTTGCCACTGTCGTCTGTGTTTGACCAGCTTCAAGATGTCCTATGGCTCTCCAGGCTTCGCATTCGGGGAAATCGTGTTGTAGGAGCATTGCAAGGGCTGGGAAATTGTAGGATATGCACTTTCAAGATCAGGGAACGTGCAGATACTCCAGTACTTTCAGCCTTCTGTATAGTGCATTTTCACCAACGAAATAAAGTTGGTTTTGCATCTCATTTGCATAATCGAACAACTTTCTTTGACTTGTCGTTTGCTTTTCTGATGTTCTTGTTTAATAAAAAAAAATCAAAGGCTTCTTTTTTTATCGCTTCATATTCATTTCGAAATATCCCCTAATATTTGTGAGCAGTGTAGTTCTCCAAGCATATCTGTCCTGAGCTCCATCTGCTGCAACTGGCCACTGCATACCAATTCTAACAAGGTGCTGTTTGACATTGTCTGCCCACCGCATTCTAGGTCTTCAGCTCTTTCTGAGGCCTTTAGGCACATTGTTCATAACCCTATTCGCCAATCTATCATTATCCATATGGGCAACATGGTCGAACCAACGGAGTCTCTCTCTGCACAATATGCTGCTTAAAGGAGGTTGCCGATTCCTTTTACTAACCTTATCATTAGTTACAAAGTTGAACCACCTAATGCCCAAGATACTGCGTAAGCATCTAGAATCAAAAGCATCTAGTTTCCTGTTATCTTGTTTACAAAGCATCCAAATTTCACTATCATAACTAACCCCAGAAAGAATCAAACTATTATACAGTATAATTTTAGTCTTTAGGTATATACACCCAATTCTCCACACCAGCCATAGATTCTTAAAAGTCCCGGCAGCAATCCCTATTCGTCTGTTAATCTCATGCCGCACATCACCAGTATCTGTTACATAGCTCCCAAGAAAATTAAATTGTGACACCTGCTCAAGACTGCAACCATTCAGACAAATTGAATCACAGCCTGCCTGACCAATTTTCATCACTTTAGTTTTCTCTCTGTTTATAATCAAACATACTCTACTACCAGTTTCATCAACAGCTCTAATGAAAGAGTTCATCTCATCAACATCATTTGCCAAAAGAGCTAAATCATCAGCATAGTCTAAATCAGAAATTTTCGTGTCTTCATCCAATTTAAAGCCAAAATCTTTCCCTTGAAGTGAATTTTGCATACATAATCAATAACCAAACTAAAGAGAAAAGGAGACAAAATGCACCCTTTTCAAACACCAGAAGTAATGCTAAACCAATTGCTACAAGCCTTACCAACTCTCACACACGACTCAGTGTTATTATAGAGAGCTTTCATTATGTTAACTAACTTGTCTGGTATACCATATGATCTCACAATCAACTACAAATTATGACGATCAACAGAATCGAAAGCCTTTTTGAAATCAAACAAAGCTAGCAACCAGAGGTTTCTGAAACTCTAAACATTTCACAAGAATCTGCCTAAGTGAAAATATCTGATCCACACATCCCCTACCACTTCTGAATCCACATTGCTCATCACGCAATTGCCTGTTAACCAGATTCTTAATTCTATTAAGCACAATCATGCAAAGAATTTTACCTGGAACAGAGAGTAGACTGATACCCTCTGGTAAAATCCTTAAGAACCATGTCTTTATCATAAAAGATATTTAAAATTTCAGTCATCCAAGTGGAAACCAAAACATTTCCAGCTTTAAGCATTTCCGTACTAATTTCATCTACCCCTGGGGATTTATGTAGTTTAAGTTTAGAAATAGCCAAAATAACTTCAGATTGTGTTATAGCAGCGTTGAGATTTATCTCCTCAAAACTCCCCGCCCTGCCCACGGTCAGTAGGGGACACCGATGGGCTTGGAAAGACCGTCCGTCGGATGGGATTTTAAGCCGTGGCCCCGTGTGCGGGAGAGCCATACCCTGTGCACGTTAAAGAACACGCTGGATGGCCTTGACGGGAGGCTATCATCTGTCTCCCAACAGCTGTTCCAGTGGGTCCCCTCTCCCAACTTCTCTGAGACTTCGGGGTCTTTGTGACCTGGCCATTTAGTCCATTGTTTGCAAAAAGTGTCGCTCAGAGGTAAAACAACCCAACCCAAAAATTGTGTTATAGGGCCAACATTAAAGCCGGTAATGCATCTATCATCATTACAAACAATGGGAGTAGAACTAACCACAATGTTTAGAACATCACTGAAATGCTCAGCCCACCTAGCCATGACAGAATCCTCAGCTTCTCTAACCTTACCTTGTTTATCATTCAATCCCTTTACACTTGTCCGTTTTCTACCACACAAGACATTAACTATCTGGTACAGCTCTGTGCTGTTGTGCTGCCTAACTGCTTCCTCCGGTTTGTCAGCCAAGCCATCAAGCCAAAGATTCTTATCAGCAGCTAACTGATCCTTTACACATTTCTTAAGCTCTCTGTAATGCTTTCTATTAGGAATAGTAATAAATACCCCCTCAAGCAGCCGCTTGCCACAGAGGTCTGACAGGGGCCCGTCAGTTTATATGCCATAGTAGAAGGTCTGAGAGGATGGCAGGACCTCAGCAGAAAAACGACACATACATCCATGCCTTACCCGGAGCTCGAAACCAGGTCCCTTAGATCAGTAGCCAAGCGTGCTAACCACTCGGCCACGGGACGGGGTATTGATTAAGGACATTCCTACAGTTCTTTCTTTCTGAAATAAGCTCAAGTGCCTTATCACTCATATAATTCTGTCTCCTCTGATGATCCTCTGACGAAGTAACTGAAAAACTCGAATCTATGTAAAGAACACATAAATTAAGAAATTTATCGTTTCTCTGTGAACATATTGCTCCTTCAGTCTGAAAGTCAACCCTAAATGCAACAACAACGAAAAGTAGTTTGGTGTTGATTATTGATTAGCATGCTCTACAGAGATGCTTCGAGAAAGCATTGGAAATCTCTTCATCTTAATGAGACAGGAAATCATTTTTATGGGAGAATCACGTTAAAAAACACTAAATTTGATTATCGTGCAGACGTTATCTTTCGATTTCGCTCTACTTAATATAACGTATCCGAATGAAAAATCTATGTACAATGTATTTACAGGCCGGTTGGGTAGGGTGGGGAGTAAGATGAAATCGAAATGAACAGGAGCGCCATTATGGTTTTAGTGGACTTAAATTAAACTGGAAAATAACATACATATATGTTTACTGTTTTTGCTCTTTGTTACAGTTACTACGATTCTCAATGGAATGGGATTCTCAACCCCTGGACCATTTGCGTTTCTGCTCTCCAAGATGAATAGCCCTGTGTGTCTATATTCTGTACATTCTCTTGCAGTAGATGAATAGCCCTGTGTGTCTATATTCTGTACATTCTCTTGCAGTAGATGGATACTACCAAAACAACTAATGTCACAACAAAACTTCACATGGTACCGTTGGGGTTGGGGTGGCTCAGTCGGGAGCGCGCCAGGCTCGTAATCTCTAGTCCCCTGGTTCTGAGTCCCATCTGGGTCAGCAGTGAGATTTATCTCTGAAAAATTCCGCGCCCTGTCCACGGTCAGTAAGGGACGTCGATTTTCTTGGAAAGGCTACCGTTCGTCGGATGGGACGCTAAGCTGTGGCCCCGTGCGCGGGAGAGCCATCCCCTGTGCACGTTAAAGAACACACTGGATGGCCTTGACGGGAGGCTACCATCCGTCTCCCAACAGCTGCTCCAGTGGGTCCCAAGGCTCTGAGCATTCGGGGCCCTTGTGACCCGGCCATTTAGCCCATGGTATGCAAAAGAATGCCGCTCAGAGGCAAAACAAACCAAATAATTGTACCGTTCAAATTATGTGGTAGACCTGTCAAACAGTCTAAAAAAGTCGTTCGTCACATTATACGAATTTTTCGAGGCCACAAAAAGTTTATTGGAAAAACATTCCGCATTTTTCGACGTTTTTGGAAAAATTTCTTAATTTTTTTGGCTTGTAAGGTGGCAACCCTGAGTATAGTTCCCTCGGCCGATAATGCTTTCTCTATGACGACATCTCCCTTCTGCCTCTCTTTATTGATTAATAAGTTGGCGAAAATTGAATATTAATAAGGAGAGAGATGATGTAGTAGGGTAGATGCGTCGTCTGTGTTGACTATATTGATGTTACACTACTCGCCTGTACCGGAGATGGTATATATAGAAGGAAATGGAAGAATATATTAAAGATATTGACTTTTATCAAAATATATTAATGAGATGGATTTTTTCATTAGTGCTGTTAATGAGCTTGGTGGTTCTGTATTTAAGAAATAAAACTGTTTAGTAGATATTGATTCAGACATTTTGAATAGTAGTGCTTTGATCAAATCCTTTAGTTTAATGATTTCGATAAATATACAATAATTCGGAATTAATATTCTGATTTATGTAAAATAAATAAAAAGAAATCTTATTTTATTTCAATTAAAAGGGTATTTGTTTATAGCTAACTCTGTCCTGAACTAATTTTTATTGTAAATGCATTTTTGTGAGTATAGATTAAAACAATATAACAAGCTGTTATGAAAAAACTGCACACACACACAATACAATGAGCAATGTCAGAAAAAATTATATGTAGTTTATAACTTAGAGGTGAGATATTTACATAGAAGCCAGCAAGAAAAAAAAATCAACTGACAGGGAAATTATGCACACAAGGAACATTAACGAAAAAAAGGAATGGAACACAAATATATCTTATAATGATAATCATAATAACATCAATTTAAAAATATTTCATGGACCCTATACACGATTCATGAGCCTATGTTCCATGAGCACCTGGGAAAAGAGTCAAAGACAGAAAAGTTGTGCATCAGTTCACTCTATACCAAACACCTGGTTTTTCTTTCGTTTTTAAACCAATTTTGTAGCAAATAATCCGTATTATACATTCCACTTTTTTTGTCACGCGCACGTTAAAAATTCACATTATTGCCCATGTATATATATATAGCTTTTTTTTGTCTGTTGTCGCTTTTACAAACAACATCCACTCATCTCTAAGGATCGGGTTTTGATCGAGGCAGTTGTCAAAAAGAGGTGAGGGTTATGTCTCACCGATGCATGTCGAGTGACAGCAAAAAATAAAGTTAAAAAGGAATAAAATAAAATAAAACAAAGCATGTATATATTTTTTTTGTCTTTTTATCTAGCAGTCATACATTGCTGTAACGTTTTCTGCCGATTTTTTTTTCTTTTGCTTTAAAAGTCACAATGCCTTAGAAGGTTTCTGGAGAAAATGTTGAATGAAAAGTCATTGTTAATGTTTTTTCTTTGAAGAAGACAACGTTGAATCACCACATATTGAACAACAACCCGCGAATCAGTGATGGCAAATGGAAATCATACCCCTGTCGGATAAAGTTTCGTTCTTATATTGTTCCAGCGAGTACAAAGGTAGACATTTCATACTAACAAAGTTTATTTTGCTTTTCTCCTTCTCTCATTTGGGTAGGGGAGAACTCTTTCATGTAACACCAGAGATACTAAGCTCACTTAATATTCTTGATATCTTCACAAACGCTCTTTAAACGTTCTGTTCCCTTCTTGAAACTCAAGGACAACGGTAAAAAGGGAGTTTTGCATCATTCATGATTGCACATATGGACGACATCATCTTGACATCATCTCGCCTTTAGATTTGAAGTTCTAGTTCCAAGAATCGTCCATAGATGGCGCCACTACCCCAAATAGTTAAATTTTCAATTTTTTTTTTTTGCGCATTTCAGCCGCTGCCGTTCAACGACTGAGAACTATTGCATGAAAAAAGACCTGCTGACTTAGTTTATCACCGCTTGTTATAGAGCAGAAGAACGAAGCACACAACTAATGTCAGAGTACTCCAGGATGATGGAAGACCAGAACCAGA